>JAFMOD010000166.1:89971-101047 GCA_019802435.1 Corydoras maculifer
GAATCAGCAGCCAAAGTGCACAGTGAGTGAGTGTGGGGGGTGGGAGGGGGGGTGGGGGGGCGTTAATGACATGATAAATGAGAGGGTGCAGGAAGACACAGTCCATTTCAGATGCCAATCAAAAAAGGGCTGCGGGGTGGGGGGGGGAGGGGCTACAGGATGTGTGGATGGTGTGAACGAGTCAATCCGTAAACCCGTTACTTCACACCACCGTTAATCCGCAGCCGAGTGCGCTGACACGGCACCGGTAAATATTAATTCATCTTATTTTATTTACAGATGGTGGATTAAGGGTTTAGCATGTTCTCCTCTCAGCGCTGGGGATTCCCTGTTCCAATCCCCATCTGGGTGGAGTTTCAATGTGTCCGTGTGGGTTTCCTCCGGGTTCTCCGGTTTCCTCCCACAGTCCAAAATCATGGATCAAGATCAATTGAGTTCTCCAAATTGCCCCATATAGAGTGTGTCTGTGGGAGTGTGTGTGTGCCCAGCGATGGATTGGCGTCCTGTCCTGGGTCTATCTGCCCAGTGCCCAAAACGTTCACCCCTGGATGGGCATGGGGAACGCCCCCGCGACCCTAATAGAGGATCAAGCGGAATATAATTAATGGATATTTAAAGATTCAGATCCTCCATGTCCTCCACGTACCATAGAGATGGACTTTGTAGTTTTGCAATTCCAGACTGTAGTCCATCTGTGGCACTGCTGGGATAGGAATAATGCCCCCACCCAATAACCCCTGCTCTGTGGGGGTACTATTGAGTTTCTGAGTATTAGAGAACAGAGTATACAGTATGTACTGAAGAACACAAACAGATGGACTACAGAGTGGAACTGTAGAACTACAAAGTCCATCTATAAAATAAGTGAAGCAAAAAGAGGGCGTGGCCCAATTTTTTGACTGGTACTGTATACTGTGTTAGAGCAGAAAACATTTAATAATTGTTTCTCTTTTTTTTTTTGCTTAGGACGGGACGCTCTCTCAGTGGTTTAGCATGTTCTCCTCTCAGCGCTGGAGATTCCCGGTTCAAATCCCCATCTGGGTGGAGTTTCCATGTTCTCCTCGTGTTCGCGTGGGTTTCCTCCGGGTTCTCTGGTTTCCTCCCACAGTCTAAAATCATGGATCAAGGTCAATTGAGTTCTCCAAATTGCCCCATATAGAGTGTGTCTGTGTGAGTGCCCAGCAATAGATTGGCGTCCTGTCCTGGGTGTATCTGCCCAGCGCCCGAAACGTTCTCCCCTGGATGGGCATTGGGAACCCCCCATTCCCGCGACCCTAATAGAGGATAAAGCAGAAGATAATAGGTGGGATGGATGGATCTTTTGCTTTATCCTCTACTGGGGTTGCAGGGGGCAGGGTTCCCCCTGACCATCCAGGGGAGAACATTTCGATAGCCAATCTATCACTGGACACATACACACTATATGGGGCAATTTAGAGCATTTAATTGACCTTTTTTTTTTGGACTGTGGGAGGAAACCGGAGAACCCGGAGGAAACCCACACAGACACTCCACCCAGGTTGCGATTCGAACCCAGATCCCCAGCTCTGAGAGGTGGACGTGCCATCTTTAAAGGACCTCGTAATTCTGAGGATTTGGACGAAAATAAGGCGTAAAAGTCTCTTTTTTTAAGGACGTCTTGTCGCGTGAGAGGAGACGGCGGCTGGTTCTCCGGAATAAACTCAACTCCGCGCTCTGTCAGTATGCCATTAAATAATATTGCCTTACACTCACGAGCGCCTGAACCATAGACGTGGAGGACATACATCTGCAGAACGTGATCCCAAATGAAACTGGATGGATCATCTCAGTGGGGCGGGGGTGAGCCGTTCTGTCCGCTCAGCTGTTTTCTCTTTGCGCTCGGCGTTACCTTCAAGTCTCGGCTTCCTCCGCGATGCTCGGTCACGCCGCCGGCCCGTCTCGCGTTCCCCGCGTTCCCCGCCCTCCCCGCCCTCCCGCCCTCCCGTCCGCGCTCGGCCGGTCCGTACTTGACGGCACTTTCACGCTCGGTTTCATGGCTTTCTTTCTCCCGGGTTCTGCGGTTTGTTGACTGTAAGCGAAAGTAGACACGGCGTTTCCAGTAAGTCACCTGCGGCCTGCCGTCTCACTTACTGCGATCAGGTGTCCAGAGTCCCAGGTCTGAACGTCCTTCCCTTTTTTAAAAGTTGCTGCTCGGCAGTTTCGGTAGCTGGAAATGCTGAGCGGCGCATGCGAGGTCCGGAAAACCGTAAGACGTTCGGTCACGGTGGAACCAAGTGGCGTCCCGTGTCCAGATCGGGGACGGGAGCAATGGTTTATTGTATTTAAGCAGCTTGAACCCCCGAAGAGTAAGTCACAGTAATATTGACAGAATGATCCCTTGTGAGGACCGAGGCTAGGCTTGGTTAAGCTTTATCTTTATCAAGCATCTAAAAGACTTTGATGTTTAAGCTGAAACAATGTATCAGTGCATAGAACATTTGATATTTCATGGGGGGGGGGTGGGGGGGGTTAGGGGGTTCCCTTGTCCATCCGGGAAGAACATTTCAGGCGCTGGGCAGACACACCCAGGATGCCAATCTATCACTGGGCACACACTCACACTGACACACACTATAGGCATAGGGGCAATTTGAAGCAGCCAATTCACCTTGAATCCCTATTTTTGGACTGAGGAAATTCCACGCAGACACGGGGAGAACATGGAAAGTCCACCCAGACTGGGATTCGAACCTGGATGCCCAGCGCTGACAGGCGGGGTCCCTATTCCCATCCAGGGGAGAATGTTTCGGGGGCTGGGCAAATACACCCAGGACAGGGGGGCAATCTATCACTGGACACACCCTCACTCACACAAACACACTCTATATGGAGCAATTTGGAGAATTCAATTGACCTTGAATACATGTTTTTGGACTGTGGGAGGAAGCCGGAGAACCCAGAGGAAACCCACGCGGACACGGGGAGAACATGGAAACTCTACCCAGACTGGGATTCCAACTGGGAATCCCCAGCGCTGAGAGGAGAATGAGCCAACCATTAAGCCACCATACCGCCCTCAAGGTAAATTAAACGCTCTAAATTGCCCCATATAGAGTGTGTCTGTGTGAGAGAGTGTGTGCCCAAAGACGGATTGGCGCCCTGTCCTGGGTGTATCTGTCCGGCGCCCGAAACGTTCTCCCCTGGATGGGAATGGGGAACCCCCCCTATAGCTTTCATCTCATGGTTCTCTTCACATTACGTTCTTCATGATATAACGTGGAACTCTATCTTCAGGGGTTCAGAATGCTGATAGATCTTCGTGGTTCTTGTGCAGGATCCACAGTGGGATGCGATGTCCAGCGAGTCTTCAGCCATCAGCAGCCGAACCCCGCCGCCGAGCCGTCAGCAATCCGGACTGGAACCCTCCGGTCTGCAGATGCCCCTGTCACAGGTCTGATGTTCTTGCACTCTGTTGGTTGCACCCATCCTCAGAGCCACGCGAGTTGGAACGCGATGTAGATCCGACGTTGCATTGCGTGTCATGTTTAACGTTCCACCGAGGCCGGATCCGAGTTCATCCCATCACCTGCCGCCGCACTTCCCCTTTAAAGACACCATAAAAATGCAAAGAGCCTTGTTGACCCGACGATGCCGGATCTGATAACGATTACATTAAAGCGTTCGTATGATATATCGCCTGCCATTAATTAGTATAAATTCAACAATCCTGACAAGATAAAATAAAGGCATCGTGCCCCCGGGGTACCTTGTCCTTAGATGGTGCCTCGTGCGGAGCCTCATGCCAGCCCCTTCACGTTTCAGCCATAAAGCATGTGTGTGCTGATGTATGCAGCTGCCTGACAGGATAAACCTACAGAGCATCATGGGCAGGGTGTGGGCGGGGCCTCCCAACCTCAGCAGATTTGGACTAAAGGCCTTGAAGGACTTCGATTTAACAAACATGGCACCCAAACGAACAATATCTTCTATTTCAATGTCAATTCAAAACAAAGCGTCCTAATTTGGTGCCAGTCACCTCTGGGCAGTGAGGCTTGAGGGCCCACAGGGGCAACTTTGTTGGACCTGGATATTTGGATTAACAGCCCAACACCCAAACCACTGAGCTTCTAATGCCTCATTAATAATTCAATACATTTTGTCTATTGTTATTTTATTGACCTATCCCAACTCTTTTTTTTTTCAGTTCTCAAATTCGAGCGGTGCAGACGACCCGGTCAGCAGCTCTCAGCCCGACGGCGTCCTCTACAGGTTGAAGGAAGAGGCCGTGGGCCGGTTCCGAAGGCACAGCGTGGATGGGAGCTGTATGGAGCCGGACGTGGGCAAGGACAGGCGTTTTCACCCGTATGGGAGGCAGTACAGCGACGGCCAGGCGTTGGGATCCTCTCTTTACTGCTGTCTCGGGGAGTGTGCGCTGTCGGAATCCCTCAGCCCGGACACTGGGAACGCCGCCGATGTGGAAGATCAGGATGCATGGACTTCACTTGGGAGCATCGTACAGCCCGGTTTGTTCAGTGTAAGTCATTATTTATGATGTGTTTTGGAAGAGGACACTTAGATGGCATTCTGATATGGGCCACTGCTGGCCCTCTGCTGGCCCACATGTCCCAAAACACTTTAGGCCCCCAGGTTGGTAGACGTATGGGTACTACCTCCGTGTACAAACAAAATATGTAGAGAAGCAGAAGGCCTACAGAATGGGATTGCAGATCTTGGGGTGTTGGCCCACTGCTGGCCCACTGTTGGTCACTGCTGGGCCTCTGTTGGCCCTCTACTGACCCTCACTGGCCTTCTGCTGGTCCACATGTCCCAAAACGCTTCAGGTCCCCAGGGTGGTAGATGTATGGGTGCTACCTCCATGTACTTGCAGAACTTGGAGTGTTGGCCCACAGTTGGTCACTGCTGGCCCTCTGCTGGCCCTAACTAGCCACTGCTGGCCCACATGTTCCAAAACACTTTAGGCCCCCAGGTTGGTAGACGTATGGGTGCTACCTCCATGTACTAACAGAATATGCAGAGAAACAGAAGGACCACAGAATGGAATTGCAGAACTTAGGGTGTTGGCCCACTGCTGGCCCACTTCTGGTCACTGCTGGACCTCTGCTGGCCCACCGTTGGTCACTGCTGGCCTTCTGTTGGCCCACTGCTGACTCTCGCTGGCCTTCTGCTGGCCCATATGTCCCAAAACACTTCAGGTCCCCAGGGTGGTAGATGTATCTCCATGTACTTGCAGAACTTGGGGTGTTGGCCCACAGTTGGTCACTGCTGGCCCTCTGCTGGCCCACACTAGCCACTGCTGGCCCACATGTTCCAAAACACTTTAGGCCCCCAGGTTGGTCGACGAATGGGTGCTACCTCCATGTACTAACATAATATATAGGGACACAGAAGGACTACAGAATGGAATTGCAGGACTACAAAGTCCATCTGTGTGCTCCGTGGAGCTGCTGTAAAGCGTGTAAACATCTCAGGTCCTCGAGTGCATTACGGCATACCGAGAACATGAGCCACCCAGTCTTTAGGTAATACAGTCCTGTTCCTGCCAGTACAGTTGCATGGCCAGAGGCGAGACTTAATCGACATTCGGAATGTCGAGAGAGGGAGATGCGATCGGAGATAACGGCCGCCAGATCGCAACATTAACATCAATGAACAAGCTCACATGTTTGCATTAACCACCGTTGCGTGCAGGGCGTGGAGGAGCACGCGGACGAAGCCCCCGACGGGCCCGAGGAGCCGCCCGGGTACTCCACGACGCTCCACGATGCGTACGGCACTCAGGTAAACCCGATCGTGCGCGTGGCCCTGAGGGTCCGGGAGGGCAAACGTTTGGCGGGGTGTTGTGGATGGGACCGTACCGTACTGTACCGTACTGTACCGTACTGTACCGTACTGTACCGTAGTGTTCCTCAGTCTGAATCAGAACCACGGCTGAACTCCTTCAACGTGTGTCGACAAGAAAAGCCTTGAGAACCCAGAAAGGAACTTTGGAAGTGTTTCATATTGGCTGTCAAAACACGGCCAGGATGTTCCACGTTCTCTGAGTGACAGCATACAAAGGCCCGAACAAGATCCACTACTTCGGCGTGTGTACCGAGTCTTAAGGAGAAGAATGTGCGGTTTTAAGGGAAGGCTGTGCAAACAGCCCGAATTATTCGCGGGGTCTGGAACGTAACGCTGTTCCTGAACGAGGCTTTTATCGGGAATCCCGAATGTTTCGTTCACCCCTGTGGTGTGAGAGCCCCCCCCCTCTCTCTCTCTCTCTCTCTCTCTCCAGTTTGCAGGTGAATACTTGTCGGCGGGACCCGAATGCGGCGCCCACTTTTCCTGCCAGAGCCCCTCGCCACGCCAGAGCGGTCCGGACGGAGCGGGGCAGCCCAACTACCCCAAACCCATCTACTCCTATAGGTATGCACATGAACTTTTGCCCTCCCTCATCTAATCCCCGCACTGAAGAAACACACCTGCCCTCGACAAATCACACCCCGGGGCGTGCAGGTGTGTGATCGGCGCTCTCTTCGGGGTAACATCTGCCGTTGGTTAACGACATCCAGCTTCTGAGCAGATCGATCATATTTATTGATTAGCTTACTCGATATTGCAATTGTTTTACCATTTAATTAATCAAACCAAGTCCAGTGCAGGGGCGGGGGAGTTTGCATGTTCTCCCCATGTCGGCGTGGGTTTCCTCCGGGTTCTCCGGTTTCCTTCCACAGTAGAAAAACATGCACCAAGGTCAACTGAATTCTCCAAATTGCCCCATATAGAGTGCGTTTGTCTGAGTGTGAGTGTGCGTCCTGTCCTGGGTCTATCTGCCCAGCGCCCGAGACAGTTTTGCCCATGATGGGCATGGGGGAACCTAGTGAAGGGCAAAGTGGAAGATAATGGATGGATGGAAGTCCAGTGCAATCCCAATGAGCTGGTTAAATACTGCTGTCCACGTGTATTATGACATCACAGAGAACTTCAGGGAACCATGAGATGGAGAGTTTGGAACATCCTCCACTTCTTATCAATTCCCCACAAGTTAAAGTCTTCTGCTGATGATGTTGGTTTGGACTCTCTGGTGCCATCTGGATCATCTCATATCAGAGTGATTGATGGATTCCGCAGATTTCCATTGATGTTTTTGTGAGTTGTGTAGAAGGTTCCACTTTGATGCAGTTTGGTTCTTTTTCATTTTCAACATCCTCAGATGAGGTCCACGTGATGTTCTCAGGTTCCACCTGCAGATCTTCACCCGACATCATCATGTCTGATTTGTGGGGAAACACAAACACCTTTGTCTAATTTTGGTCTCAGTTCTTCATGAGGGCGTGGTAGCTCATTGGGTAGGGTGTTGGGTGATCAATCATAAGATTGTAGGTTCAAATCCCAGGTCCACTGACGTTATCAATGTGGGTCCGTGAGCGAGACCCTTAACCCTCATTGTCCAAGTTGGGATATTTGTAAGTCGCTTTGGATAAATGACCAAATGCAACACTGGTCCAAAACATCTAGAACCTTCTCGTTCCTTGTTCTCAGCTTCTGTGAAGCGTATCTTCAAACCGGGTTTGAATGGAAAGTGGTTTACAGGCCACGTCTTCCTGAATCGGAGTCGCTGCAGATGAATCACCCTGTTCTTGTTGGTATGATGTAGGCGTGGTGGTTTGGTGGTGAGGGTGAGAGGCTGAGGGTTTGGGGTTTGAATTCACAAAGCTACACGGAAGTTACCAGTGTGGGCCCCGGAGAAAGGCCCTTAACCCTCATTGCTTTAGGTGCTTGTATCACAACAGACCCCTTTATATAAAAAAATGTTATATTACAACATGATACTTATGGATCCACCAGTCTTCAGTTATCAGTTCTCAACCCAACGAGCTTACGTATGCCATTCCACTGACTGATGGACGTTCTGAGTGTCTGATTTTAAACGCGCTTGACTAAAGCACTTGAAAAAACACTCGAGCATGACCCATTACCCAGCACTCACTGCAGCACATCACACTCAGTCGGACATGACCATCTAAAGTGGCGGTGGAACCTTCACTCAATAAAACGGAGCACAAACATAAAGCCCCATTAGAACTCTATATGTCAACAATTATTACTAAATACAATACAATATCCAATAAATCAATTACAGAGGCGTTATTAGTCCCGAGACGTATCCTTCCCGTGATTTATTCACAATAACACACAACCTCGAGTGCCTTTTTGCTTTTATAAAACGCTTACAAACACACTATAATAAAAAAAACAAGCTTTGATTCAGAAATGCATTTATTAAAAGCAAAATCGTTAATAATCTGATGTTCTAAGACGTAATCTAGTCCAGTTTTTAAAATGAACGCCGATCCCTCAGTAACAGGATTCTGGTTTCTCTAACAATCAAATAGTGCCATCTAGTGGTCAAATTACAGAACACAGTTTATAAAATAAGTTTAGTGCTCACTGTTTATATAAATCTGTATTTTATAATTAAAAATAACATATTTTATATCACACACTGTTACGAATAAGGTGTGTGTTATTGTGTTATAAGTCTAAATATCCCTAGAACCTGATATATATATATATATATATATATATATATATATATATATATATATATATATATATATATATATATTCATTCATTCATTCATTCATTCATTCATTATCTTCCGCTTTATCCTATATTAGGGTCGCATGGGGGGGTTCCCCATGCCCATCCAGGGGAGAACATTTCGGGCGCTGGGCAGATACACCCAGGACAGGACGCCAATCTATCACTGGGCACACACACACACACTCTGTATGGGGCAATTTGGAGAACTCAATTGACTTGATCCATGTTTTTGGACTATGGGAGGAAAACGGAGAACCTGGAGGAAACCCACACGGACACGGGGAGGACATGCAAACTCCCTAGTGAGGAATCCCTAGTGCTGAGAGGAGAACATGCTAAACCACTAAGCCACCATGACACCATATATATATATATATATATATATATATATATATATATATATATATATATATATATATATATATACATATGTATCTCTGGATCCTGATGATGTGATGTTCTAACACTGATTCCATCCTGTAGGCGTGATGTGAAGGTGTCCTGATACTTTTGTTCGTGTCGTGTACAGTATGAAGGCGAGGCTCCTTGAACACGAAATTTTTGGCATGGATGTGTTTCAGCATTTTGATCTTCATGGCTCTGAGGAGCAGCAGGACTGGCAGTCTGCCCGTCAGCGAGATCTACAGCTTCATGACAGAACATTTCCCTTATTTTAAGGTACTGTATCTGGGATTATCTGTTATATAAATACATGTCTGTGTGTGTGTGAGAGAGAGAGTGTGTGTGTGTGTACGTACATATAGATACTGTGTATATATAATATCTTCATGGTGGAGGACACACGAGTCCGCACAAGAAGAAAGGGGCATTTATCAAAAAAAAAAAGAGGGTGGTAGGCTCTGCGGGACCGATTTTCCAAAGCGCTCACAGGGACGGCGTTTTGGCAACGTTTCAGTCGTGTTCCCTGACGGAGCATCGCGAACACAAATACGGCTCTGTGATGCAGCTGCCATGGGCCGTGCCCGTCAGAGCTTGATCCCGCTGCCTCCACCTGCCGAGTCGGTTCCGCTTTAGGCGGCCGAGCCGCTGATGGGATTCATCGCAGGGCCACGGTGTTGCTCCTTCACCAGGTCCACTGGTTCTAGAGTGCTGCTCCTCAACTTCATGTAAAGATCTGATCTACACGCAGGAGAACATCTCAGTTCCATACAGTACACTTTTCGGGTCGATTATTGGACCTTTGGAAAACTACGGGAATGTTTCCAGGACCTGCAGGGTACCGAAATGATACCAAATAATTAAAAAGGTTCCTTTAAGGGAGCTGAGTCAGTGACCAGGACTGCACCCAGCATAGTGGTCAGCGCGTCCAGCACGTCGGCGCTGGGCATCCGGGTTCGAATTCCAATCTGGGAGGAGATTCCCAATTCCTGATTTGGGTTTCCCATCCGTAAACATGGATTCAAGGTGAATTCATTCATCTTCCACTTAATATAATGCAAGGGTCCCTATGCCCATCCAAGGGAGAACGTTTCGATTGCTGGGCAGATGCATCCAGGACAGTGCGTCTGTCTCTCAGACACTATATGGGGCAATTTAGAGCATTCGATTCACTTTGAATCTGGATTGTGGGAGGAAACCGGAGAACCCGGAGGAGACCCACATGGACACGGGGAGAACATGGAAGCTAATCCCAGATTGGGATTCGAACATGGATCCCCAGCCCTGAGAGGAGAACATGCCAACCTGTTGCTGAACAAGGTAAATTGGCTGATCTAAATTGCCCCTATATAGTGAGTGAGTGTGTGCCCAGCGGTGGATAGACGCCCAGTCCTGGGTGTATATGCCCCGGACCCGAACTGAACTGTGGACACGGGGAGAACATGCCAACTCCACCCAGATCGGGATTTGAACCTGGAATCCCCAGCACTGAGAGGAGAACATGCCAAACACTAAGCCACCATTTTTAAACATCTATTTATTATCTTCTGCTTAATTTTCTATTAGGGGGGGGTGTTCTCTATAATGGTTCTCCATGGGGGAACGTTTCGGATGGTACAGAGATACACCCAGGACAGGGTGCCAATCAATCAATTGGGTACACACACACTCACTCACACACACACACACACTCTATGGGGCAATCTAGATCATCCTTTTCTCTTTAAATCAATGTTTTTGGACTGTGGGAGGAAACCGGAGAACCCAGAGGAAACCCATGTGGACACGGGGAGAACATGGAAACTCCACCCAGATTGGTATTCGAAGAACTGAGAGGAGAACACGCCAATCACCACAATGCTACCGGGGGGGGGGTCACTACAATGGTTCTCCATGCAAATCCAGGGGAGAACGTTTCAGGTGTTGGGCAGATAAACCCAGGACAGGGGGGCAATCCATTATTTGGGGGTACACACTCATTCATACAGACATACACTCTCTATGGGGCAATTTAGAGCAGCATCGCTGTTTTTTTAACTGTTTTTTTTTTGGAAAAGTTTTTAAAGGGGAACTATGGGTATGTTATTGAGTTTATAAAGGGAACTATG
>JAFMOD010000166.1:107711-118869 GCA_019802435.1 Corydoras maculifer
GGGGGGGGGGGGTGTGGCGCGTCCGTCGGAGCGCCCCCTATGCGCCGCCGCTGTACGAGTAATCCGCCTTGTTGTGCATCACCAGCTTGTTGTCCACAAAGTAGAAGCTGTCCGATTGGGTCTCGTAGGGGTGGAGGATCATGTCATTCACTGCAGAGAGACAGAACACGAGTGAGTCTGCACCGTAACCCCCACCCCCACCATGCTTTACAGTTGCCCTGTTCTGCAACAGACTTGAAAAAAATACAATTACAACGCCGTGATGGCAGCGTGGTGCCACTCATTCCCCGGCCCGAGCTTGCGGCTTTCTTAGAGAACGACGTAGAGTGGACGGGGCAAGCGGAGGTTGTGGTTGCAGTGTAAGACACCGGGGTGCTTGCCCCGCCCACTGAGCCTGCCCGTCACGGCCTTTGATCACGGTTGATTGACGCACCTGCCATGGCTCCGCCTAAGGAACGTGTGCGCCCTTTAAAGGCAGGAACATTACAAGCCGGAGCCCTCGTTCCCTCAACCTCGTGGTCGGCCTCTCCCATCACGGGAAGTGAGGTAGGTGCGTCGGTCGACCAATAATCAAAGTCCCTAACCGATGGCTCCGCCTTCTCCCGGCAGCGGTCCTGCCACAGACACGTTATAAAAGAGTTTTGGTTAATTACAAATAGAGAGAGCCAGAGAACCTGGAGAGAACCCAACTCGGGCACGGGGAGGACATGCAGGACACGCGACTCGAACACATCTCGCGAGGTATAAACTCGGAGGTCAAGGGTAGGGTGACCAGATACCAATTCACCAGATGTGGGACAAAGACTATGTTTGTGTGAGACACCAATGCACTGCTATGTATATATATTAATTCATTATCTTCCGCTTTGTCCTCTATTAGTGTCGCGGATGGTTCCCCATGCCCATCCAGGGAAGAACGTCTCGGGCGCTGGGCAGATAGACCCAGGACAGGGCGCCAATTCATCGCTGGGCACACACTCACTCACACAGACACACTCTATATGGGGCAATTTGAAGAACTCAATTGACTTGATCCATGTTTTTGGACTGTGGGAGGAAACCGGAGAACCCGGAGGAAACCCACGCGGACACGGGAAGAACATGCAAACTCCACCCAGATTTGGATTCGAACCGGGAATCCCTAGCGCTGAGAGGCGAACATGCCAACCTCTAAGGCTTCGTGCCGCCTATATATATACTGGAGTTTGACTTTCAATAACAATGTGGGACAATGTCTCAACGTGCGGGACGCGTAATGAAATTGCGTGAGTGTCCCGCACAAAGCGAGGTCACTCACTCAGCTCCTCAGACAGCGGCGGGAAGTCGTAGATGTGCTCGCAGGTGTTCTTGCTGCTCGGGATGCAGAACCCGAACTCGAAGTCGAAGCTCTTCAGCAGCCGCCCGCGGAAGTAGTGCCTCTCGATCATGCGGAAGTTGTTTATCGGAATGTCTCCCACCGTGAACTCCACCCTGTGGCGGCATCGCACATCACATCATCACACACTGCAGATCATGACCTTCTCCAAATCTGAACCTCTACAGAACAAGGACTGAAACACTCCCTGGTGGCGGTTTTAAGGAGGAAACCTTGTGAGGACCGGGGCTCAGTGGGTGGGTGGGTGGGACGGGCGGCGAGTCCCAAAAACTTTAAAATCGCATTTCATTAATCGTGACTGAACGGAGAACAAACTATGATTTTTATATTTTGTTGAAATCCCCGGTAAACACATCGGTACCAACAGAACCGCGGCAACAGTAAGGGACCGTGTATAAAATGCAGGCGCCGCAGAAACACTGAATTTAAAAACAACGACAAAGATCTTACAGTTTCTAAATGATTTCAGTGAATGTTTTACCTTTTTGTATAATGAATGCACTTTTTAGACGCTCCCTCCCTTTGCTCCCCCATTACCTTCTTAGGGATCATAATCTGCTCTATTAATTCTTTTACCCAAATAAATAGACAGACAGGGGATTTTAAATAATCATAACAATTGTATTTTGTTCTCTATCTGCTCGTGATTCATTAAAAGGAATTCACAAAAAAAATAAAGTATTGTAGAAACCAAAATATATATTATGTAATATGTAATATGAATATGAAATATTAAATAAATATGATATGCATGGGCGTGTAATTAATGTAAATAACTCAATTAAAGAGGTGTTATGAGTCCCGACGTATAGCGGAGAACAGTTTCACCTCATTACGTAATTTATTCTCAAAAACACACAACCTCGAGTGTCTGATTGCGTTAATAAAACACTAACAAACACACTATAATGAAAAAACAAGGTTCAATTCAGAAATGCATTTATTAAAAACTAAATTGTTAATAATATGCTCTTCTGCAATGTAATCTAGTCCGGTTTGTAAAGTGAATGCTGATCGCTAAGTAACAGGATTCTGGTTTCACGAACCAAATACTGCCCTCTAGTGGCTAAAGTTTATAAAAACAGTGTATCAAGTTTAGTGATCGCTGTTAATATTAATTTGTATTCTTTAATTTAAAATAATGTATTGTATATCATGCGTTGTTACGAACGTGAAGCACTCAGAGGGGTGCCTAGGGGACCTACAGCTCAGCCAATCAGATTTAAGGAGTCTCAAACCTCTGATCTAGAACAAATCGAATGAGTACAGAACGTGGTTCCGAGACTCCGTGTGGTGCGATGTACTCACGTCGCGCCGACTTGGCGTAGCTGCAGAAAGGCCGGCGTGAACTGGTAGCGCACAAAGCGCCCGGCGCTGGGGTCCTGGTCCTTCCTGTCGTCTGCACTCTCTATACAGAACCACAACGCCGTGTTAGAACCCAGGTTCCGTTCTCGTCAAAGAACAAAGTGGACGAACAACGTGGACGGGCCGAGGACTCACCCGGCGTGGGGGGCTTGGTGATCTCGAACAGAACCATGCCGGATTCCATGTCCCGGATCTTGAAGCGGGTGAACTCGATCTTAAACACATTGTCCTCCGGACCACAAAGATAATCTGAGGGAACCATCAGAGAACTCATTATTCATTATTTTATATCATTTCAAGGTGAACGCCGGGGGTTTGGACCGTTTTATATCTCCATGTTTATTTTTATAATATTTGTGATGTGATTTGCAACTGTTCTTGTGTTTTGTCTTGTGAAGACATTTCATTGATGGTTTTTTGGCGTGTGCGTTCGTTCTCTTTTATTTACGTATTCACAGCATTCTAGCAGGTTCTCCTTTAATCAGAATCTGAATACTGTATCAATCCCGGGGTGGAAATCACAGTTTTTACAGATGCTCTATTAGTCCATCCATCCATGCATCATCTTCCGCTTTATCCTCTAGTAGGGTCGCGGGGGGGGCATCCAGGGCAGAACGTTTCGGGCGCTGGGCAGATACATCCAGGACAGGACGCCAATCTATCACACTCACACAAACACACTCTATATGGGGCAATTTCGAGAACTCAATTGACCTTGATCTTGACTTTTTGGACTGTGGGAGGAAACCGGAGAACCCGGAGGAAATCCACGCGGACACAGGGAGAACATGGAAACTCCACCCAGATGGGGATTCGAACCGGGAATCCCTAGTGCTGAGAGGAGAACATGCTAAACCACTAAGCCACCGTGCCGCCCGCTCTATTAGTCATGTTTATTTATGTTTATATATACACAAAGTGGAAATAATAAATCAACAATATAAAAAATTAACAACAAGCACAGTAACTTAATCTAAAAGTATCAAAAATACACAATAAAAGTATTTATTTGTAATATATATATATATATATAAAATTTTAAACAATAATCTTTTAACAATAATAATATTTATAATAATAATAATAATAGAATTTTTTTTACACGCACCTTTCGAAGAAACACAATGCACTTGTATTTAAAGTTGTTCATACGTATATTTGGGTGTGTATTTACTTTCCTCCTTAAAAACATCCGAGTCTTATTTCCACTGTGTCCAGCAGGGGGCGATATTGCAGAAAGCTCTGTGTAGTTAATGTTCATTCATTCATCGGGCGCTGGGCAGCTACACCCAGGACAGGACGCCAATCTATCGCTGGGCACACACTCACTCACACAAACACACTCTATATGGGGCAATTTGGAGAATTCAATTGACTCGATCCATGTTTTTGGACTGTGGGAGGAAACCAGAGAACCCGGAGGAAACCCACGCGGACACAGGGAGAACATGGAAACTCCATCCAGATGGGGATTCGAAGCGGGAATCCCTAGCGCTGAGAGGAGAACATGCTAAAGCACTAAGCCACCGTGCCGCCCTGTATTTAATGTAACCCATCTAATTATCCAGGTTTTGGAACCGGACCCAATCAGTCACCCAATGTTTTTTAAAATGCACCCATCATTTTGGGTTGGAAGCGAGGGAGGTGGGAGGTGGTACTGAGGCGGCAGGACAGTGCAATATCGGCAAAGTGCTGAAGATGGAGCCTCCAACCACCACAACCACATTTAATACCTCAAAACAGATGAATCCCACATGATAAACATCCACCAGGTTTTCTACACCCCCCCCCCACGTTAAGGCGAGATTACACCTAAGAGGCTTATATTTGACGGCGGCACATGGACCTGGTGGAGTCCAACAGCATGAAAGTCAAAGGGTTGCTTCCACGGCATCGCCATGGCTCTGCTTCATCCACCGCGGAGTGGAGCTCGGTGCAGAGCCACGCCCCCATGCCGACGGGGCCGCTCCCAGAGAGAGCAGATGGACCTGAGGAGCTTTATCCAATCAGATGATATTTATAGGTTCAGGCTCCTGAGGGAGTTGGGTGGAGGAACGGAAACACAGGACACAAGTGTTTAAAGCTTAGAGTCTGTAGAGCTGCGTCGCCACCCAAAACTCCCGAATAATATAATATTATAATAAATGGGTGGAGCTAATGATGATTATGTTCATCACATTATTATGTATATTACGTTTAATAAAATTTTAATGGATGGCTTTAAAAAGTTCACGAACCTCCAGTCGAAAAATAAAGGTTCTATAACTGAGGGTGGGGCAAGTTTGACGACAGGTTGCCCTGGATTTCGTAATTCATCTGACAATGTGACAGATGAAAGTCACATCCCGGGATGCGTATATTTAAGTATATTTATCTATAAACGGCACGGTGGCTTAGTGGTTTAGCACATTCTCCTCTCAGCACTAGGGATTCCCGCTTCGAATCCCCATCTGGGTGGAGTTTCCATGTCCTCCCCGTGTCCGCGTGGGTTTTCTCCGGGTTCTCCGGTTTCCTCCCACAGTCCAAAAACATGGATCAAGTCAATTGAATTCTCCAAATTGCCCCATATAGAGTGTGTCTGTGTGAGTGAGTGTGTGCCCAGCGATGGATTGGCGCCCTGTCCTGGGTCTCTCTGCCCAGCGCCCGAAACGTTCTCCCCTGGATGGGCATGGGGAACCCCACCGCGACCCTAATAGAGGATAAAGCGGGATATAATGAATGAATGAATATCTACCTACATCCATCTTCATACAACTATAATCTATAACCACTATCTATAACTATAGCTACCTACAAGTATACTATTTAGAACATCCATCAATCTATATTTACCTTCATCTATAACTGTCGATCTATAACTACAGGAAACTGTCTATATCTGAATCCATCCTTACTTCGTTACACATGAGGGTATTTAAACGACTTATTGTATTTAGTGTATATAACCCCACCCACGGGTCAGCGTAAAGGTGTAGTTCCTGGTTTATAGACACACACACACACACACACACACACACATTCCAGTATATAACACATGTGTAACCATCAGTCACTTGTAGAATTTAGGATCTTAATTTACGAGATTTGTGACATCAACAATAAAACAGCACGCTATTAAATTTAGTTTAATCCGAGCTGTTTGATACTGAACACACACACACACACACACACACACACACACTCGGCCATCTGTTGTCTCGCGTCTCTTCGCGTGGAGTTCTGATTTATGGGATTGGCGTCTTGTTTGTCGTCGGAAGCTCGCGGTCGCGGCTGTCGATAATAAACGGCACGTCTCGCGCGGCTCGTGAGTCACACGGCAACGCGCGCCGCGGCCGAGGCGGCAGAACGTCAGCCGTTTCACAGCCTCCACTTGTTATGGATGAGGAACACTCAGCGATGCAAATGCAGGACACTTCAGCCGGCGGCGCCAGGTCCTCGGTTCCATGGCGGCCCGCGGAACAGGAGCTTATAAACACGCTGGAACCATCTTTAAATCGGAACACGGGCGAACGATCACCAACTTATATATATAGATCAAAGGGATGAAGTTAGTCATTAGTAGTTGCGATCATCTTCTTGGCCAATCAGGAGGCAGTGCGTAACAATTGTCGATAAAAATGATGGCACAGTGAATGAGAGACAGAGACAGTGACGTGGTTGTTGGTGTTGGGTGGACTGGTTTGAATACGACGGGAGTCGCGAACATAATTTAGTTATTTATTTACACACACGTTTTAAAACCTTTGACAACTTTGTGATCATTAAGACAAAACTAGTAGTTCGGCTACCTAAATCTAATTGGCTGAGCCATTGGTCCAGCTGTGACATCATCAATAACACACACAGACCTCTGAGCGCTTAAGATTCTTATGAATATGTGAAATACAATACATTATTTTAATATAGAAGCCCATTTCCGCCACTAAGAAAAAAAAAAAAAAAAAAAAAAAGTTTACCCTAAGTGGTTAAATAAAATAAAAAAATTATTTAAATACTAGATTAGGAAAAAAAATAAATAATAATAAAAAAAATAAAATAAAAAATAGCAGTGTATATACAGATGTAAATATAAAAATATAACAGAAAAAAAAAAACATTTTTAATGACAATAATATTTGATATATAAAACGTCAGAATTCTGAGATTATTTTACGTTTTTTTCTTCTTAGTGGCAAAAATGGGCTTCTATCATTTTAAATCATAAAAAAACAGATTAATATAAACAGGGAGCCGATTCCCAATAAACTGTGTTCTGTAATTTGGTCACTAGATGGCAGTATTTAATTTAATTGTTAGAGAAACCGGAATCCTGTTACTCAGCGATCAGCGTTCACTTACGTCGCGGAAGATCAGATTATTAAAAATTATGTTTTCAATAAACACATTCATGAATTAAACCTTGTTTTTTTATTATTTTATAGTTTGCTTGTAAGCGTTTTTATTTAAGCAATACGGTATGAGAGGGCGTGGCATTATTGTGAATAAATCACGGGAAAGAGGTGGAACTGTATTCCGCTCTGCGTCAAGACTAATAACATGTCTTTATGGGATTTATTCACAACAAAGCCACGCCCCCTCATTCCGTATTGCTTTAATTAATTTAATTAATTAACATCCAGTTCCATGGGTTGCACCCATCCCTCCAGCCAGGAACGGATACACGTTTTAAAGCGGCGTCATACAAACTGAGGGTCCAAAACTTAGAACCTAGCGGCGCCGGCGAGGTTCGGTTACGCGCAGAACGCGGCTGATCTCGTTGCTGTCGGAACCAGAAGAGCTCAGCGGAACCGAGTGAATGAGCAGGATTTAGAAACTCCCGTTGGCGGGACGCAGCAGCCTGTGACGGACGCGTTCCAGACCTTTTAAGAGGCGCCGCACGCACCTGTTACCCAACCGCTTAGCGCCGGATTACAGCGCCGCCGCCACGTCCTTAAGCACTGAGAGGAAAAAACAAAAAGGCAACGGCCACAAGGGGGCCCTACCTCAGCAACCTCATCCAACCTGCGCCAGAGTCAGAGAGGACTGATGGGATAGGTCACAGAGAGGCTTCAGCAGAGTTAGGTGACAACGACGCTACGTGGACCGACGGTAACGTTACGAATCGTAAACCCCGTCATGAGGAGGATCCAGAAGAACCTGGAGCAGGTTCAGGACAGTCCTATCCCTGTCCCTCTGCCCTTCAGTCCAGTCCAGTTATAGTTCCAGTCCTTGTTTCTATCCTATCCCATCCAGTCATAGTTCTAGTCCTATCCCTGTCCCCATCTCATTTAGTCCAGTCCTTGATCCTGTCCCATCCAGTCCTATCTGGTTCCAGTCCTATCCCAGTCACTCTCCTGTTCAGTCCAGTCCAGTCATAGCTCCAGTCCTTGTTGCGGGCCAACCCTGGTCCCTCTGCCATTCAATCATAGTTCCAGTCCTTGATCCTGTCCCATCCCAGTCCCAAGGATATCCCTACCGTGCACTGTCCAATCATAGTTCCAGTCCCATCCCGGTCCCTCTCCTGTTCAGTCCAGTCCAGTCATCGTTCCAGTCCTATCCCAGTCCAAAGTCTACCCCTATCCTGTTCAGTCCAGTCATAGTTCCAGTCCTATCCCGGTCCCTCTCCTGTTTATTCCAATCCAGTCATAGTTCCAGTCCTTAATCCTGTCCTATCCCAAACCCAGTCCCTGGTCAATCCCTTACATATTCTTGGTCCATCCAGTCATAGTTCCAGTTCTTGTTCTGGTCCAATCTCTGTCCCTCTCCCATTCAGTCCAGTCCAGTCCAGTCATAGCCCCAATCCTTAATCCTGTCCCTGAATTATAGTATTCCAAAACATATTCCTAACTCGTATAACTCACAGGTCAACCAGACCAAAGTTATCTGATTCTGCACCACTGATCACCTCCATGCTGACCGATGGACGCTGCAGCCAAAACTCACCATATAATCCGTAGTGTCCTTTCTGCCCAGAACTAGTTAAGTTTAACCAGGATCAGGAGCGACGGCCTGGTGCTTAATCTGAAGGCTGGGGGTTCAAACCCAAAGTCCAAAAACCTGCCATGGTGTCCTTCAGCAAGAACTTAACCCTGACCACTCCATCATAATGGACCCTGCACTCAGTACCCAACCATTAAGATCAATATAATGTATAGTGTCCACTTATTAATACTTGATCACATGATGCATTATGGGATGGTCAGTGCCTTACTACTCCATACTAGATGTTTGTGTTTGGAGGACTCCCTTTCCTTTGTCCAGTAACCTGGAGGACGAGGGTTCAATCCCAGCACTACCACTGTCTCTAATCCCGAATTAAATGGATTATCGGACATTATGGCTCTTTAGGAAGTCACCCTGGAGCAGAAACACGTGTAAAGTTACAGCCAAACGTCAGATCTCTTACGTAAAGCATTAATAAAGTATATCATTACAACACGGGCATGGTGGCTTAGTGCTTTAGCATGTTCTCCTCTCAGCACTAAGGATTCCCGGTTCAAATCCCAATCTGGGTGGAGTTTCCATGTTCTCCCCGTGACCGCGTGGGTTTCCTCTGGGTTCTCCGGTTTCCACCCAAAAACATGGATCAAGGTGAATTGAGTTCTCCAAATTGCCCCATACCACAGAGTGTGTGTGTGTGTGTGTGTGTGTGTGTGACTATGTGCCCAGCGATGGATTGGCGTCTTGTCCTGGGTGTATCTGCCCAGCGCTCGAAACGTTCTCCCCTGGATGGGCATGGGGAACCCCCGGGAACCCTTAATCCTAGGATTAAGCAGAAGATAACGGATGGATGGATGGATTAGGACAACATGATGGTGGCTTACAGGAGGGTTCCGATCCCAATTGCCCCCTCTCACAAGTTCACCAGCTCCTTTCCATACTGCCGGTTCTTGTTAGCAGAACCAGACTAAGGTTCATTTTCAGTACCAGTGAGATTAGGGATTGAACCTGGCTAATCCAAGCCCAACCTGCCGGATTAGAACCCTGCACGCCGAGGTTGTGCTCACAAATGGAGGCTGAATTAGGTTTAAAACCGCAGGTTAACGCTGGGGCGACGCTCTGACGGCGTTAACCGACCCCCCCCCCGGTCAGCGGTTAACAGGTTAACTCGGTTTAACTAGTTCCGAATCCCGCGGTTAGGGCGCTCGGCTCGAGTCGACTTCGGAGTCGGCGGCGCTCACCGTCGGTGATCCTCTGCAGGCCGAGCACGTCGTCGGGCGTTATCCCGGGCTTCCTCCGCAGCTCGTCCTCCTCCGTGGCCGCCAGGGTTCCCGCTTCTGCCCCCTGCTTCACTCGCATTGCCCTCCGCGCGTCCGGGGTTCCTGCAGCCGCGGTGCTTACAGCCGCGCGGCTCCCACCATCCGACTTATTTACCCCGGCTCGGGTTGCCAGATTCCCGTGTTATTCCCTCTTCGGATTATCGGTCGGTAAACAGATTACGCTTAGATGGAAACTGCGAACGATCTTAAAAACGTAAAAATCGGACGCAGATCTAAAAATCTATCCCGAATCCAATCGCACAACACTAGATCAGACGTGCGAGCATTCCGCCCCAATCTGGCAACACGGGGCCGAGCGCTTAACGCTGTGTATATGGGCTTCCTTTTTGGTTAGAGAGCGCTAAGCTCCGCCCACATGCTCACTGCCCTGCCGTGATTGGACGATAACAATGTTTACATCAAAGCTCAATGTGATTGGACTATGCAGATTTTGAAACGATAAATAAACACAGCGTCCCCGGCCACTTAATTAGATACGACATGATTTTACACTAAGCACTGCACGTTGGCTTAGTGGTTTAGCATGTTCTCCTCTCAGCGCTGGGGATTCCCGATTCGAATCCCAATCTGGGTGGAGTTGGCATGTTCTCCTCGCATCTGCGTGGGTTTCCTCCGGGTTCTCTGTGTCCTCTCACAGTCCAAAAAACATGGATCAAGGTGAATTGAAATCTCCAAATTGCCCCATATAGAGTGTGTGTGTGTAAGTGAGTGAGGGTACAGCGATGGATTGTACTATTGGGTATGGAAAATGAATAAATGATTAATATATATGAATTATATTATCTTCCGCTTTATCCTCTATTAGGGTTGCGGGGGGGGGGTTTCCCATGCCCATCCAGGGGTGAACGTTTCGGGCGCTGGGCAGATACACCCAGGACAGGGCAACCAATCCACCGCTGGGCACACACTCACTCACACACTCTATATGGGGCAATTTGGAGAACTCAATTGACCTTGGTCCATGTTTTTTGGACTGTGGGAGGAAACCGGAGAACCCAGAGGAAACCCACACGGACACGGGGAGGACATGCAAACTCCACCCAGATCGGGATTCGAACCGGGAATCCCTAGTGCTGAGAGGAGAACATGCCAACCACTAAGCCACCGTGCAACCTATATATATATATATATATATATATATATATATATATATATATAT
>JAFMOD010000166.1:198110-212467 GCA_019802435.1 Corydoras maculifer
GTGTTCGGGTTCTCCTCTGGCGTTCTCCTCCGGTGTTCGGGTTCTCCTCTGGCGTTCTCCTCCGGTGTTCGGGTTCTCCTCTGGTGTTCGGGTTCTCCTCCGGTGTTCGGGTTTTCCTCCGGTGTTCGGGTTCTCCTCTGGCGTTCTCCTCCGGTGTTCGGGTTCTCCTCTGGCGTTCTGCTCCGGTGTTCGGGTTCTCCTCTGGCGTTCTCCTCCGGTGTTCGGGTTTTCCTCCGGTGTTCGGGTTCTCCTCTGGCGTTCTCCTCCGGTGTTCGGGTTCTCCTCCGTCTCTCCTCCCTGAGAACATGACCGCTGGACTTGAGATCCAACATTGTCTTCACTCAGAGTCTGATGTCTATACCCCCCCCCCCCCGTGTTCTAATCAGGTTCTCAGGATGGGGGACTTTAAACAGAGCACCACTTGTGTTTTGGGGTCGGGCCTCGGGGGGGCGGGGGGGGGGGGCTCTCAGAACACCTGACAGCGGGTGTCCGAGCCGTGCGCTAATAAGCTAGACGCCACATCTCGCTAAACCGAAGGAGGATCAGTGAAATGAGGAGGAGGTTCTAATGAACGGAGGCGCGGAGATCAAAGCCAGCCGGCGGTAATCAGAGCGAACGCAGGGCCGCCAACTACATCAGCTTTCACTGCAAAGTCACCTGTAGAGGCGTTAACTCCGCCCCCTCAGCACAGAAATACAGACACCTGATCTGAAGTCTCGTCTTCAGAACCGGAGTTCAGCCTTTTCTCCTTTTAGTTCACATTCAGCATCAACAGCAACGTTATGAGAACGACTCTGCCATTCGACTCCGCCGTACGACTCCGTACAACTCCACCATTGGGGTTTGGATCTGGCCTTCAACTCCTGCATTGAACTCCGCCATTGGACTCCGCCATACGACTCCGCCATTCGACTCCGCCATTCGACTCCGCCATACGATGCCGCCATTCCACTCCGCCATACAACTCCACTATTGGGGTTTGGATCTGGCCTTTAACTCCTGCATTGAACTCCGCCATTGGACTCCGCCATACGACTCCGCCATTCGACTCCGTTTTTGCTCCGGCGGAGGAAAATGGCTGCGAGCGTGAATCGACTCGCTCTGCCTCCCGGGTTCTGCGGCACGTGCAGTTGGCGGCGCCAACGCGGTAAATGTCAGCGGCCGTCAGCGGCCTGCGCGACGGCCGCCCTTGCCACAGAAACTGCCGATGCTGCAGATCCCGCCTTTGATTTAGACACTAAAGGCGGCAGAACAGCAAAAGCTGCGGAGCGTGAAGGTAAATTCCCATAATTCACTGCCAAAAGGTTAAGCCAGCCGCCGCCTCCGTTCCGCCGTTAGCGGCCAACAAATGTCGCCCGATTGAAATAAGTACCGCTGCGGTTCCTTCATCCGCGTGCGTCACTTTAAAAACAATTTAATACGTTTATTTATATCTTCATCATTAGACCGCTATTCCGAGTGCTCCAGGGCGCCCCCTCAGTTTCGCTCCGACATTTTAATAAATTGGATTTTTAAGTAATCGGATTGGTTCGTTCATTCATTCATTCATTCATTATCTCCCGCTTATCCTCTATTAGGGTCGCGGTGGGGTTCCCCATGCCCATCCAGGGGAGAACGTCTCGGGCGCTGGGCAGATACACCCAGGACAGGGCGCCAATCCATCGCTGGGCACACACTCACTCACACAGACACACTCTATAGGGGCAATTTTGAGAATTCAATTAACTTGATCCATGTTTTTGGACTGTGGGAGGAAACCGGAGAACCCGGAGGAAACCCACGCAAACACGGGGAGAACATGGAGATGGGGATTCGAACCGGGAATCCCTAGTGCTGAGAGGAGAACGTGCCAAACCACTAAGCCACCGTGCCCCTCGTTCATTCAAATGTCGTAAAATACAAAATATTTACTCGCAAAATCGCGAGTTAATCATTCCTGTGGCGATTTCTTAAAATACGAAACAAGTTCCTCAAAACTAGGTTAATTACCTCAGTTAGAAATCTATTAAATCAAAAAATAAGATTGTTTACGTTTTCTGACCTGTTAAGATTTTTTATTATTTGCGGGCGTCGGACCGCTCGAGGTTCTGAAAGGGAACGGCAAGAGGCACGCTGATTGGTTCATGTCGAGTGACGGCCAAAACACACCCACGAATCACGTCGTCGCCGAAGCGACGGCACCGTGAGAGACCGTAAATCAAAGTCGCGAAGTCCGCGGAGGACGGCTCGCTAAAGATCGCAAAAGTAAAGCCCCATGAGTCGCTTCTTGGGGGTTGTTAGGAGTACATAAACCTCCTCGGGCTCCTGGAGGGCAGGTAGCCGAAGCAACGGCGTAGAATCGTATAGCAAGCACACACGTAAACAAGGCTACCGATCGGTCTCAAGCGTCCTCCGACTTACACCCATCGTTAAATTGATTAATTGAGTAACTCTAGTCGTCGTGGTAACGCCGCTCCATGGTGGTGATGTCATCATGTTCCTCATGTTCTCCGTCCTTGTTCTCCGCTTCCGCCAAATTGGGTGGAGGCCAATGTACCTTTGGTGGGTTCTCCAGAACGGGGCGGCACGGTGGCTTAGTGCTCAGCACGTCCTCCTCTCAGTGGTGGGAGTTTCCATGTTCTCCCCGTGTCCACGTGGGGTTCCTCCGGGTTCTCCGGTTTCCTCCCACAGTCCAAAAACATGGATTTAAAGTGAATTTAATTGCTCCAAAATTGCCCCATATAGAGTGAGTCAGTGTGTGCCCAGCGATATACCGGCACCCTGTTCTGGGTGTATCTGCCCAGTGTCCCGAACGTCCCCCCCACCCCCCCACCCCAAATAGGGTATAAAGCTGAAGATAATGGATGGGTGGACGGGTCCTCCGGAACATCTTGACTTCAATGTTTATATTTCATTTGAGCGCCACACGCAGGCAGTTCTTTTATAGAACCGTTATTAAAGACCCCTCCCTCTTACCCTCTTCTTACCCCCCCCCGCCGGTTCCGTCCTCTGACTTCCACGCAGAGGACATTAATCCAGCCATCTGCATATGTGCTGTGCACCTCAGGAACCGGACCTGTACGGACACGCCGCCGCGCCGCCGCACTCTGTTCTGTGCAAATTGCGGCGTCTGATGACGGGAATCTAATTCCCACCGAGAACAGAGGAACCGGGGGCCACGCCCGACCGCTGGCGCACACACACACACACACACACACGGGAATGGGAGGGGGACGTAACACACCAAATTGCTGATACACATGTAAACAAACACGCCGGTGAACGATTCCCTCTCGTCAGGCCCGGACCCCCGACGCGTTCGCGTTTTTATTCGCCGCCTACAACACGCCTCATTTGCATCAGACGCCGAAATTCCACGAACCACGCGTCCAACGCCAACGTCCGTGTGGCGCCAACGTCCGTGTGGCGCCGCCGTCGGTTCATTGGGATGTCGATTCGCTTCGTAATGTACAATATTCATTATAAATGTTTACATCAGGCAATAAAATGATTAAAGAAACGCTAAATTATGACCGTCAACTCATTCAACACCTTTGGGACGAATCGGAACGCCGACTCCTGGAGACCTCGGGACTCAGGACATGGTGACGCCGATTCCAATAAAAAGAGGAGTGGGCGGTGTGCAGTAAGACGCTATCCTGTTGTCCCCATACATATATATATACACTGTACATGGTGTAGTGAGAACATGGCGTAATAACGAATGATAATCCACTGTGGCGCCCCCTAATGGAAAGCATCAAAATAAGATTATACAACTCTGTGTATATAGTGGTATATACATAGTTTTATTGATGCTGCAGTGTTTATCCATATTAATTAGTATATAGCAGTTTTACGATCGCTAATATATTAACATTGCCCGAAATGTTCACTGTTATGGTGTAAGTTCACCGATGGGATGAATCGGAACGCCGACTCCTGGAGACCTCGCGACTCAGGACAAGGTGACGCCGATTCCGCTAAAAGGAACTGTTCGGGCGGTGTGCAGTAAGGCGCTACCCCATTGTCTTGGTGAGTTCTATGTGCTCCATGTGAGATACATGAGAGGTGGACCAGGGCTCCCCCCTCTGTCCCGACACGGTCAGTGCGGCAGCAACAGGACCAATAAAGGAGTCGATAACGGAGCACATCGTTAGCATGGTAGCACCATGTGGCGCCACCAACAGTTCATTGGGATGTTGATCGATTCGTAATGAACAATACTTATTGTAAATCTTTACATCAAAATAAAGAAAAAAAAAAAAAGCTAAATTATGACCGTCAACTCATTATCCAACACCTTTGGGATGAATCGGAACGCCGACTCCTGGAGCCGATTCCGCTAAAAAGAACCGTTCAGGTGTGCAGTAAGACGCTACCCCTTTGTCTTAATGTGTTCAGATACAGGAGAGGTGGACCAGGGCTCCCCCCTCTGTCCCGACACGGTCATTGCGGCAGCATCAGGACCGATAAAGGAGTCGATAACGGAGCACATCGTTGGCATTACGCTTTGAGAATCCTTTGGTGATGTTTTTAATATCACGGTTTTCATTCGGCCCCGCGCCGCGTTGATCACCACGCCAAAATAAAAGCCCATCCGAGGAAGGAATAAAGGCAGCGCCGGGGCGAGCGAGGGGGGGGGGGGGCAGAAAGCCCAGCTGAGAGAACTTGTCAGACGGAGTGTGTGAGCTGGAGAGATGATAATGTGGCATGACACTTCTGAAATGAGACACCGGTTGCCATGGCAAAGAGGCAGGAGGGACAGTCTCTCAAGAGGCCCAAATAAAACAAGCTGTAAATGATGTTTGATTAGACTTTAGATCATGTAACTGTTCGGGACAGGCCTTTTGTCAGCTGATCACATGCTCGGGCTTTTGCAATTTTTCACACAGCCGGTTCTGCCCTCGCAAAAAAAAAAAAAATTAAATAAAAAATATTCCTCCTCCAGAGCGCCTCCGCTTTATTGTCCTCCACACGTCCTGTTTTATTTTCAATCCCTAAAGCAAAAAGCCGTCCAGGTCTATACCTGCTCCGTCCCGGTGCTACATCTATAGACCATCACCTACAAACGTATCATTAGAGTTATAGACATCGGCTACGAGGCGGACTGAGGTTCTCCTTAGAACACTGGATCGATGCTGTAGTACGTATGTTCAGTGTTTGAATCGCATGCAGCGTCTTTAATCCTCTTAATGTTTGTCGAGGTCTGGATTATTAAAATATAAGAGCCCAGAACATCTGTAATATCCTCTCTGTCTCTCTCTCTCTCAGTTCAGGTTGCTTTATTGACGTGACAAATGTTTACATTCATATCGTCAAAGCATATTATATACAAATAAAATAACAGGAATAAATAACCAAATACAAATGATGTTCATTTAATATTCAAGATTATATATGTATATATGTTATTATTATTATTATTAATAAATAATAATAATAGTAATGATTATTATTCTCTCTCTCTCTCTCTCTCTCTCTCTCTCTTTCTCTCTCTCTCTCTCTCTATATATATATATATACACACACACACACACACATAATGTATATATTGTGGTCACAGAGGACATGGCATGATGATGAATAGTAATCCACTAGTTTGTAATTTCATTAATAAATTAATTTTATTTATTTAATGATAAGATAATACTTTATCACCCCCCATCCCAGAAAAATTAACTGTTACTATGTAAAAGATAAAAGATTAGGCCACGCACAAAAACACACTATATATATATATATATATATTAAAAACAGTTATGTGAACTATTTTACAATACTATGCCACTTTCTAATCCTGATTCTAATATTGTATATATACACATTCTAAAATATCATATATCATAACTTGTGTCATATATGTCACCACTGTTAATTTACTCTTGTTATATTCTTCTATCTTATTCTTAATTCTGGTGCTGCATTTTTATTTTTGCTTTATTAAGCCCTTATTGTTTAAATTTTTTTTTTCTTATATATATATATATATATATATATATATATATATATATATAATTTTTTTGGTGTGTGTGTGTGTGTGTGTGTGTACATCATGTTTACACAATATCGCCCCTGAATTGTGAACTTTGGTGTTCATAGTGTTTTTTTGATAATGCAGTACATGTCTGAATAACGGTGATGATGCTGATAACACGAGGTTCAATATCACAAACTTAAATATCACGACATTATGTGATGATTACCACACATCTCTCTCTCTCTCCCTCTCTCTCTCTCTCTCTCTCTCTCCCTCGTTCGCTCGCTTGCTCAGCCCAGAGAGTAATGAACTGCTTACCAAACCTGAACTAATCAAGTCTGACTGCTCTCTGTCATTGTCAATTACAGCGCAGCATTTGCCTGCGAGAGGCGAATGGAGACTTAAACCACGGCTACAAATTGAAAAGTAATGTGTGAAAGGGATGAAGTCCAGAAACAAACCTGCACTCCGTTCTGCACGCGCTCGCCCCAAAACACCCAGCAGAACATACAGATTAATCTGAGGCAGCATCCCGGGCGACGCCCCTGCCCCACCCCACGCCCCTGCGACGCCCCTGCGACGCCTGCATGTTGATATCCGGTAAACATTTCTATAAGATTTAATATTAAAAACGTTGCAGGCCTTAAAACTGAAAAGGAGAACATGCTAAACCTAAATTAAAAAATATATATATTTAAATGATTAGGGACGACACGGCTGCTTAGAGTTTAGCATGTTCTCCTCTCAGCACTCAGTTGGAATCCCAATCTGGATGGTTTGCATGTCCTCCCTGTGTCCGTGCTTCCTCCCACAGCCCAAACACATGGATTAACAAACAAGGTAAATTGAATTCTCCAAATTGCCCCATATAGAGTCTGTCTGTGTGAGTGAGTGTGTGTCCAGCGATAGATTGCCCTCCTGTCCTGGGTGTATCTGCCCAGCGCCCGAAATGGCATGGATGGGCATGGGGAACCCCTCTCTACACACAACCCTAGTAGAGGATTAAGTGCAAGATATGGATGGGTGGGGTGGCACGGTGGCTTAGTGGTTTAGCATGTTCTCCTCTCAGCGCTGGGGGATTCCAGGTTTGAATCTCAATCTGGGTGGAGTTTCCATGCTGGAATGGGTTTACTCTGTGTTCTCCGGTTTCCTCCCACAGTCCAAAAAGCACGAATTCAAGGTGAATTGAATGCTTCAAATTGCCCCATATAGTGTGTGTGAGTGAGTGTGTGCCCAGTGATAGATTGGCGCCTTCTCCTGGGTGTATCTGCCCAGCGCCCAAAACGTTCTCCCTTGGATGGGCATGGGTACCACCTACCCCCCCCCCCCCCCAGTACAGGATTATGATCCGGTGTTCTGACCTGGAACATTAATAATGACCTTTATCCATGGGTTCCCCATGCCCATCCAGCGGAGAACGTTTCTGACGCTGGACAGATACACCCAGGACAGGGGGGCAATCTATCACACACTCTATAGGGGCAATTTGGAGCAGCCAGTTCACTTTGAAGAGTGTAGAGCTGAGCACCTGCTCTCTCAGATGAAGCGGGGATGAGGGTCTGGTTTATTAAATCATATGCAGTGTAAATAAACCCGGCTTGTTGTATCTCGAACCTCATGTTGTATTTAAACTCCCGATGCCATTTGCAGAAGGCTCTCAGGGGCCGCTCTCGGCCGCGCCCCCCCGTGTTTGACTAATCGATGGCAGACATCACTAATCCAAACGGAGCAGCTCGGTGCCGAGGGGCTGAACGCTCTTAATACCCCGAAGGGACCCGCTTCAGATAGCCGTACCTTTTTTTTTGCCCTCATTTTGGGGATTTTACCCCAAAAACCATGTTTGTGGTTTTGAACTTTAAGGATTTTAATACGAATAAAAGTTAGTTTTCACATATTACATGGATTCAAGGTAAAATAAATGCTCTTAATTGCCCCATATACAGTGTGTGTTTGCTCAGTGATAGATTGGCACCCTGTACTGGCTGTATCTGCCTATTGCCTAAAACATTTTGCCTATTGCCCCCCCCCCCCCCAGTAGAGGGTTGAAGGAATCTCTGGGTGGTTTAGCATGTTCTCCTCTCAGCTCTATGGATTCCCGGTTCAAATCCCAATCTGGGTGGAGTTTCCATGTTCTCCCCGTGTCCGCGTGGGCTTCCTCCGGGTTCTCCGGTTTCCTTCCACAGTCCAAAAACATGGATCAAGGTCAATTGAGTTCTCCAAATTGCCCCATATAGAGTGTGTCTGTGTGAGTGAGTGTGTGTCCAGTGATAGATTGGCATCCTGTCCTGGGTGTATCTGCCCAGCGCCCAAAACGTTCTCCCCTGGATGGGCATGGGGAACCTTCCCCCCCCCACGACCCTAATAGAGGATAAAGTGGAGGATGCACCGCACCGTGTACCTACAACTACATAAAGAACTCTAAACAGTTCCACTTCAGGTTCCCGTTCCACATTTGATTTCCCTGCAATATAAAAAGCACGGTTCTGTGTTCCACCTTTCTTCCCACCCCTCACACCCCCCCCCCTCCCCCGTGTTCCGTGGATGACAGAGGTCCTTTCTAAGTCGACTCAGCTCATAAATCTAGATGCTGAGATGTTTGCAGAAGAGCTCACGCCGGGTTCTCCATATTCATCGTGTGTGTGTGTGTGTGTGTGTGTGCGCGGTGAATTCAGGTGGTCGTTCTTCCCATACAGCGCTCCGGCACGGAACGCACACCTGTTTCCCGTATCCCGAGCAGGCGCGTGATTCGCCTCTGGCCACGACATTTAGAGTAATTAACCTTAATTTGCCGAAAAGACAGAAATCCTTATTAGCGGCGGAGCCCAGTGAAGTCTATCTCTCCCCCCCCCCCCCCGGTTCTAATGGGGGTCTCCGTTTAATCAAAATTCATCCATCAGAATTCAATGTAGACCCGTCTTTTAATTGGAAGTTACAATTCTGGTTAATGGTTCTCTAATTCGCAGGCTCTAATGGCGGGACCACTGGGATCCACTCGGTTCTCCGCACCTCACCGTGCCCCAAAGAATTCTCCCCGCGGGTGAGCGCAGACCTCGAACCGTACCCAGCGCCCCCGTCCCACTGCCCCCGGCCCCCGGCCCGTCCGCGGAGACTCCGGCGCCATCGCGAAGAGCAGCCTGGAAATTGGGTCAGACTGTCAAAACGCACCAAGGAGTCCACGGAGAAGACGGCGGGTTAAGCGGGGTTTACGGGCCAGAAGAAGATCCGGAGGACGGGAGGTTCTCCGGCACTCGGGACGGCACGTGCAAGAGGCTACACCCAAGAGTGGGGCGGGTACGGCGCTTGAAAAAGAGGAGGAACCGAGGGCCATAATGACGAGGGGGACATGGCAGAGATGCAGGGCCTACCCTTCCGTGTCCAAGTGAACGAGAAATAATTTTTAGGAGTGTCCTTCTTGAAAGAAGGATGCCAGGGTACCAGAAGAAGATCCAGAGGACCTGAGGTTCTCCGGCAGTCGGGAGCGACCTTCTCGAGAGGAAGATGGCAGGGTTTCGTTGTTCGTCATGGAAGAAGACGCCGGTTGCTTGCCAGATGAAGATCCAGAGGACAGGAGGTTCTCCAGCAGTCGGGATGGCCTGTGCAAGTGGCTATGCCCACAAGAGTAGGTTTTAGGAACCCGCGGACATCCCGAGGTGTGAGCCTCGTCATAAACACAAGCAAAAACAACAGAGATACCGTGATTCCTGTCCTCATCGTAGGTTGGTCTTGATTTATCTTGTAGGGGTACACCAGTCCGCAGAACATTCTGAAACAGCTGGCGGAACCGAAGGTTGTAACGATGAAGGAGACACGGCAGAGACACATGGTATCGCCCAACCATCCGTGTCCAAGTGAATGAAAAATGAGTTTAAGGAGCGACCTTCTGGAGAGAAGGATACCAGGCTACATGGGGTTTGCTGGCCAGAAGAAGATCCAGAGGACAGGAGGTTCTCCGGCAGTCGGGATGGCCCGTGACAAGTGGCTCTACCCACGAGAGTAGGATTTAGGAACCTGTGGACATCCCGAGGTGTGAGCCTCGTCATAAAAATAAGCAAAAACAACAGAGATACCATGATTCCTGTCCTCATCGTAGGTTGGTCTTGATTCAGCTTGTAAGAGTACGCCAGTGAAACAGCTGGCGGGTGTGGCGGGTACGGCGCTTGAAAAGAAGGCGGAACCGAGGGCTGTAACAACGAGACGTTGGGTGTCTCACCCTTCCGTGTCCAAGGGAACGAAAAATGAGGAGTTTTAGGAGCGACCTTCTGGAGAGAAAGATGCCAGAGTGGCGTTGTTCAGCAGAAGATTGCTGACCGGAAGAAGATCCAGAGGACGGGATGCTCTCCGGCAGTCGGGATGGCCCGTGCAAGTGTCTACACCCACGAGGTTTGAGCCTCGGCATTAAAACCATGTCGAAAACAAGCGAGATGCCGTGATTCCTGTCCTCTTGTAGCTTCTCTTGGCTTGATTGCGCCCATTGCTGCGTGTTCTTCGTAAGTCCGTACCGTCTGACGTCCGGTGTCTATTGACGCGAATCTTCAAACTTCAAACCAAAGAAGTCTTTCCAGCCCGGAATGCGTCGCAGACCATGACCTTGACTCGCGGTCCCGAAGTCACGCCGACCGAGAGAATGCCGGAGAAGGTACTCGGCGAGTTCTACGGATATACAATAGAGCCGGAGCCGGCTCCACGGGTCGGGGTGGTGCACGGGGGTGGGGGGTGGGGGTGTTGTGTTCTGGAGGTGAAAAGAGGGCGCCGGCGCCGCAGCAGAAAATCCTCGGGCACGGCTAAGCGTCAGCAGAGCCGCGAGCCTCTTTGTCTCCGGCTCGTCTGTCCTCTTCTGCTCTGGGTTCCTGATTTGCTATCGATCAGGTTCCAGCCGTCCACAATTGCGTCTTCTCAAAGGCCAAATGTTCAAGGCTGGCATGTGCATTTTCTTACACGGCTTCATTCTGCAGCTCTTAATTACCGCGCTGGGCTGCGGCTGAAGGTCAGAGAGCGGAGGACCGGCCCGGTCCTGCCGCCGCATTGTCCTCAGCCGTGGTCCGAGTGCGAGAACGTCCCTCTTATTAAAGCACTCCGAACTTCATTCAATTCCAATATATATACATAGAGATGGGCGGCACGGTGGCTTAGTGGTTGGCATGTTCTCCTCTCGGCAGTAGGGCTTCCCGGTTCGAATCCCAATCTGGGTGGAGTTTCTATGTCCTCACCGTGTCCATGTGGGTTTCCTCCGGGTTCTCCGGTTTACTCCCACAGTCCAAAAACATGGATCAAGGTCAATGGAGTTCCCCGAATTGCCCCATATAGAGTGTGCGTGTGTGTGTGTGAGAGTGTGTGTGTCCAGCGATGGATTGCCCCCCTGTCCTGGATGTATCTGCCCAGCACCCGAAATGTTCTCCCCTGGATGGGCGTAAGGTAATCCCCCCCCACGACCCTAATAGAGGATAAAGTGGAAGATAATGGATGGATGGATGTAACCGTGTACCCTTTGTGTTCCGGAGGGTGTGGTAGCTTAGTGGTTAGGGGTTTTGGGCTGGCAGTCACAAGGTGATTGGTGGCTTCCAATCCCAGGTCCACTGAAGTTACCCCTGTGGGTCCTTGGGCAAGACCCTTGAGCCTAATTGCCCCAGGGTGCTGTAATAACCCTGGGCTCTGGACTCTGACCCCAACCAAGTTGGGATACTTGTAAGTCGCTTCGGATAAAAGCGACCAGATTTAAGCGAATGTCAAGATTTTAAAGATTTTGTTTATGGTACGTGTGTGACGGACGCACGGTGCATCGGAACTCCCACCCCTTCTTCTCAGATGAATTGCTTACGAAATATCCATCGACTCGAGGTCGTCTTCTGCTCCTTTTGGCCGTTGCCATATCCAGATCTCACGCTGGTCCGAGTGCCCTCCTCCGGCACCACACCCGCAGACATGGATTCAAGGTGAATTGGCTGCTCCAAATTGCCCCTATATAGTGTGTGTGTCTGTGTGAGTGAATAGATTGGCGCCCTCTCCTGGGTGTGTCTACCCAGCACCCAAAACGTTCTCCCCTGGATGGGCACGGGTTCCGAACACACTATAGTAAGAAAATATTGATTCATAAATGCGTTTATTAAAAACCAATAAATGAGTAAATCACCGCCATCTTGTGGCTGAATGACAGAACGCAGTTTGTAAAATCTATCAGGAAACATAATGTATATCCAAACCATTATCGGGCGTACCACAGTTTAAGAACCACTGATTTATTTGATTCAGTATGCATCTGGGTCCCTCGTTCCCCTGTCGGTTCCGCTCTAGAACGCTCCCCCCATAACATAACAGACGGTTCGCGTGGCGCCCCCACACAGTCCTCCACCCTTCACGCGACATAAAGACGTTTTTCGGCCAATTTTAATGCAGATTTTTCGTCTCCGCTTCAGACGGCACGTACAGGACATAGGTGGTGGAGGTGGTGTTGGTGGAGGTGGTGTTGGAGGAGGTGGTGGTGGTGGTGCTGCTGTGTGATTCCTATCGCTGCCTGTTCTCATCACGGGTGTGAGGTGTGAGCTCCTCTCCATCGCCGTTATAGTGTAATCTCTTACACGAGGCACAGCGAGGCAGCGGAGGGTGGAAATGAGCTTTTCAGCCGTGCTCCCTCCCTCCCTCCACCCTCCCTCACCACCACCCCCCTCCCCCCAGCCTCTCTTTTGTACCCAGTGTCCTCCTTGCTTTGCACTGCCGTTCCTTTCAGCTCGCTTTCTCCTTCATTGTTTCGCTGCCGCCTTACCACAGCGCCCCCCCCCTCCCTCCCTTACCCCCCTCCCTTACCCCCACCATGTTTGTTCGGTGCAGTACCTGTAAAATCACCCCGTATGCCCCAGATATCTGCACAGCGGTCGCAGAGCCGCAGAGCAACGTCGCCGTCGGCCGCCTGCCTTTTGTTTTTCCGTCGCCTGTGTCTTTATTAGGGATCGCCTTTCGTGAGCGCGCAATTCAGGTCACCTGCTTATGCCCTCTAGGGGCGGAGACGAAGTACTGCAGCACGCACACACACACACAGACACACACACACACACACACACACACACACACACACACACACACACACACACACACACACACACACACACACACACACACACACACACACACACACACACACACACACACACACACACACACACACACACACACACACACACACACACACACACACAGACACACACACACACACACACACACACACAGACACACACACACACACAATTGAGGTAAAAAAAAATAGTAATACAATAGTTTTAACAGACGAGGCACAGTGGCTTAGTGTTTAGCATGTTCTCCTCTCAGCGCTGGGAGTTTGCATGTTCTCCCCGTGTCCGCGTGGGTTTCCTCCTGTTTCTCCGGTTTCCTCCCACAGTCCGAAAACATGGATTCAAGGTGAATTAAATGCTCAAAATTGCCCCATATAGTGTGTGCGAGTGTGTGCCCAGTAATAGATCCCCCTCCCCCCCCCAGGTGTATCTGCCAGCGGCCGAAATGTTCTCCCCTGGATGGGTATGGGGAACCATTGGCGGGGCGGGGGGGGGGGGTTGCCTATGCCCATCGGGCGCTGGCACATATCTATCACTGGGCACATACTCGCACACAGTAAATGGGGCAATCAATTTGGAGCATTTAATTCACCTTGAATCCATGTTTTTGGATGGTGGGAGGAACGGGGACACGGGGAGAACATGCAAACTCCACCCAGATCGGGATTTGAACCGGTAATCCCTAGTGCTGAAAGGAGAACATGCCAAACACCAAGCCACCGTGCCGCCCAATTCAAGGTAAATGGAGTGCTCTAATTTGCCCCATATAGAGTGTGTGTGTGAGTGAGTGTGTGCCCAGTGATAGATCGGCGTCCTGTCCTGGGTGTATCTGCCCAGCGCCCGAAACGTTCTCCCCTGTATGGGCGTGGGGAACACCCCCCCCCCTCCCCCGGTGAGAGGCGCCGCCTCATTTCTCTTTCTGTCGCCGCTGACCGAGGCCTCCTCTATCTTTTCATTTGCCTTCATCACTGGCGCTCGTGCCCCGTCCGCCCCGCTCCCTGTCCATCTTCCCTCGGCCCCGTCTCCGGGGTTGGGGGTGGTGGGGGGGGCGCTGACAGCATTGGCAGAGACAGAGTGCAGACGTCCGGCTTAAAAGTGACCGCCCTGTCCTGCGGCCGCACAGCTGAGGAGGCGCAGATCTATCATGGGCGGCGCGGCCTGCCAGCCGAACAGCGGGGGGTGGGTGGGGGGCATTCGGGCGAGAGCGCGAGAGAGAGAGAGAGAGCGAGAGAGAGGAAATGTGAGCTATCGCAGGTCCAGCATTCACTCGGGATGGAATGGGAAGGCGACGGTAGCCGGGAATGGGGGTGGTAGTGGAGGGTGGTGGAGATGGGGGG
>JAFMOD010000166.1:215912-232336 GCA_019802435.1 Corydoras maculifer
GTGTGTGTGTGTGTGTGTGTGTGTGTGTGTTCGAATCTCCATCTGGGTGGAGTTTCCATGGTCTCCCCGTGTCCGTGTGGGCTTCCTCCGGGTTCTCGGGTTTCCTCTTACAGTCCAAAGACATGGATCAAGGTGAATTGAGTTCCCCAAATTGCCCCATATAGAGTGTGTGTGTGCATGTCTGTGTGTGAGTGGATCAAGGTACATTTAATGTTCGCAATTGCCCCAAATAGAGTGCCCTAGGTTCGTGGGGGGAAGGGGGGGTGGCGTTTTAGGCACTGGGCAGATACACCCAGGACAGGGTGCCAATCCATCACTGGACACACACTCACCCACACAGACACACTCTGCATGGGGCAATTTGGAGCATTCAATTTACCTTGAATCCACGTTTTTGTATTGTGGGAGGAAACCGGAGAACCCGGAGGAAACCCACGCGACACGGGGAGAAAATGAAAACTCAGATCGGGATTCGAAAATACCAAGACCGGGATTAGAAGCTGGATCCCCAGCGCTGAGAGGAGAACATGCCAACCTCTACGCCACAGTGGACTTGATATGTTCTACTTATTTATATATTTTCCAGATAGCCAAGTTGTTCTGACCCGGTTCTGTTCCCACATCCCTCACGGTCCACCGGGTCCACCGGTTGCATGGATGGACGGAATGGGCGGAGCTAAAAATGGGCCAAAAATGACGGACAAGTAGGTAACAGTATCATATGTCTGCAGAGCCTGGCCGGGATGCGTTTTGGGACACGTGGGCCGTATCGAGGTTCTCATTTGAGGGCCACATTCGGCCCACGCAATGCCACACCCCAGCGAGTAGTGGCCCGCATTGGTATACCACACGAGGGACACATGGGCTGCTTTGGGACACGTGGGCCGTATTGAAGTTCTCATTTGAGGGCCACATTCGGCCCACGCTATGCCACACCCCAGCGAGTAGTGGCCCGCATTGGTATACCACACGAGGGACACATGGTCCGCTTTGGGACACGTGGGCCGTATCGAAGTTCTCATTTGAGGGCCACATTCGGCCCACGTGATGCCACAACCCAGCAAGTAGTGACCCACGTCGGTATACCACACGAGGGGCACATGGGCCGCTTTGGGACACGTGGGCCGTATTGAAGTTCTCATTTGAGGGCCACAATCGGCCCACGTGGTGCCACAACCCAGCAAGTAGTGACCCACGTCGGTATACCACACGAGGGACACATGGGCCGCTTTGGGACACGTGGGCCGTATTGAAGTTCTCATTTGAGGGCCACAATCGGCCCACGTGATGCCACAACCCAGCAAGTAGTGACCCACGTCGGTATACCACACGAGGGACACATGGGCCGCTTTGGGACACGTGGGCCGTATTGAAGTTCTCATTTGAGGGCCACATTCGGCCCACGTGATGCCACACCCCAGCAAGTAGTGACCCACGTCGGTATACCACATGGGCATATCGTCTCCCACCTGTCTGCCCTTAAAGGACGGCGAGCCCATTCCGCCGGGGCCGGTCCCCGTCGCCTCGCTGTACATTAACACGTCAAGCGGCTCGGCGTAGCCGCAGAATTGATGCCTTTGGTTTTTTTTTCCCTCCCTCGTAGAGCCGAAGAGTGCATTGTGGGACGGCGGCTGTCGTTTGGACAGGCTGCGAGCGCTCGGCGCCCGTGGTGACTAAGCACCCGCTCCCGCCGCTCCTGCCTCCTCTATGAATACTCTAATGTGAATAATGTTTCTTCGGAAACTCCCCGGTAATAAATGGAGTGCCATTCGGCACAATGGCGAGAATCAGGGTGTGTATTGATTAGCTCTCATCATCGACTCACTCCCACGCCCGTGATTTACGATTGTCTCTTATTTTTACATTAGCCGTCAAATCCATCTCGTCCTTCCCGGCCGGGGTCGGCGCCGGGCGAACAGTAAACATTTTCAACACGCGCCTCGGTTCCCGAGCCGGCCCATTAAACCGGGCGCCGGGAGGACGGCCTCGCGCTCGGGCACGACGAAATAAAAGAAGAAAGGACTGAATCATCCGCGCCAGAGGTTCGTTAAGTCAACGTTCCTCGCCGGCCACACGGCGGCGACGCGTCAGGGGACTCAACTCCATCCCGAGTGTCCACACCTCCTCTGGATACTACTGTCCGGCTTCATCACAGCCGGAGACTCCCTCTTCTGCCGGCGGTCCAAACCACTCTGGTACCACCGCCATGTCAACCAACAACTTAGTCCCCATCTCCACCTAATACCATAACACTACAGGAATACCTCACAGGTACGGGGAGGCCATACAAACACCCTTTCTCCACCTCCTGCCTGGTGCCTCCATCCTCAGCATCCTTCTGCCGGCGGTCCAACCAACAACTTAGTGTCTCCACCTAATACTACCACCCCCAATGAAACCCCACAGGCACGGGGAGGCCATGCAGTTTCCCTACCTCCCTGGTACCAACAACTTAGTGTCTCCACCTAATACTACGACCCCAAAGAAACCCCACAGGCACGGGGAGGCCATGCAGTTTCCCTCCCTCTACACCTCCTCCCTGGTACCAACAACTTAGTGTCTCCACCTAATACTACGACCCCAAAGAAACCCCACAGGCACAGGGAGGCCATGCAGATTCCCTCCCTCTACACCTCCTCCCTGGTACCAACAACTTAGTGTCTCCACCTAATACTACGACCCCAAAGAAACCCCACAGGCACGGGGAGGCCATGCAGTTTCCCTACCTCCCTCTACACCTCCTCCCTGGTACCAACAACTTAGTGTCTCCACCTAATACTATGACCCCCAATGAAACCCCACAGGCACAGGGAGGCCATGCAGATTCCCTCCCTCTCCACCTTCTCCCTGGTACCAACAACTTAGTGTCTCCACCTAATACTATGACCCCCAATGAAACCCCACAGGCACAGGGAGGCCATGCAGATTCCCTCCCTCTACACCTCCTTCCTGGTCCCTCCATCCTCAGCATTCTTCAGCTGTTCCAAACCACCTTAGTACCACCTCCATAACTTGGTCTCCATGTTGACGTGTCAATAATACCGGACAACTGAGTACCTCCACCCAATGCAACGACCCCTATGGACACCCCCAAAGGTTCAGGGAGGCCATGCCGACTCCCCACCTCCCTTTCCTGCCTGGTGCCTCAGCATCCTTCTGCACCATAGTACCACCTCTCCACCCAATATCATGACCCCCCCCCCCCCACGGAAACCCTCACCGGGAGGTCACGTGACCACGAGGCTACCCGTGGAGATCCTGCGCCCGCTCCTGCGCCCGCTTCTGCGCCCGCTTCTGCGCCCGCTCCTGCAAGAAATCAGAGCACGGACCGGTCTCCTGGAAAACCCGGACCCGGTCTCGGGTCGGCCGCAGGGAGGCGGGTCTCTTCACCCGGCGGCCGTAACCGCTAATGAAAGAGTTTATAAGGCGCTAAATGATGCGGCCCACTCCAGATAAACACGTTCTAAATAAACGATCACGGGGGGGGCGTGGGGGGGTAATTGCACTCTGCCAGGACGCCGTTAATAGAGTCGGCTGGGCTGATGAGAGGGTTAACTTCCCTTCCGAAGGAGCCTCTCACTGCCTCATTGAACTCTCATTTCTACAGAGATCTCGGCGTTCCCCCGGTTATCAGCGTACTTAAAAAGAAAAGCTAATTAGACCAAAAAGACCCGTTTTTTTTTTTTTTTCTTTCTCTCTCTCTTCTTCTTGTTCTCTCTAATTAGGTCCTTAACATAATTAGCAGGTAATGTTAATAATCCTTTTTTTTTTTTTTTTTTTTTTAAACTCTATTAAAAGGCGGCGGTGGAGGAGGGGGAGGAGGGGGAGGGCGTCCCGTGGGCGGTCCCTCCGAGAGACAAAGTTGGCGACCGCCGAGACTTCGCGGCGGGACTACGGTTCGTCCGGGGTGGAGCGGCATCGCATTACAAACCTCGGCCCCCGCGGGCGCAGCTACATCAGCAACATAAGTGCCGTCATATAATGTACCCCACCCCCCACCCCCCCTCCCCCCACGTACACACTCCCTCACTCCCGTTCTGAGGACAAAAGCAATGGAACCATCCAACCCCCCATTGTCGCTTAACAAGGGGTGGAGCCTTTCAATCCACCAGGGGGCATTGTGTCTTTAGCAATGCTCTCCAAAATCAGTTTCCGAGGCCGTCGTCGTGGCGACGCCGTCGCCGGCCGAACCTTTTTGGCCGAGGCGTCCCGGTTTCCCGGCGAGTGGGTCCGCCGGCTTCCGGGAGGAGGAGGAGGAGGAGGACGAGGAAGAAAGCGGCGGCGACCAGAAGAGGCCGGGTCCGCGTCTTTAATTAAGTATCTGAAACATCAATTTAAATGTAAATATCGGTGCTGCAGCGCCACTCATGCGTAAATTAGAGCGTTGGCCCGGCACATTTCTCTCGCTCGCCCAACTCCCTGCTCACTTACTCTGACATCTGTTCACATCTGCTGGGCCCCGGGCTGTCCCCGTCTCACACACACACACACACACACACACACAACGCAATTAATACTGCCATCATTTCGCTCATGTCTGAATCTATAACCATTCGCACCCCACAAACACCTATTTGTATCAAATTCAGGCTCCTCAAGCCTATCCCGGCACACGCTTAAGCCTAATACCGGCGTCGCCCCCAGAGCAAACGGACCTTATTACAGCCCAAACGCATGGCGGTGCGCGGGATGTATGGTGGGTGTCATTCCGTTGGACGGTTGGCTACTATATTCCGAGCGGTGGCCACTTTTATTCCGGAGCTGATAAATGGTCCTATTTTCTGGCTGGCGCTCGTACCGGGGGTCTACCTCCCTCTCTGTCTGTCAAACGCCTCGCGCCCTATTTACAGCAGGACGGGTCTGTTTTGGTTTTTTTTTGTTTTTATGTGGCGTCGGCCATATGGTCCTATTTCCTGGCTGGTCCGGCGCCAACGGCGCTGCTAACCGCCTACTCCGAGAGTCGTAACGCGGGGACGCCCGGCGAAAGGAGCACCCCCCTCCCCCCCCAGCTGGGTACCTCGGTCCGTGTGGATATCCGACCGGGGATGGTGTGAGACGGCGTGTCGGATCCGCCAAAAAACGGTTCGTTCGGGTGGCGCCGCCATGACATCCTGGCTCGGCAAGTGAGGGCTGCCAAGTGGAACGGTGAGGAGGGGGAGGCGGCCCCCGACCGCCGGGGCTTCCCTGATCCGCGGTGTGAACTCGGGACAGACAGTCCGGTTTCGGCTACAAATCAGAGCGGCGTGGCGGGGCCGGCCCTCGCCTCCCCGTCTGCCGGGCCGTCAGGACACAGCCCATAAAGGAACCGTTTTATTACACGGACAAGGAACATCTCGGCTTACGAGCCCCCGAGGAGCCTCGGCTCGGCCCCGTCCATACTCCCGCATCCTAATGGTTCGGTCGCGGCGGCGGCGGCGACTGTTCATCCTAAACGGCGACAGAGCTGATTAATCTGCTCATATTCAACCGGGAACCGTGAAGGGACGGAAAGTTGGACTTCGAATGGGGAGGGCGTCCGTAATAACGCCGTAATCTCCATCATCTCGTTTGGCGGTGACACTCTGGTAATGACTTAAGAAAATCGTGGCATTAAGGCGGCACAGCGGTGCGAGGGCACCGAGATGTAGAGTTCCGTCTGAGGAACAATGGGATGCCGTCTCGCAGAACAGAAGGACATCGCGCCAATCCAAAGACGGGATCGCGTGTCCGGTTGTCGTTCATTTGAACGTTCTGATATGATTTATATTAGAGAATCGAGATGGCGGTGTTATCAGTTATTATAACGTTGTGTAAATTCCGTAACACAATGACACACAGACAAGCCACAGGTGAAATCCATTACCTCACATGCTTCCCTGGCTCCGCCTCTCATTCAGCGAAATGTCGGCGAAACCTTCGCCCCCTGTGTAGTTTCTGTAGAGTGTATTTCGTTAATACACCGTGATGTTCATTCATTCATTCATTATCTCCAGCTTTATCCTCTATTAGGGTCGCGGTGGGGTTCCCCATGCCCATCCAGGGGAGAACGTCTCGGGCACTGGGCAGATAGACCCAGGACAGGGCGCCAATCCATCGCTGGGCACACACTCACTCACACATACACACTCTAATTTGGGCAATTTTGAGAATTCAATTAACTTGATCCATGTTTTTGGACTGTGGGAGGAAACCGGAGAACCCGGAGGAAACCCACGCAGACACGGGGAGAACATGGAAACTCCACCCAGATGGGGATTCGAACCGGGAATCCCTAGCGCTGACAGCCCCCCCCCCCCCCCCCCCCCCCCCCCCCCCCCCCCCCCCCCCCCCCCCCCCCCCCCCCCCCCCCCCCCCCCCCCCCCCCCCCCCCCCCCCCCCCCCCCCAAATTTGTTGTATAGACTCTGAAAATACCAAAAACGCATTTCATGAAGAATAAATGGAAGTGTTTAATACTTAAAACAGAACAAAATACATATATATCCATCGATCATCTTCTGCTTAATCCTCTACTAGAGTCACGGGGGCTAACAAACACACTCTACCGTATATGAGGCAATTGGGAGCATAAAATTGACCTTGATCCATGTTTTTGGACTGTGGGAGGAAACTGGAGAACCCAGAGGAAACCCATGTGGAAACGGAGAGAACATGCCAACTCCACCCAGATTGGGATTTGAACCTGGAGAGGCGAACGTTCTAACCACTAAACCACCTTGCCACCCGTTATATATATATATACAGTATATATAAGTGGAGAGTTTTAGTTGCATACATACATATAAACAATCAACAAAACAGAATCCATATTTCCCGCCATCTAGCAATTTTTTTATTGATCCAATTAAAAAAAAACTAACAGCTTTATTTTATTTATTTATTTTTTTTTGTAAGCGCATTAACGCCCTTCACCACATTCACATTTTTATCGTTTGATTTTTCGTCCAAGATGGAACTCGATTGTGTTATTAAATTTTATTTATTTATTATTTTTATGGGCTGCTGAGTCTGTGAACTTTTTGGTTTATCGATGACGCTCATGGTGTTAACTTTATTTTTACTAGACAATAAAACGACACGTAATGGGGACAGTGAGATATGTGTATGTCATGTGATCACGCCGATGGAAAACAGAGGCGTAAGTTAAGTAAATCAAGGAGCAAAAAACAAAAAAATAGAAAGGAGGACACTGTCAATGTCCTAAAAATAAAACAATCAAAAAAGACCAAACCAGTCGCATAAACCAGCATCTGTCATGGGCTGCATCGGCACCCACCGCCTACTTTACATGCTTTGGAGGTCTGATGGATGTGCTGCTATATTTCACACCCATATACCTCATTTACGAGGTTGTCTTTGCCCAGAAACCAATTATCCCTTTTTGAATTTATAAAAAAGTGATCCCAGTTGGGGCGGGGGGAACCGGCCCGGGCACGCTCGAAGAGAAGCAGGAGAAGGCAGAGGGGTTGGTGGCTGTGCCAGCGCCTCATCGGTGCCCGTTGGCAGCAGAGGAGGCTTATGAAGGACCACCCTGACACCAGGATTTCCCCAGTGCCTCCGCCAGGCTGAGCTCCCGTGGCGTCCTGGCATCGCTCCCTGTGCCCATTCTTAGTCAACAGGATTAGACTTGCTTATTGCGGGCTCTCCAGGATCACCTCCACCCTGCATTGTACGTGCTCCTCGGTCGGGCGACACGACTGACGAACGTGCCCCGCCCCCCCGGAAAGACAGACGAATCAACCTCTGGCTCGATGACATTCCACGAGAATACATTAGCCATGCCATTTAGGAAATAAATAGAAACAAATAAAACATTCGTCTTTAGCCGCGATTAAAGGCCTCTCTTAATTATAAAGCTATTACGCGCCGCTAGCCGAGCTCATTAAGCCACAGTTGCCAATTGCCAATTTTTTTTATTTAATTCTTTTTCTGGATGTCGACGGATTGTGGAATTCAAAATAATTTAATTGTAGTAGTCAATTTCGGTAGCGTTCTCGACACAATCGTAACACAACGTCTGCGGATAGAGCGTGTTGCGATGTAGCTACGTAGATCGCGAAATTTATCCGAAGGCGTTTATCGTACCTAAGAGTACGTTCGTACGTTGCGTTTTTTCGACACGCCCCCCCTTTTGGTAGCAGAGTGCGGTCAGCCAAGTCAGTCCGGCCGAAAGAAGGAGCATGCAGTAAGACAATAGCCCCCTGCTGGCCGTTTCTGAAAGTCGAAGGCCGACCGTGACGCTGACTGTTGCCTCTTAGGTGGGACAAGGGCTCCCCCAAGTGTCTCGACATGGTCGGTGCAGCAGGTACGTACCATTTTACCCTTTTATCTTTATTTTATTCGGTGTAGGACGCACCCATTGTTTGAATTGAACCCCTGCCTGGATGTGCAGTAGTAAGAGTAGCGCCTCCTGTGGTATGGTTGGGGTTGTAGGGGTCAGGTGTGTGTCCGAGGTACAGTATGTGGTACGTAGGTGTTTGATATTGAGCCTATTCCTCATCTCCTGTGGTTCTACCTCACGCCGTCGTTCGGGCCCCGGTGCCCAGGTCCTTCCGTTCCTGTGTGCTGGGAGTGTTCCGCGGGAGCCAGCCAGCCTCGGAAAAGAGTGTGAGCTGGCAGCGCCGTGACCTTTGCTGTGGCGAGCGGGGCACCGCGTACCGGGGGCCACTGTTTGGATTGGAAATTGTGCCGAGTGCCATTGGTGTCACATTTAAAATGCTAACGGTACAGAATGTCATTTGCGGAAACCCAGGCGCTTGCTCCAGAAAATTAATTCGGCTTACTCTCGGATAGCGGTGCCTGTCTCCGGGCCAGAATTACGCTTCCCCTTCTGACAAGAGTAATATTTAATGAATACCGCTATTAATAACCACGGGGTCTCAGGGGGATCTCTCGTGATAATGGATAGACACAGACGAGGTTCCGCGTAACAGACGGGGCATTTGGATTTTTTAAAAGACAAGCTACCTTTTCTACAAGCTACACCCGAGTCATCCTGGTGTTTTATTACTATTTATAAGATTTACCGGAACGCCTTGGGACTGGTGTTACGAGTGCACTGCACACCCCCTAATGACCAGGCTTATGTTTTACCTATAACGCATTTGTGGACGGTGAAGGGGAGACCACAGAACCTGCATAAAACTCATTCCGGCACAGGGAGGACATGCAGACTCGGCCCCCGGCCTGGGACTCGGAACCTGTTCCGAAAAACAGGTACAGCCATGGCCATGCTCTTACATGTGCACCACTTTTTCGGGTTCTAAACGGGTGCTCCGTCCATGGAAGGTGGGCCAGATGAAAATTTTCGGGAACGTGGGCCGGAACACTTTTGCATTCTGGAATGGTTCCGGTACCTTTTAAGACGTGGTAATGTGCTATTCGGAAAGAACGTTCAGAATAGATACAGGGTGGTTGACCAAGCATGCACTTGGGCATGTTCTCCTGCCCGATCACCAGGAGGTCGTAGACGAAACGTCCACGTTGACCTTGGTGGGTCGTTGGGGTTATAATTTTTTTAATTATTAACAGAAAAACAAGCTAATGTGGCGTGAAACCATGACTAACGTTAACGTAAATGAAATGTGAAGGGTCTGCGTGCGACTGCGCAGACGGGGCAGCGGTGTGCACTGTACTAATGGAACCGCTGGAGTGCAGATATTCCCTCATAAAGATTTCTATCCGGCTGCAGGTTTTCGGTTCTCTGTTCTCGGTTCTTTCTCACGTTCGCTCTCTCTCTCTTTCGCGGCCGCCGCTCGCTGCAGTGCGGCGCCCATTTCTCATTTCAGATCAAAGCCATTTGTCTTGGGTGAACATGTTTGCTCTGGTCCGGGAAGAAAGAGAGTTCGCACCGACCCCCGCCTGCCATCACGCTCACGGATGCTGACGCCCTGCAGGTACCTAAACGTCATGGGACGCGATGACATCATCATCACGCATTACGCATCATCGGTACGGCGGCGGCATTAGCCATGGATGAGTAGGTGGCGCCACTTTTACTCGCATACATACTCCATCCATCCATTATCTTGAGGGGGTTCCCCATGCCCATCCAGGGGAGAAAGTTTTGGGCGCTGGGCAGATACACCCAGAACAGGACGCCAATCTATCGCTGGGTACTCACACAGACACTCTATATGGGGCAATTTGGAGCAGTCAATCCACCTTGAATCCATGTTTTTTGGACTGTGGGAGGAAACCGAAGAACCCGGTGGAAACCCACGCGGACACAGGGAGAACATGCCAATTCCACCCAGATGGGGATTGGAATACCGTGCCACCCGGGAGAACATACTAAATACCTATATTAGCTATTATATAGCAATTTTTTTTTCATTTTAATAAATTTTCTACTTATTAGATTTTCCAACGATAATTAATTGATTAATTAATTAATCAATTAATGCGCAATTAATGCACAGAATTTATTTCTATAGCGTTTTTTTTTATTCATTTATTTTTTTTACAGAGTTATAAACCTTTAAACCCTCAAGGAGTACGCTGAAGAGACGGCGGCAAGACAAAACTCCCTGTTACGTCGATATCTTAAGGAAGGAACCTCGTGAGGACCGAGGCTCAGTGGGTGACCTCATCCTCCCCGAGCGGCCGGGCAGCACCCACAGTGGCAGACGGTGTGGTGGTCATGTGACCCGTACGTGACCCGCCGGGCCGCATGTAAAGCAAGCTCCGGCCGTTAGAACCCTTCCACCTTGTTAAGTCACGGCCCCGCTCATTGACCCCCGCGCGTCCTTCACGGGAATAAAAGCGGAGTCCACCTCACGGTGGCGGCGGACGGCGGCTCAAAAGCGCCGAATCATAAAAAGCCGGGAGCGAGCCGGTGAATTACGAGCAAATATGGCCCTCGGCGAACAGCGGGGGCCGCGAATGAAGCCATAAAATTATGAGCCGTTTTTATGATGGCCCATTGAAGGGGGATGCTTGTATATTGATGGTTCACAGGCTGTACCCCTCCTACCACCCGAACTCCCCCACCCACCCCCCGCGCCGGGGACGAGCTGACGAGAGGCCCCTATGTAACTATTTTTCATGCATTTAATATATTAATTATCCGGTAAATGTTCCCAAGGCGGTGCTTGGGATGTTGGAGAGTGACAGCTTTTGGATGAAGCTCCTTGGCCACCCCCATCACGCCGTAGTGTATTACGTGGGAAAGGTCGGCCCGGGGTTAATGTAACTTTTTATTTGCTGATTTTTCATAGCCGGATGGAAGCGCCGGCGTGCGGCTGGTTCGGAAAGGAGAGCGAGCGGGCGAGCGAGCGGGCGAGGGGGCGAGGTGGAGAACGAGCGAGGAGGTGTACAATGACCGAGGCTGATAACACACGGAACCGAGACTGTGTATATATTGTTATGATCATTATTCTGTTGCTGTTGAAATACCATGTGCTTTGTAGCGACGGGATTTTTGGGAAATTTCTGGACCCGCCGTGGACCCGCCGTGGACCCGCCGTGGACCCGCCGTGGACCCGCCGTGGACCCGTCGTGCTCTCAGCGCTCCAGAGGAATTGCGGTTCTGCACATCGTGGCTTCGGTTCTTCGTTGCATCTTAACTCCATTATTTTGTTGGTTTTTTATTTTTATTGTTTTTTTTTGTTTGTTTTCTCGGTACAGTGGCTTAGTGGTTTAGCATGTTCTCCTCTCAGCACTAGGGATTCCCGGTTCGAATCCCTTTCTGGGTGGAGTTTCCATGTCCTCCCTGTGTCCGCGTGGGTTTCCTCCGGGTTCTCCGGTTTCCTCCCACAGTCCAAAAACATGGATTAAGTCAATTGACTTCTCCAAATTGCCCCATATAGAGTGTGCATGCAGGCGTGTCTGTGTGAGTGAGTGTGTGTCCAGTGATAGATTGGTGTCCTGTCCTGGGTCTATCTGCCCAGCGCCCAAAACGTTCTCCCCTGGATGGGCATGGGGAACCCCCCCCACCGCGACCCTAATAGAGGATAAAGCAGAAGATGATGAAGGAATTATTCTGTTGCTGTTGAAATACCATGTGCCTTGTAGCGACAGAATTTTTTGGAAATTTCCGGACCCGTCGTGGACCCGCCGTGGACCCGCCGTGGACCCGCCGTGGACCCGACGTGCTCTCAGCGCTCCAGAGGAATCGCGGTTCTGCACATCGTGGCTTCGGTTCTTCGTTGCATCTTAACTCCGTTATTTTGTTGTTTTTTTTATTTTTATTGTTTTTTTTTATTTGTTTTCGCGGCGCCGGCGGCACGGTGGCTCAGTGGTTTAGCAGGTTCGCTCCTCAGTGCTAGAGATTTCTGGTTCGAATCCCCATCTGGGTGGAGTTTCCATGTCCTCCCCGTGTCTGCGTGGGTTTCTTCCAGGTTCTCCGTTTTCCTCCCACAGTCCAAAAACATGGATCAAGTCAATTGGGTGTATCTGCCCAGCGCCCGAGACGTTCTTCCCTGGATGGGCATGGGGAACCGCCTCAAAGTCCATCTATATAGTACGTTGGGAAGGGAGCAAGAAGGGGGCCTGGCCTAACATTGGACCAAGAGACAGCGGCAAGACAAATCTCCCTGTGATGTTGATATTTTAAGGAAGAAACCTTGTGAGGACCGAGGCTCAGGGAAGAACTCATCCTCCTCGAGCGGCCGGGAGTCATCAACAGTGCACTGACCGTGTGGTGATCATGTGACCTGTATTTAACCAGTCAGCCCGTATGTAAAACTGTCCACTAGGCCTAAGAGGTTCCGTGCCGTTACACACCTTCCACATTTGCTTCAAACCCAAATTCTACAGTTGGTCAGTTACAGCACCCGGGTGAAGGCTAAGACCTCTGGCACTTATGACTCCAGGGGTATATCCTAAGGGGGCGCCAAAGTGCGGGTTGCCAGGTTGTCCCGCCAATGGGGATGGTTCCCGCGGGCTATCTCGGCATGCCGAGGGGCGGGGCCAAGGGGACGTCCAAAGATGGCGAGAGAGTCGTGGAAGTGTGTTCGGAACTCCGTGCCATTATCGAAATGGCTACCCGACCCGGCTACCGATACGTGAACGGCGTCGGCGCGGGCGTCCGTGATGTAAGCGCCACAATGGCCACAATCAGGCGTGTGCGCGGTTTGATGGGAGGAACGGCTTTTTAATGTCCGCATGCAGCTCTGCTAATTGGCCGACTCTGAAGTGCCGTCGAGAAACAATCGAGTAAAGAGCTTCTGAAGTGATCGACGGTCCGCAGTCTCCCGGTGACGTCCTCATTTTCCGCACATTCCGCCTCCCTGATTGACTTCATTAGTTCGGCCGGCGTCCCGCTGATTGGATGTAAACATTAATGCGCCTCGCTAGACGTTCGCCGCCACGTCCGGAGGCGTGCTAAATTGATCCGAGATCCGGAGCCGGGACGGGGATCGGAGGGGGAACCCGGCCGGGAGCGGCGGGACCTCTGATTCTCCGCGAGCGGCGCCTTCCGTGATTGGATTTCGTTTGGTGCTTAATTCCATTCCGTCGTTTAAAAGTGGGCTCGAACTTTGAGAAATGTTCTGATGGAGGTTCCGCCGCCGCCGCTGCCCCCTGTCCCTGGGTGAAATAGGAGCTGGCTGTTCCAGCGCTCACAGAGAGGATCAGTTATAAATCATAGCGTGATGGGCCGCACGGCGCCGGTCAATATCCCATCACCGGCGCTTTCAGGCCCCTGCAGAACCATCAGGACCAGACGCGGAGGGCAGGAACGTCCCAAGGACCTCGAATCAGTCCACTTTATATCCAAAAACAAAGAAGAAGACGCTCTCCTCGTCCTCAGATCATTCTGTAGGTTAAATATATTTTTTTTTAATTATAGACTTTTTGATCTCAGATCAGTCGTGAGATCAAACGAGGAGCGACCAAACGCTGGAACATCTCCGGAGGTGATGAGATCAGATCTCACCACACCCCAGGCAGATGTTCCAGACCACCAGAACATCAACATCAGAACATCAGAGAGCCTCCACCCACTGCTGCATTAGTCCACCTTCTGGAGGTTTGATGTAAATTCTTATGTTTAATAGATACAACATGTCTTTACCTCGTGTTTGATCTCATTAAGGTTCTGAACGCTGTCGGTTCTTGATTCTGTTCCTCTGTCTTTATGGGTTTGTGTGTTGTTGTTGGAGTGTGTTTTGCATTTAGGATTATATCATTGTTATAGGATTTTTTTTTTTTATTAGATTTTTTTATTGTTATTATTATTATTCGATGATTTTTATTATTAGTAGTAGTATGTATTATTATTATTATTGTTATTATTATTATTATTATTATTTATTAATATTATTATTTCTATTTATTTATTTATTTATTCATTAATCTATTATCCACTTTATCCTCTATTAGGGTCGCGGGGGGGGGGGGGGTGTTCCCCATGCCTATCCAGGGGAGAACGTTTCGGGCGCTGGGTAGATACACCCAGGACAGGACGCCAATCCATCGCTCGGCACACACACACACACACTTCATATGGGGCAATTTGGAGAACTCAATTGACTTGAATCCATGTTTTTGGACTGTGGGAGGAAACCGGAGAACCCGGAGGAAACCCACGCGGACACGGGGAGAACATGGAAACTCCACCACCCCTAGTGCTGAGAGGAGAACATGCTAAACCACTAAGCCACCGTGCCGCCTTTATTTATTATTATATTATTACTATTTGTTTTAGTTATTATTATTTACTTTTTAATTATTATTAGATTATTTATCATTATTATTATTTACTTTTTTACTGGACCTCCTTCATCAAGGACTGCAAACTGGGGCCTATCCCGGGAACACCCTGCAGAATACCACGTGGCCCTATCCCTTCCGACCCCCCTCGCCTCACATGGGGTTAAGAGCGGACGGCGGGGGCGGGGCAGGGGTGGAAGGCCGGCGCAGAACCCGGAAGGACCGATGCGCGGACAGCGCCCCCCTGCTGGCCAAGCCGGCGGCGCCGCCCGACGTCCACCCGTGGGGTTGTACCTGGTGCCATGGTCGCCATGGCGACCGTTTTATTGACTCTTTTTCGGCGCCCTTATCGCGCGTCCCCTCAGCTGTGCGCCGCACGCGGTGAACATACTAAATCTCCCCGCCTGCTTATCCACCTCCTGGTTTATCTCCTCCCGAAACCAAGCCTCCCCCCCTCGCTCGCTCGCTCTCTCTCTCTCGAGTTCATTCTCTCTGGCGTTCCGTTTTCTGGGTTCTGCACAGCCGTCACTCTGAATTATTTTCAATGAGCTCTTTTATAGCGTGTGCCAGATCTCAGCTCCAGCCCATCACCGAACGCCGGGCTCCAGACGCGCTCTGCATTTCTATCAGCCCTGAGCCCTCTGCCTGCTATTAACCTCGCCTCTTCCTCCTCCTCCTCCTCCTCCTCCTCCTCCTCCTCCTCCACTCTATTGCCTACTCTCTCACTCTTCACCTCCACCTTTCCTTCCATCGTCCTCTCATTCTCACCCTTTCCCTATATTTTCTTTTCCTCGTAACACCCCCCCCCCCCGCCCCCGTCCCCGTCCCCGTCCCCGTGTTCTGTTCGTCTCCGGTATTCCGTCACGTTCACTTGAGTTACTGCGGAACGGCGGCAGGACGTGGTGGATATCATTCATCTGGAGGTTTTTTTTTTTTTTTTTTATGCCCCGCCGTCGCTCTAATGCTCCGGTGGAATAAGATACGAAAATAAATACCGCCGCAACGGCGCCTCCAACCTCATACCTCAAATACACACGGTGCATACACACACAGCCTGTTAGGGGGCGCCACAGCGGGAGGATACATTTACGGTTACGTTTACGTTTAGGCGACACTTTATTCCAGAGCGACTCGCGCATGAGGAGAACACGAGTCCGGAGTTTCGAGTCCACGAGACCGGCAACACCGTAGGACCTTTAAACCTCGTCCTGATCCTCGATTTTTAATTAATTTAATTAAATTAAATTCTTTAACAGAATTACACAGAACGGAACCAGTTCACTGATTGTTTGTTTTTTTTGATGTCTTGGTCCTCACAAGGAGGAGGAGGCCCACACAGAAACTCGGTCCTCACAGGGAGAACAGGTACCTCACTGAACATCGGTCCTCACATGTGAGATGAGGACACTGCTGAACGACGGTCCACACAAGGAGGATACCTCAGTGAACGTCGGTCCTCACAAGGAGGATGAGTAGCTCAGTGAACGTTGGTCCTCACAATGAGGATGAGTACCTCAGTGAATGTTGGTCCTCACAAGGAGGATGAGTACTCAACTAAACATTAGTCTTCACAAGGAGGAGCCCCCCCCCCTCCCTGTCTACATATGGAGGAGGTCCTAGGAGGACACTCAGTCCCCCCCCCATTGGCGCTCAAACCCGGAACTGCAGTTTGTAGATAACTAAATATATTAAACGATAACGAGGACACGAGTCGACTCCCGTTCATGTTCAAACTGAATCAGTTCTGAGTTGTTCATTGTTCGTAACAGCCCCCCCCCCCCCCCCCCCCCCC
>JAFMOD010001661.1:0-15293 GCA_019802435.1 Corydoras maculifer
TTACACAGGAACCCTTACACAGGGACCCTTACACAGGAACCATTCCACAGGAACCATTCCACAGGAACCAACATACAGGAACCCTTACACAGGAACGACAGCGGGGCGGACAGAGGGCCGGACGAGTCCGGTGTGATTACACTGAGCGGAGCACGCTGCAGGGGGCGCTGTGTGGTCGGTGCCTCACCTCATCGTTCTGCTCCCTCATCTCTTTGATCTCGGTTTTAAGTTCCGTTGCGTTCTTCTCGGCCTCCTGGATTTTTTCCACGTAGCCGACTCCCGTTTTCTTTCGTTGTTTGGAATATAAATCGTCCTCCTACAAACACACCCCGAATCGACTGAGTCATCTGAATCGAATCATTGAATCAAACAGAACTTATATCAAACAGGATTTTTATTTATTATCTGGATACCGCCCGATGCTCTCGACCCATCCAGAGGAGAACGTTTGGGGCGCTGGGCAGACAGACCCAGGACAGGACGCCGATCTATCACTGAACACACTCACACAGACACACTCTATATGGGGCAATTGGGGGCATTTAATTCACCTTGAATCCATGTTTTTGGACTGTGGGAGGAAACCGGAGAACCCGGAGGAAACCCACACGGACACGGGGGGACTCACCAGTTTCTGAACAAGTCGCTCTTTTTCCTTCAGCTCTTTTTTGAGAGCTTTGCGTTCGGACAACGGTGCAAACAAAAAGGATTTCTCCTGCTCCTTCAACACTTTGATCTTCTCTATTTTCTCTCTCTTTTCCTCGATCCTCTGCTTCAGAGGTTCAACCTGCAGAGAGAGAGAGAGAGAGAGAGAGAGTGAGAGAGAGAGAGACAGAGAGAGAGTGAGAGAGAGAGAGAGAGAGAGAGAGAGACAGAGAGAGAGACAGAGAGAGAGAGAGAGAGAGAGAGAAAGAGAGAGAGACGAGAGAGAGACAGATACAGAGAGAGGGGGGGGGGGGTTTAGATCAGCTGACCGTCTGTCTGATCAGATCGATCTCCTCCGTGTCTTCAAAATAATTTCCCATGAGGCCAAACTCCGCCCAGCCGTCCACATCCAGACGCTCAGCGTAATCCTCCAACGGCACCAAATTCATCCCTGCACAGATCCTGAGAGACGGGGGACACATGGGACACATGGGACAGCGCTGTTAGAACCTTTAAAATGTCCTGATGGACAGAGAACCAAATACTGAAAATAAACACGAATAAGCAGGGGGGGGGGGTCCCCAATGCCCATTCAGGGGAGAACGTTTCGGGTGCTGGGCAGATAGACCCAGGACAGGACGCCAATCTATCACTGAACACACTCACTCATACAAACACACTCTATATGGGGCAATTTGGGGAGTTTAATTCACCTTGAATCCATGTTTTTTGGACTGTGGGAGGAAACCCACGCGGACACGGGGAGAACATGCACATTCCACCCCGATTGGGATTCGAACCTGAAGCCCATGTGTTTAGAGGAGAACATGCCAAACCACTAAGACCCTGTGCCACCCTCACCCACTATACGGGGCAATTAAGAGCAGCCAATGAAATCCATGTTTTTGGGACACGGGGAGAACATGCAAACTCCAACCACTACCCTAGGACTGAGAGGAGAACATGCTAAACCACTAAGCCACCGCAGCTCCTGATCACATTCAATGTATTAATAGCGTAACACTGATGACGTCATCTACGTTTATAATCGAACACTGTGCTAATTTCAGTGTAAACCCGGTTTACTGTAAATAAACCTTTAATGTCAATTAAACGCTGATGTCACGGTCGGTGCTCTTTGATCTCAGTTCAGGGTTAAAGGTGTTTGTTTTTTTACGGAAACGTCATTTAAAAACTGCAGACGCTTTGAAGTCGCCGCCCTGCTGTATGAACCCATCATAACGCTGTGATCGTGTTAATGAAAGTATGAGATCAAAGGAAACGCGCACTTTGATCTGATTACACGTTAAAACGCTAAAGACGCTCTGCGCTCGTGCTCCGCCGCAACGCCACGTGTTCCAGAACACGCCGCCACGCGCGCCACGGTGACGTCATTCAGCGTTGCACACGCAACCTAACGACCAGATCCCAATAACATTAAAACAACATTAAAATTAATTTAATTAATTACTGATTACAGACGTTAAATATTCAGATTCATTCAAATTTAATTATATATTTTTAATTTTTTTAATTTGTAAAAAATCCCGGTTCGAATCCCCATCTGGGTGGAGTTTCCATGTCCTCTCCGTGTCCGTGTGGATTTCCTCCGGGTTCTCCGGTTTCCTCCCACAGTCCAAAGACATGGATCAAGTCAATTAAATTCTCCAGATTTGAAATAATGATAATAAAAGCTGGGCTATGACACAGCACTTATTAAAGCCTTTAATCCTCTACTAGGGTCACGGATGGGGGGGGGGGGGTTCCTCATGCCCATTCAGGGGAGAACATTTCGGGGACAGGACACCAATCTATCACTAAACACTCCCTCACACAAACACACTCTATATGGGGCAATTCGGAGAATCCAATTCACCTTGATCCATTTTTTTGGACTGTGGGAGGAAACCGGAGAACCCGGAGGAAACCCACGCGGACAACATGCAAACTCCACCCAGATTGGCATTCGAACCGGGAATCCTTAGCGCTGAGAGGAGAACATGCCAAACCACTAAGCCACTGCACCCAGTTTGCCCCTATAGATCATATATAAAGGTTTATAACAGCTGATGTGGATTTGTCAGCACTCTGGTCGTCTACCTCACTAAATCACAAGGGTTCCTCCCACAGTCCAAAAACAAGGATCCAAGGTGAAATGAATGCTCCAAATTGCCCCATATAGAGTGTGTGTGTGAGTGAGTGTGTATTCAGAGATAGATTGCCCCCCTGTCCTGGGTGTATCTGTCCAGCACCTGAGACGTACTCCCCTGGATGGGCATGGGCATGGGGAACCCCCCCCCCCCCTGCAACCTTAGCAGAGGATAAAGCAGAAGATAATGGATGGATGTATAAAGATAATGAGCAGCAGGGTATATGATTATAGATACAGGTTCTTCGTATACAACCCGATCTGAAGCGTTTAATGGCAGATGTGGAGGTTTCTTTGATGTTTCTCTGATCTCTCTCTGCGTCTCTAATCCCAAAGCCGCGCTGAAGGATTTCGCTGCTATTAAGTGATGGATTTTGGAAGCGCCGCAGTACGTGAACACGCCATCACCCCCCCCCCCCAGCAAAGAGCTTAAATCCGTTCAGCTATCCATTTAGAGATTCATGTCGGAGCACACACACACACACACAGACTGTCTTCATGCTGGGTGCATGTGTGAGGTGGTCGGTCAGCAGGTAGGACTCCACTCGCCCTCAGGTGGGTTCTGTTCTGTATTTTCTTGTTTTAATTTATTTAAATGCTTCTCGTTTTTAAAAACAGGACGAACTTTGATTTCAGAATCCGCATCCTGACATGTCACAGCTGAAACGCACCAGCAATGCTTCTCATCGTAGGTAAGAAACGAAATTTTAACTCAGACGCCATCCATACATCATGTTCCGCTTCATCCTCTATTAGGGTCGCGGGGGGGGGGGCGCTTCGGGCGCTGGGCAGATAGACCCAGGACAGGACGCCAATCTATCGCTGAACACACTCACTCACACAAACACACTCTATATGGGGCAATTTGGAGAACTCAATTCACCTTGAATCCATGTTTTTGGACTGTGGGAGGAAACCGGAGAACCTGGAGGAACCCACGCGGACACGGGGAGAACATGCTAGACCACTAAACCGCCGTGTGAATCCATATACAACAAAAGGGAGAACGTTTCAGGCGCCGGGCAGATACACCCAGGACAGGACGCCAATCTATCACTAGACACACACAGACTTTATGGGGCAATTAGAGCATTCACTTTACCTTGAATCCATGTCTTTGGACTGTGGAAGGAAACCGGAGAACCCAGAGGAAAGCCACACAGACACGGGGGAGAACATGCAAACTCCAGCCAGTTTGGGATTCGAACCGGGATCCCCAGCACTGAGAGGAGAACATGCTAAACCACCAAGCCAATGTGTCGTCGAAACGGAAATAATATCAAATAAATGTTGCTTTAGATTTAACTTAGTGAAAATTTACCAAAAGCATCAATGCCGAGGGCGGCACGGTGGCTTAGTGGTTTAGCACGTTCTCCTCTCAGCGCTAGGGATTCCCGGTTCAAATCCCCATCTGGGTGGAGTCTCCATGTTCTCCCCGTGTCTGCGTGGGTTTCCTCCGGGTTCTCCGGTTTCCTCCCACAGTCCAAAAAACATGGATCAAGTCAATTGAATTCTCCAAATTGCCCCATTTAGAGTGTGTCTGTGTGAGTGAGTGTGTGTCCAGCGATGGATTGCCCCCCTGTCCTGGGTCTATCTGCCCAGCGCCCGAGACGTTCTCCCCTGGATGGGCATGGGGAACCCCACCACGACCCTAATAGAGGATGAAGCGGGAGATAATGAATGAATGAATGAATCAATCAATGCCGAGTCATTGTGGGAGTCATTTTTGGATGGCAGCGGGTTAAAGGGCGCGCCCGCCTCTCTTTTCCAGTGTTCTTGGTGGTTCTCCCCGACGGCGTGACGTTCCGCTCCTGCTCCAGTTCCTGTCCACGGAGCTGCACGTGTTCACCGGAGCGGGGCTGCGTGGTGCTGTGTGACCGGGCCGACCTGGCCGAGCTGCCCAGGGAGTTTCCCTGCGACGCCTCGTCCATCAACCTGGAGAGGAACAGCCTGAAGTTCCTGTCGGAGCGCGCTTTCGGTACCCTACCGTCTCTGAAGTCGCTGCTCCTGGACCACAACAACATCTCCTTCATCACGCCCGGTGCCTTCAAAGGGCTCCCTAACCTGCTGGAGCTGAGGCTGGCCCACAACGAGTTCATCCGTTACCTCCACACGCGGACCTTCACCTCGCTCAAGCGCCTGGTGCGCCTGGACCTCTCGGGCTGCAACCTCTTCAACATGCCCGATCGCATCTTCCTAGAGCAGGTCTCCCTCCGAGAACTCTCCTGCTTTCAGAACAATTTCCGGCGCATTCCGAGCGCCATCCGCGGGATGGAGAACCTGACGCACGTCTACTTGGAGCGCAACAAGATCGAAGCGGTGGCCTACAACTCCCTGTTGGGTCTGAGCAAGCTCAGGTACCTGAACCTGCAGGAGAACCGGATCAGCGTCATCCACGACGAGGCCTTCAAAGACCTACGTCGGATGGAGAACTTCTACCTGAACGACAACTCCTTGGTCGACCTCCCGGAGCAGTCCTTCAAGGGCCTCGTCCATCTCAAAACGCTCAATCTGGGCGGGAACCTTCTGACCAACATCTCCAGAACCTGGTTCGGAGACCTAGTGGAGCTGGAGGTGCTGTACTTGGACCGGAACCGCTTGTCGTTTATCAGCGAGGGCTCCTTCGAGAACCTGACCAGCCTCATGACGCTGCATCTCAACAGCAACAATCTGACCACGCTCCCGTTCCCGGTCTTCCAGCCGATCTATTTCATCGGCCGTCTCTACTTGTTCCGTAATCCCTGGGATTGCAACTGCGAGCTGCGCTGGCTTAAGGACTGGATGGAGAACTATAATCTGGTCCGGGACGTGGTGTGCGCGTCCCCTTCCTCAGTGGCCGGCCTGGACCTGAGTAAAGTGGTCTATACCAGTTTGAATGGAACCTGCGCCGACCCGACCGAACTGAACCTGACCACGGCCGCCCCGGGTTCCACCACCACCACCGAGAACAAATTCAACAGCCTGATCTCCAAACTGCTGCAGCAGGAGGTCAAGGACGAGGGTCAGAACTTCACAGAGTCGCAAGCAAACGGCACGACGGTGGAGCCGGTGGAAGGCCGGACCTCAGCCACGTACAGAACCCAAAACGCGGGTCTCATCCCACCGGCACTGCTGCTGTGGATGTTCCTCAGCCAATCCCAGACAGGCTAGAACCTCAATACTGCCTCAGGAACGCCTGGCACGACCAAAACAGAACGTTTGACCAAGAAATGTGCAGAGTGGACGTTCACCCATCACCTGGAGAAAAGGAACGGTGGAGGGTGACGATGTGAAGCTTAAAACCATTACAGTATAAACGACTGAGCTTTATTATAATATAAAAATGATCATATAGAAAATGTATTTTAATAATTTAAATTGTTTTATAGCTACATATTTTTCGGACTGTATCGGTACAATGGGTGGTGTCGTGGTTAGCATGTTCTCCTCTCAGTGCTGGGGTTCCAGGTTTGAATCCCAATCCTCCCACAGTCCATAAAGATGGATTCAAGGAAAATTAAATGCTCCAAATTGCCTCATATAAAGTCTGTTTGTGTGAGCGAGTGTGTGCCCATCTGTCCAGCGCCCGAAACGTTCTTCCCTGGATGGGCATTTATTTATTTATTATTTAATTGATTATCTTAATCCTAAAGGGGGGGGGGGGGGTTCCCTCATTCCTATCCGGAATCCAAAGGAGAACATTTCAGGTACTGGGCAGATACACCCAAGGAACAGGGTGCCGATCTATGACTGGACACTGGGAGAACATACAAACTCCACCCAGATCGGAATTAGAACCAAATTAGAACCAAATTGGGGATTAGGATCCCCAATGCTGAGAGAACATGCTAAACCACTACACCACCGTGCCACCCAGTAAAAGTACTAGAATAATGTAAATCGATCATTTAATTAAAAAGTTGAAGTACGATTACATTTATTTTTATTCATTCATTCATTATTTCCCGCTTTATCCTCTATTAGGGTCGCGGTGGGGTTCCCCATGCCCATCCAGGGGAGAACGTCTCGAGCGCTGGGCAGATAGACCCAGGACAGGGCGCCAACCCATCGCTGGGCACACACTCACTCACACACACACTCTATATGGGGCAATTTGGAGAATGCAATTGACTTGATCCATGTTTTTGGACTGTGGGAGGAAACCGGAGAACCCGGAGGAAACCCACGCAGACACGGGGAAAACATGCATTTGTTTTTATTTCAAGTAAAATTATAAAAGTTTTTAAAAAATGTACCAACACAAACATAAAATAAAAAAGTAAAAAAAATTATTCAAAAATCACTTTTTAAAAAAAATTTATTTAACGTAAAGCAGGGCGGCACGGTGGCTTAGTGGTTTGGCATGTTCGCCTCTCAGCGCTAGGGATTCCCGGTTCGAATCCCCATCTGGGTGGAGTTTCCATGTTCTCCCCGTGTCTGCGTGGGTTTCCCCCGGGTTCTCCGGTTTCCTCCCACAGTCCAAAAACATGGATCAAGTTAATTGAATTCTCCAAATTGCCCCATATAGAGTGTGTGTGTGAGTGAGTGTGTGCCCAGCGATGGATTGGTGTCCTGTCCTGGGTCTATCTGCCCAGCGCCCGAGACGTTCTCCTCTGGATGGGCATGGGGAACCCCACCACGACCCTAATAGAGGATGAAGCAGAGGATGATGAATGAATGAATAACGTAAAGCTGCACAAGCACGATCACATGACCACCTGCAGTCACCCGCTTGAGTGGAATAATGTTTATTTTAATTTTATTACTGTTTTATTGTTTATTTAATCTTGTTTAAAACCAATGTTAATAATAAATAAAATAAAAATCACACTTTAATTAAATGTTGTGACGAGCGAAACAATGAATGATAATATAATTAATGACGTCAGTCTGTCGGGGTGAGGATTATGAGGGACGCGACGCCATCAGCATGTCAGTATAATGCTGTACAGCAGAGGGCGCCATTACAAATTAAACTAAAAATCTCACTAATATAAATTAATATAAAATGCTTAACGTCTTTGAAGTTCCTTTCGCGTGTTTTACATTTTAACATTAATTAGCAGGTTGGCGCTCAACAAAAGTTATGTTAAAAACTCAGAACTACCGATTTATTGAGGCGACTGTACGAATAAAGGTAAAACGTACACTATGAAGCACATTTCGACAAATAAAATATATTAAATATGAAACTGACCTCAAACCCGGTAGCGCTCACTTACCTCACCCTGCGGTTTTACATCTGACGATAAATTATTAAAAAATAAAAATTAAAAACTTTTAAAAACACGAACTTCTGTTTTGTTGTTGCGTTTTTTGAGCCAGCCGGGTCCATTAATGATTGGTCTTTGCTTGTCAACTCCCCCATCCAATCACGAGCTCACTCCGCTCCCCAACTCCCGCCTTCCCCGTTTAACATCCAATAGGATTAGGCTTGAGGTTAATCAGCCGAATGAACGGAATAAAGCTATTTAATCGAAGTTCAAATAAAAGAAAAGAATCGAACCCGTTTTTAAAAGTCGTGATTAAAATGTCCAGCGGCGTCGTTTGAAATGAAGTGAGAGAAAAACACAAATAATGTAACAGCTACTTAAAAAAAACAATAAAACTAAATACACTCACATGGACCTCGTGACGTGTCGCCTCTGTTGTGACGTCACTGAATCCGTTTTAAAGGTTGATTTAATATTTAAATGAGGGAGGTTTTGATGTTTTGAAAGGTTGACTTTACGTTTTAGGATTGATTAAATAACAAAGTTAATCCAGAGACAGCTATCGCTGGACACACACACACTCACTCACACACACACACTCTATTTGGGGCAATTTCGAGAACTCAGTTCACCTTGAAGCGGCACGGTGGCTTAGTGGTTTGGCATGTTCGCCTCTCAGCGCTAGGGATTCCCGGTTCGAATCCCCATCTGGGTGGAGTTTCCATGTTCTCCCCGTGTCTGCGTGGGTTTCCTCCGGGTTCTCCGGTTTCCTCCCACAGTCCAAAAACATGGATCAAGTTAATTGAATTCTCAAAATTGCCCCCTATAGTGTGTGCCCAGCGATGGATTGGTGCCCTGTCCTGGGTCTATCTGCCCAGCGCCCGAGACGCTCTCCCCTGGATGGGCATGGGGAACCCCACCACGACCCTAATAGAGGATGAAGCGGGAGATAATGAATGAATGAATGAGTTCACCTTGATCCATGTTTTTGGACTGTGGGAGAAAACCGGAGAACCCAGAGGAAACCCACTCGGACACGGAGAGAACATGGAAACTCCACCCAGATTGGGATTCGAACCGGGAATCCCTAGTGCTGAGAGGAGAACATGCTAAACCACTAAGCCACCGTGTCACCTATCGGCCAATATCCATACATTATCTCCCGCTTTATCCTCTATTAGGGTCGGGGGGGGGAAGTGGGGTTCTCCAAGCCCATCCAGGGGAGAATGTTTCGGGCTCTGGGCAGATACACCCAGGACAGGGGGGCAATCTATCGCTGGGCACACACTCACTCACACATACACACTCTATATGGGGCAATTTGGAGAATTCAATTCACCTTGTATCCTTGTTTTTTGGACTGTGGAAGGAGACCGGAGAACCCGGAGGAAACCCACGCGGACACGGGGAGGACATGGAAACTCCACCCAGATGGGGATTCGAACCGGGAATCCCTAGTGCTGAGAGGAGAACATGCCAAACCGCTAAGCCACTGTGCCGCCTATCGGCCAATATCCATCCATCACCTTCTGCTTTATCCTCTATTAGGGTCGTGGGGGGGGGGTTTCCCCATGCCCATCCAGGGGAGAACGTTTCGGGTGCTGGGCAGATACACCCAGGACAGGGGGGCAATCTATCGCTGGGCACACTCACATACACGCTCTATATGGGGCAATTTGAAGAATTCAATTCACCTTGTATCCTTGTTTTTTGAACTGTGGGAGGAAACCGGAGAACCCGGAGGAAACCCACGCGGACACGGGGAGGACATGCAAACTCCACCCAGAGAGACCCCGTTCATTTACCTTATAAGGAAAAAAATGTGGTACAGATCAGACGGGACGACGAGAAAAGGAAATATATTTTTAAAAAGAGCCGCGGAGCATTTACACAGGGGCCGTCCGCTTCGGCGTCTCACGAACACGGGGCCGTCCGCATGCACCGAACCGGGGACCCCCCCGCAGACAGGTCCATTCTGAGACCCGATCACGCAGCGAGTCAAAAGGATCCTGCCTTTCACCGGGACGAGCGAATTCCCGGGGACGCTGATGCCGCGGTCCTGATGCTGGTAAAAAGAAGCTGGTAAAAAGTCCAAAGCGTCCCGTCCAAAGCCGAAATGTGCATAGGTCGTGTACTCGCCACACCCTCACGTCCCCATCGTCTTCGTTTGGTCCAAGTGTGGGGCGCGTCGGTGCCGACGCACGGAATGCTCTGCGCTGTGGAACCCGGAGACGGAGCGTTCGAACGCTGAGGGGACACGAGGCCGGAGAAGGTGGACATGCAGTAGATGGCGTCGTGGGTGGTTTTTCCTAAAGAGACAGTGTCCTCGGGGTGCCATGAAACAACCACGACGGACCCCATGGAGTAGAACCGATGGACGTCCGAAGCGTTGGGGGACAGGGAGGAGGGGGGGTGGACGTCACATGCCACGGGGAGAGGGATTCCATGGACCCGATGGGAGTGGGACGGCACTTTAAATACTCTGTAACCAATCCCGTTCCTCCGTCTCCGGTCCTCATCCCGTCCACTCGTTCCACTTTGGTGCCAAAACCTGCGATGGATGAGGTATGAGGAAAGTCCCCTGCGAGCTGCAGGGCATGTTCTCCACCGGGGGTGCACGCCCCGACCCAGGCTTTTGACTTTTGGTATGGGGCGAGTCTACACTGACCGGGACAGCACCCCCTGCTGGAAAGATGACGTTCCTGTCGGGAGAAACCCAGTCTCCGGTCCTCATCCGGTTCCTTGGTTCCAATTTGGGGCTGGAACACGGGACGGATGTGGACGCACGTGGTAGGGCAAGTCCCCCAGGAAAGTCCAGGCATTGGGCTTTCACTGAGTGGGCGGGGCTAGCGGAGGTTCCAGGGACTTCGGTTGAGGCGAAAGACACCTGGGAAAGTGCAAAATGCACCTGCTGCTTTTGCGTGGCCGTCGCCTGCGGGGTGGGGGTGGGGTTGTGTGGGGTAGGAGAGCCTACACTGACCGGGACAGCACGCACATGGCCCCCTGCTGGAGAGATGACGTTCCTGTCGGGAGAAATCCAGTCTCCGGTCCACATCCGGTCCCCTCTTTCCACTTTGGTGCTGAAACCCGGGACGAATGAGGACACACCTGCGAGCTGCACGGGCATATTCTCCAGCAGGGGGTGCACGCCCCGACCCAGGCATTCGGTTCCCGCCGAGTGGGCGGGGCTAGCGGAGCTTCCAGGGACCGTGATAGGAGCGAAAGACGCTGGGGGTGCGTGGGACATGCCACTTTTGCATGGCCGTCGGCGCGGGACGAGACTACCAGACCGGGATGGAGCGCATGGGGGCCCCCTGCTGGAGAGATGAGGTTCCAGTTGGGGGTGTTTTTAAGATACTGTCTCTTTAAAAAAAAAAAAACGCCACCTGTAGGAAAGGCTGCATCGTGGGTGAATGGAAGTTGGCACAACATTTCATTAACGTAACATGGACGCGGCGCGGGCACCATGGGGCAGACGATTCGGCGTTGGTTTTTTGTTTTTTTTGGAAACCGTAACCGTCTCTGTGTTCGTATACATGATTTCATTATTTATTCATTTATTACATTTTTTTTGTTGCAAAGTTTTATTTCACAGAGTCTGATGAGAGAGAGCGAGCGAGCGAGCGAGAGAGAGAGAGAGAGAGTTACTGGTGTCCTAATAGACCCACGAGACGGGGACCCACTGTGCGGTCGAGCACACCAGGTGGATGGCGTCCTCCAGGTGGCGGATGGTCTCGTCGATCTCGTTGTTGATGATGGTCTGATCGAAGTAGTGCGCGTACGTCTTCTGCAGGACCTCCGACTCCTTCTGCAGCCTCTGCAGAGACTCGTCCTGACGACCAGGATAGGCCCCAGAGAAGAGGACAAGCGTCAGTTTGGGATTATCTACAAATATAATGTCCCTGATAATGTCTGATTTTAATTATAATTGCTTCATAAATAATTATTAATCAATTCCAAACACGGGCGGCACAGTGGCTTAGTGGTTTGGCATGTTCTCCTCTCAGCTCTAGGGATTCCCGGTTTGAATCCTCATCTGGGTGGAGTTTCCATGTCCTCCCCGTGTCCACGTGGGTTTCCTCCAGGTTCTCCGGTTTCCTCCCACAGTCCAAAAACATGGATCAAGGTCAATTGAGTTCTCCAAATTGCCCCATATAGAGTGTGAGTGTGTGTGAGGGAGTGAGTGTTCAGTGATAGATTGCCCCCTGTCCTGGGTGTATCTGCCCAGCGCCCGAAACGTTCTCCCCTGGATGGGCATGGGGAACCCCCCGCCCCACGTGTCCCTCCGTTTTGCCACCTCCAGACCTGTATGACCTCATTAGGAAAATTTGGCCAATCACAGTTCAGCATCATTTGTTGCCAGGTAAATTTTTTACCCACGCCTTCAGATTGCATTCAATAAGGGTAGAGCGGCGACCTCCTGTTGCTTTAACCAATCAGATTTGGAGTTCTCCCGTCAGGGCTCCATGTCAGCGTATTCTCGCCCTCTGATTGGACAGTACTTGTGATGGGTGGGACGTTTCCAGCCAATTAAAAATTATTACAGAAATATGACCTTCAGCTTTGATGTCGATAGAAAAGGACTTCTTAATAAAACTAATTTACTCTAACTAATTATCTGATGGGTTACAAACAGTGGTTTGGCATGTTCTCCTCTTAGCACTATGGGATTCCTGGTTCGAATCCCAATCTGGGTGGAGTTTGCATGTCCTCCCCGTGTCCGTGTGGGTTTTCCCCGGGTTCTCCAGTTTCCTTCCACAGTCCAAAAAACATGGATTCAAGGTGAATTGAATGCTCTAAATTGCCCCATATAGAGTGTGTGTGTGTAAGACTGAATTACTGGCGCCCTGTTCCGTGTATCTGCCCAGTGTCCGAAAAACGTTCTTAAAACGTTCTAAAAAATGTTGAGGTTTGATTTTTCGCGGCGTGGCGACGGAAAGAGATCTAAAACTAGGAGTGAATGGACTTCCTGTCATACTTACGGACAACTTCCTGCACCACGTGGGGATCTGAGTGCAACGCGTGGGGTGCAAAAAACAAAAAAAAACAAAAGAAGGGGAGATCAAAACGCAAACCGATGCACATGCCACATGCTGCAGGACGAACGACAAACAGAATGAGGCGCTGGATCGAATCCTGTTTGGAAGGAGAACCTGTTAAACCGGGGGGGGGGGGAGAAGAAACAGTGCCCCCTACCTCGTTCATGCCTGGGGTGATGGTGGGCGCAGCGATGAAAACGACGTAAGGAGCGAATTCCGCCGTCCGCAAGACCTTCAGCGCCTTAGAACGAGAAGTCAGAGGAAAGAACGTCCAAATGGGGCAAACAGGACACTTACGGGATTCTCTAACATTCAGAAAACATTCACCTTATTATTAAAATGTTTAATTACAGACCGGCGGCACGGTGGCTTAGTGGTTTAGCATGTTCTCCTCTCAGCGCTAGGGATTCCCGGTTCGAATCCCCATCTGGGTGGAGTTTCCATGTTCTCCCCGTGTCTGCGTGGGTTTCCTCCGGGTTCTCCGGTTTCCTCCCACAGTCCAAAAACATGGATCAAGTTAATTGAATTCTCAAAATTGCCCCATATAGAGTGTGTCTGTGTGAGTGAGTGTGCCCAGTGATGGATTGGCGCCCTGTCCTGGGTCTATCTGCCCAGCGCCTAAGATGTTCTCCCCTGGATGGGCATGGGGAACCCCACCACGACCCTAATAAAGGATAAAGCGGCAGATAATGAATGAATAATTACAGACCGATCTTAATTATATTTAGTCTATGAATACTAATTAAATTATTCTTAATAGTCTGTCTGCTTCCTTTCGCAGCATCTCCACCGGATGTGCCGCTTCCAGACGTGTATTTTCTTAGTAAAGCATTAAACCAATCACATTTCAGCATCGTCTGTTGCCGGGGTCAAATAATCCGCCCCAGGCCTTCAGAATCCGTTCTGTGGTCCCGGAAAATAAACCAATCAGATGTCAACCAATCAGATGTTCTCCCCGTGTCTACATGGGTTTCCTCCCACAGTCCAAAACCATGGATTCAAGGTGAATTTAATGCTCTAAATTGCCCCTATATAGTGTGTGTATCAGTATGCCCAGTGATAGATTGGCGTCCTGTCCTGGGTGTATCTGCCCAGCACCCGAAACGTTCTCCCCTGGATGGGCATGGGGAACCGCCCCCACCCCCGCGACCCTAGTAGAGGATAAAGCAGAAGATAATGAGATGGTTAAATTAAGCCTTCATTAACCCCCCCCCCCCCCGACCCTAGTAGAGGATTAAGCGGAAGCAGATAATGAGATGATTAAATGTTTAACCTAATTAAATATCAATGAGTCCCGATCATGAATTCCTATTCCTATGGGGGGGGGGGGGGGACTATCCATGTCCTCCCACAGTCCAAAACCATGGATTTAAGGTGAATTTAATGCTCTAAATTGCCCCTACATAGTGTGTGTGTGAGTATGCCCAGTGATATATTGGTGTCCTGTTGCTGGGTGTAATCAGCCAAGCATTCGAATCGTCCCCCCTTTTGGATGGACATGGAGAACCACCTCCCCCCCCTCCCCCCCTCCCCGCCGCCCCCCATGAGGATTAAGCAGAAGGTGGATGAGCGTCACCTGAGGTTCTACATCCAGTATGGATATGAGGCCTTGCTCGTGGATCTTGCGTATGGTCTCCAGGCGTGTTCCGTACATGGCGTCCTCGTGGCTGCCGTACTCCAGGTAATCGTTGTTGGCGATGTCCTGCATCATTTGGTCGTGCGAGACGAAGTAGTAGTTCTTGCCGTTCTCCTCGTCCTTTTTCGGCGGCCTGGTCGTGTCTGCAAGGCGGAGAACTTTAATCAGACTGTACACGTCTACACCATCACAGAGCCGCAGCTTAACCCGAGACCAGCTTTCATACGTGGAATGGGGTACGCAAATCGGTCGGGGTGTTTGGTAATCAGCGTGTTCTTGATGTGTCTCCGTCCAACGCCGTGGGCCCCTGCGGCAAAGCAAAAACAAATTAAATTAAATAATAAACCAGACGTTCTGAGGACTAGAACTCGGTATTAGACGACGGTAAGTAAAGGCCGGCGTGCCGCCGTACCGTACCCAACAACACCAGCGTTTTCCGTTTGAAGGCGGGTAACTTGACCACCTCCTCGTACGTGACCAGGTCTAGTTGGTCGAACACTGAAAGAAAACGGAGAACCTGATGAGGTCGACGGCGTCCTCACGGAGTGCACGCAGAACCAGGAGAACTCGCATGCCAGCGGAACGGAACCTGGACTAATGGACGTGAAGGGCAACCTCGCCTGTGTAACGGG
>JAFMOD010001661.1:44328-64304 GCA_019802435.1 Corydoras maculifer
CACACACACACACACACCAAAATGTGTTTGTCCATTTGTCCAGCCGAGACATTGTTGACAATAACACACACCTCTGATATACAACACATGTTTTTATAAACTGTGTTCTGTAATTTGGCCTCTAGATGGCAGTGACTTGATCATTAGAGAAATCCTGTTACTCAGCGATCAGCGTTCTCTCTAAAAACAGGACTAAATTACGCCGTGGAAGATCAGAGTAATAACGGTTTAGTTTTTAATAAACATTTCTGTATCAGAGCTTGTTGTTTTTTTATTATAGTGAGTTTGTGTTTTATTAAAGTGATCAGACTCTGGAGGTCGTGTATTATTGTGAATAAATCACGTAAAGAGGTGGAGCTGTACTGCACTACACGTCACGACTGATAACACCTCGTTATGGGTTTATTAACGATAATGCCACGCCCCCTCGTGTGACATCGTGAATAATTAAGTTCCACTACCTTGTACTTTCCTTTGATGATGGCCTCGAACAGACGTTCCTTCGTGCCGTAGAACGGCAGGCAGCCGCTGAGTAAGATGAAGAGGATGACTCCGCAGCCCCACACATCCACCGGCTTCCCGTACGGCTCTCGTTTCACCACCTCAGGAGCCATGAAGTGAGGGGTTCCCACCCGGCCTGCGCAGGACACGGCTCGGTCATTACACCCATGACATCACAACCTTTATTCCCATGAGCATGAGGATGGAGAGGCTGGTTCAAGGAGCCTGACACAGTCCTTCAGGACGTTCACACCTCCATCATCAACACCGCGTCCTGAAAAATCAACTCGGGAACCAAATAAATGTTGTGATTGCAGACGACAAATGACATCACATGTGTGATGTCCTCAAAGCTAAAGGTGGGCCAACCAAATATTAGATCGTAGAGTTTTAAACTCGGGCAATAGACTATTTAAATATAAACACTCTCATTTTGCCCTGTGTTTATATATAAGCGGCGCTGAGCGGCGGCACGGTGGCTTAGTGGTTTGGCATGTTCTCCTCTCAGCACTAGGGATTCCCGGTTCGAATCCCCATCTGGGTGGAGTTTCCATGTTCTCCCCGTGTCTGCGTGGGTTTCCTCCGGGTTCTCCGGTTTCCTCCCACAGTCCAAAAACATGGATCAAGTTAATTGAATTCTACAAAATTGCCCCATATAGAGTGTCTGTGTGAGTGAGTGTGTGTCCAGCGATGGATTGGCACCCTGTCCTGGGTCTATCTGCCCAGTGCCCGAAATGGGCATGGGGAGCCCCTGGATGGGCATGGGGAACCCCCACCGTGACCCTAATAGAGGATAAGCGGGAGATAATGAATGAATGAATGAATGAATACCACTAAGCCAAGTTAGCACGTGGCTTAGTGGTTTAGCATGTTCTCCTCTCAGTACTGGGGATTCCCGGTTCAAATCCCCATCTGGGTGGAGTTTACATGTCCTCCCTGTGTCTGCATGGGTTTCCTCCCACAATCCAAAAACATGGATCAAGATGAATTGAGTTCTCCAAATTGCCCCATATAGAGTGTGTCTGTGTGAGTGAGTGTGTGTCCAGTGATAGATTGACGTCCTGTCCTGGGTCTATCTGCCCAGCACCCGAAACGTTCTCCCCTGGATGAGCGTGGGGACCCCACACCCCTCCTGTACCCCTAGCAGAGGATAAACATATATATAAGGGGTGGGGGTGGGGGGGTGGTAGAGGTATTAAGATTTGTTTTTGTATTCATAGTTAGAACGTGTTTATGAGTTTGTAATGAGGTGAAAACACTTTCTCTACACATGAGGAATTTATTAAAACGTCTGTATCTGGTTCTATAAAATAAGGTTCGTATTGTTTGGCGTATAAACCGATCTAAAGCATCGTCATGGAACTGAATTAGCCTGAGCTTACAGAGGAGTCGAGAAAGTACATTAATTAATCAATTTTATTTATTTATTTATTTAGAGAAGTGATTTTTATTTTATAGACGGAATCAGTAAACAAGCAAAATAGTAAAAATATTTTTTTACACCAGCCCTACATCACGATAAATGACTTTCTCCTAAAATAATTCTGATTGTGAAGTATAACATTTAGTAGAAAATGGGCAATTTATCCATAGAAAACAAAATTAACTAAAATAAATTTTTGTCAGTTTCAGCTGAATCGGAAAACGGGAAGTAAGTGAAACTGCATTTACCAACTTTTTATCAGATACACAGACATACAGATGAAGCTGATGGGGGGGGGGGGAGGCACGCCGATGCGCTCTGATGTTTTAGGGAACAGGAAGGTTCTAAATACAAACTGAACGTTGATTCATTACTAACATTATTATTATTATTATCATTATTATTATCATCATCATCATTATCATTATTATAATTATCATCATTATTATAATTATTATTATCATCATCATCATTATTAATATTACTGTTATCATCATTATTATTATCATCATTATTAATATTATTGTTATTATCATTATTGTTATTATCATTATTATTATTATTGTTATTATCATTATTATCATTATCATTATTATCATCATTATTATCATTATCATCATCATTATTATCATTATCGATATTATTATTATTATCATTATCATCATTATTATTATCATTATTATTATTAATTATTATTATTATTATCATCAATATCATTATCATTATTATTGTCATTATTATAATTATTATTAGCATTATAATTGTTATTATTATCATCATTATCATTATTATTATTATTATTCCATTATTATTATTATTATTATCATCATCATCATTATTGTCATTATTATTATTATCATCATCATTATCATTATTATTAATTATTATTAATTATTATTGACTAATACAGTGTCGCATTTACGGTACGCATACCTCCGGCCACAAGTCCCGACTCCCCGAGCTGGATGGCGACCCCGAAGCCTCCCAGCTTCACGGGGGCAGAGTTCTCCTTCGATGCCAGCAGAACACAGTGGGGCTAAAGGAGAACAGAGTCGAGGTTACTCCATTAAAATTAAAACTTCACACACATCGAATTCTAAATCAAAACAACCATCATCTTCCTCTTTATCCTCTATTAGGGTCGGGGGGGGCGCTGGGCAGATAGACCCAGGACTGGACACCAATCCATGACTGGATACACACTCACTCACTCACACAGACACACTCTATTGGGGCAATTTGGAGAACTCAATTGACCTTGATCCATGTTTTTGGACTGTGGGAGGAAACCGGAGAACCCGGAGGAAACCCACACAGACACGGGGAGAATATGGAAACTCCTCACAGATTGGGATTCGAACCAGGAACCCCTAGTGCTGAGCGGAGAACATGCTAAACCACTAAGCCACCATGCTACCTGACATTTTAATAATATCATTTATAATATAATATAATCAACGGAGCGCCATGGTGGCTTAGTGTTTAGCATGTTCTCCCCGTGTCCGCATGGGTCTCCTCCGGGTTCTCCGGTTTCCTCCCACAGTCCAAAAACATGGATCAAGGTCAATTAAATTCTCCAAATTGCCCCATATAGAGTGTGTCTGTGTGAGTGAGTGTGTGCCCAGCGATAGGTTGCCCCCTGTCCTGGGTGTATCTGCCCAGCGCCCGAGACGTTCTCCCCCGGATGGGCATCCCCCCCCCACCCCCGCGACCCTAATAGAGGATGAAGCGGAGGATAACGGATGGTGAAAGTTAAGGCGCTCGTATTAAACATGAAAAAAACATGAATTTGACTAAAAGAACTCAATTTAAAGTTGTGTTTGATGTTAAAAACGATCAGCTTCTGGTTATTACTATTATTTTAAAGATGGAAAATCAAACAGGTTGAACAGTGGACACTCAGGAGGAAGCGAACGTGATCTACGAACCCAACAGCTTGAAACGCGATCTCAGACTCCGCAACCCGCCGTTCAAGTCGACTTACTAAGCAAATAAGTTCACACTCTTCCTCTTTTTGGTCGAGGTCACAGCCCGCTCCCCCCCCCCCCCCCTGAACAGCTCTGCACTTTTTTTTACGTCGGAGTGTCATTACAGACAGACGTGAGGACAGAGCAGCCGAAAAAAAGCTGAAATGAGAAGCCTGTGGATTTAAATTACAGAACGTGATCACGGTGAGTCTCTGTTCATCCTCATTAAACATTTATATTCACCTTTAAAATCAAGAGTCAATTAATAATAAAAACACTGGTCATCTGATCAAAGACTCTATAAAAATAAAAAAACTGATTTATAAACCCGTCTGATCAACAGCATGATGCTTCATACACAACTTTATATTAATATACACACACAATCTCTCTCTTTATATACACATACATATACAGACATGAAGACTCTCTCTCTCTCTCTATATATATATATACACACACACACATCTCTTTCTATACATAAGCACACAAACATACTATGTCATATATATATATATATATATATATATATATATATATATATATATATATATATATATATAGGCGGCACGGTGGCTTAGTGGTTTAGCATGTTCTCCTCTCAGCACTACGGATTCCCGGTTCGAATCCCCATCTGGGTGGAGTTTCCATGTTCTCCCCGTGTCTGCGTGGGTTTCCTCCGGGTTCTTTCTGTTTCCTCCCACAGTCCAAAAACATGGATCAAGTCAATTGAATTCTCCAAATTGCCCCATATAGAGTGTGTCTGTGTGAGTGAGTGTGTGTCCAGCGATGGATTGGTGCCCTGTCCTGGGTCTATCTGCCCAGCGCCCGAGACGTTCTCCCCTGGATGGGCATGGGGAACCCCACCGCGACCCTAATAGAGGATAAGCGGGAGATAATGAATGAATGAATATATATATATATATTTATATACACACACACACTATCTCTCTCTTTCTCTTTGTATACATATACACACACACACACTTCTCTTGGATCAGAATCCCAAACTGGGTGGAGTTTGCATGTCCTCCCCGGGTTCTTTGGTGTACTCTGGCAGTTCAAAAACATGGACTCAAGGTAAATTAAATGCTCCAAATTGCCCCATAAAGTGTGTGTGTGTGTGTGTATGCATCCTGCGCTGGGTGTATTTATACATGCACCCTCTCTCTCTCTCTCTCTCTCTCTCTCTATATATATATATATATATATATATATATACATATAGAGTGTTCATTGGGGGGGGGTTCTGTAATGTTGTTATTGAACTGGCGTGTCTCTCAGAGCGTGTCTGCTTCTCTTTTGAAGGTTCGGTTGTCTCAAAGCTGGGATGGCGGCGCCGGTCCCCCACAACGGATCTCAGACGTCCTCCGCCTCGGCAGTCAATTCCTCCTGCGATCTGAACGACGGCAGCCTGCGCCTCCCGCTGGCCGTCTTCTACTCGGCGGTCTTCGTCCTGGGCTCGGTGGGGAACCTGCTGGCTCTGTGGGTGTTCCTGTGGCTGCACCCCAAGAAGAACTCGGTGCGCGTCTTCCTGATCAACCTGGCGCTGGCCGACCTGATGCTGACAGTCTGCCTCCCGTTCCGTATATCCTACCACGCCAACGGCGAGCTCTGGAGCCTGCCCCCGGCGCTGTGCCGCGTGGTGGGCACGCTCTTCTACATGAACATGTACGTCAGCATCATTCTGCTGGGTCTCATCAGCATCGACCGCTACCTGAAGCTGCAGAGGGTCTCCAACCGGCCGAGGTTCCTGAGCGCCAGGCGGAGCGTGGTGACCTGCGGCCTTCTTTGGTTCCTGTCCTTCTGCGGTTTCGTTCCACACGTCGTGTTCTCCAGTGCGACGCAAACGGGGAAGTGCTTCCAGTTCAAACAGCTGAAGGACTCCCAATGGAAGGCGTACGTCAACCTAACCATGGTCGTCTTCTTCTGGGTGATCTACGGCGTCCTGATCGCGTCGTACGGCAAGATCGCCATGGGGCTGCTCCAGATCTCCAAGGAGAAGCCAGACCTGCCGCATGCAGCCAAGTACGGCCGGACGGCGCGGAAGTCGTTCTTCGTGCTGTTCGTCTTCACCGTCTGCTTCGTGCCCTATCACGCCGAGCGGATCTTCTACATCGTCTCGCAGATCTCCGATGTCTCCTGCAGGTGGCGGCGGGTGATGGACCGGACCAACGAGCTGGCCCTGCTGCTCTCGGCCTTCAACAGCTGCCTGGACCCCGTCATGTACTTCGTGATGTGCGCCTCGGTGCGCCGGTCGCTGCTGCAGATGCTCTGCACCCGGGCGACCGTCTCCGACACGACCACCAGGAACGCCGCGGAGGCGTCCACGCTGAGCGAGAGCAGTACGTTCCAAAGGAAGGCCCCGTCTGAGACGAGGTCCACGCACACACTAAAGAGAGACTCTGTTTAATAAGAATAAGGAACCGCGACACCAAGGCTCCCGGTTCCATTCCCAATCCCACAGAGTACCCTTGGGCAAGGCTCCCACCCTGATGATGTCACTGCATGAGGGGTTATATGTGGAGGACACACTCCTCTGTGTATAGAGGGTTCTGGGTTTGGGATGGGGAGAACCATCCTGGCTTTTTTTCCCTCCCATATTCCAAAAATGATGCTGATGTGTTCATTGGAGGTACCAATCTCAACTCTGATTGGAGCGTTTGAGAACATGGGTTGAGGAACGACTTGGTGGCCGACGTCCCAACAACGGGAAACTATGGATCGAACCTTTAGTGTTTTGGAAGCACCCGAAACGTTCTCCTCTGGATGGGCATGGGAACCCCCCTCCCAACCCCCCCCCCATGACCCTAATATAGAATAAAGCAGAGGATGATGAATGAATGAATAATTTTATATATATATATATATATATATATATATATATATATATATATATATATATATATATAATGAAAAACCGCTAGGGATTCCCAGTTTGAATCCCCATCTGGGTGGAGTTTCCATGTCCTCCCCGTGTCTGCGTGGGTTTCCTCTGGGTTCTCCGGTTTCCTCCCACAGTCCAAAAACATGGATCAAGTTAATTGAATTCTCAAAATTGCGCCATATAGAGTGTGTCTGTGTGAGTGAGTGTGCGCCCAGTGATAGATTGCCCCCCTGTCCTGAGTCTATCTGCCCAGCGCCCGAGATGTTCTCCCCTGGATGGGCATGGGGAACCCCACCGCGACCCTAATAGAGGATAAAGCAGGAGATAATGAATGAATGACTTAATTTGTCCAATTACTTTTGAGCCCCTGAAATGAAGGGATTGTGTTTATAAAATGCTTTAGTCGCCCAGATTTTCATGCCATCATTTTGTTCAAGCCGCTGAATTAAAGCTGAACTTTAACTGCATCTGAAGTGTTTTGTCTAAAATTCATTGTTGTCATTTACAGAACCAAAATTAGAGAAGTGTTCTCTCTGTCCAAATATCTATGGACCTAACTGTATATATATATATATATATATAGGCGGCACGGTGGCTTAGTGGTTTAGCATGTTCTCCTCTCAGCACTAGGGATTCCCGATTCGAATCCCCATCTGGGTGGAGTTTCCATGTTCTCCCTGTGTCTGCGTGGGTTTCTACCGGGTTCTCCGGTTTCCTCCCACAGTCCAAAAACATGGATCAAGTCAATTGAGTTCTCCAAATTGCCCCATATAGAGTGTGTCTGTGTGAGTGAGTGTGTGTCCAGTGATAAATTGCCCCCCTGTCCTGGTTGTATCTGCCCAGCGCCTGAAACGTTCTCCCCTGGATGGACATGGGGAACCCCACCACGACCCTAATAGAGGATAAAGCGGGAGATAATGAATGAATGAATGATTATAAATATATAATGCAAAACTGCTAGGGATTCCAATCCAGTCCAATAAAGACCAGTACAGACAAGTCCAATAAAGACCGGTCCAGTCCAGTACAGACCAGTCCAATATAGACCAGTACAAACCAGTCCAATATAGACCAGTACACACCAGTCCAGTCCAGTCCAGTCCAGTCCAATAAAGACCAGTCCAGTCCAGTACAGACCAGTCCAATATAGACCAGTACAAACCAGTCCAATAAAGACCAGTCCAATAAAGACCAGTACAGACCAGTCCAGTCCAGTCCAATAAAGACCAGTCCAGTCCAGCACAGACCAGTCCAATATAGACCAGTACACACCAGTCCAGTCCAGTCCAGTCCAGTCCAATAAAGACCAGTCCAGTCCAGTACAGACCAGTCCAATATAGACCAGTACAAACCAGCCCAATGAAGACCAGTCCAGTCCATTACAGTACAGACCAGTCTAATAAAGACCAGTACAGACCAGGCCAGTCTAGTACAGACCAGTCCAATAAAGACCAGTCCAGTCTAATAAAGACCAGTCCAGTCAAATAAAGACCAGAACGGACCAGTCCAATAAAAACCGGTCCAATAAAGTCCAGTCCAGTCCCAGGTCTGCAGGCATTTGGTTTATCAGAGTAACAATGTGAAGCCGCCGGGATCTGCAGGTCGGGTCCGGTCCGAAGCTGCCGTGCGTCCGTTTGTTTGATGTTGGTTTTCAGTAGATGAAGGGTTAACATAAAGATGGAGAGGTGTTCTCTGAAGGTTTAATGAAAACGGAACGCAGAGCTGTCTGTTTGTTCAGGATGTGGTCAGCCTCAGATCTCCTCCCAGCGACGACGACGAGAACCCACCTCTCCAACCCGTCAGACTACAGCGCCGAGAGCGCAGCCAGAGCGAGCGCATCGGGATGTCGACCCTGAGTCATCATCAGACCAACAGAACGGAGGAGGGCAACCACACGAGGTACGCACGGGATATATATTAATATATACACACACACACACACACACACATATATATATATATATATATATATATATATATATATAATAAGTCCAATAAAGACATATATATATACCCATTTCTTTATATATGTAAATAAATTCAGTACATTGCAAGATCACATGGGTCTAAAACATCAAAGGCCTCGATGTATAAGATGTATATCATTTAAACTTTGTTGCATATAAAACTTTGTCGACTCTACATACAGCTCTCTGTCCTGTTCTCCTGTGAGGGGTCTCCTGATCAGAGGAACTGTAACACTGACTGATCATATAGAATGGGGGTGGGGGAGGGGGGGGGGGGTTCCCCATGCCCATCCAGGGGAGATCGTTTTGAGCGCTGGGCAGATAGACCCAGGACAGGACGCCAATCTATCACCTGACACACACTCATTCACACATACACACTCTATATGGGGCAATTTGGAGAACTCAATTGACCTTGATCCATGTTTTTGGGCTGTGGACATGGGGAGAACATGCAAACGCCACCCAGATCGGGATTCGCACCTGGAACCCTCAGCGCTAAGAGGAGAACATGCCAAACCATTAAGCCACTGTGCCGCCCGCAATTAATATTCTAACACGATATTAAATAATAATTTAATAATAATAAAACTGCCTAGCGATCGATTGGCACCCTCCTGTGGATGTAATAGGTGGCATGGTGGTGTGGCGTTTGGCATGTTCTCTCAGCGCTGGGGATTCCCGGTTCGAATCCCAATCTGGGTGGAGTTTGCATGTTCTCCCCGTGTCCGCATGGACTTCCTCCGGGTTCTCCGGTTTCCTCCCACAGTCCAAAAAAACATGGATCGAGGTCAATTAAATTCTCCAAGTTGCCCCATATAGAGTGTGTCTTTGTGAGTGAGTGTGTTTCCTGTGGGAATGGCGCCCTCTCCTGGGTGTATCTGCCCAGCGCCCTGAACTGAATGCTCTAAATTGCCCCTATAGAGTGAATGGGTGCGTTCGTTTTGGTAACGCGTCGTCTGTCTTTTGAATCCAGTTGCCTCCTAAAGCCTGAGGACTACCAGAAGACGGTTCTGCCATGGCTCTACCTGGTGCTGGATGTCCTGGGCTTTCTGGGTAACGGGCTGGTGGTGCTGGACCTCCGGCGTTCCGAGAAGACGCCCACGGTCATCTTCACGTTGAACATCGTGGCGTCGGACCTGCTGCTGTGCTGCAGCCTGCCGTTCCGTACGGCCTACGAGCTCCACGCTGGGGAGTGGCGGTCGGGCACCGGACTCTGCCTGGCGGCGCAGACCGTGACGGTCTCCTGCTTCTACGTCAACCTCTACTGCAACATGAGCTTCCTGCTGTCGGTCAGCATCAACCGCTACGCCACGGTGGTGCGCCGGCCCTGGAGGTTCCTCAACGCCTTCAAGCACCCTCCCTTCTGCTTGCTCCTGTGCCTCGTCACTTGGGTGGTGGTGGCGACGCTCGTTATCGTCTCCATGGTAATCGGGGAGAACATGAAGTCTGGCGAGCCGGATCTCAACACCTGCTTCGACCAGGTGGTGAACCAGGCGACGGGCTCGAAGGGCGTCCACGCGTTGTCCGTGGCGGTCTTCTTTCTCATGATGGGCCTGATGCTGACCAGCTACAGCCTGCTGATGCTCCACCTGCACGCCGTGAGCCGCAAGAGCCTGATGGGGGCGGGGTTCGGGCCCGGCGGAGGACTGAGGGTGCGGCGGAAAATCGTGGCCACCATGATGGTGTTTACCGCCTGCTTCCTGCCCTACCACGTGCAGAGGCTGAAGCTGCTGGCGTCCAGCGGCGGCGACTGCCCGAGGAAAGGGTACGACTTCCGGGTCAAAACCCTCACCATCCTGATCGCGGCCCTCAGCTGCTGCCTGCACCCCGCGCTCCACCTGCTGATGCACCTGCCCTGCTGCCGGCCCCGGCGCAACATCAGGACCACGGCCAAAGCCGACGTCTCCAGGAGCCACGCCACGCCCCACACGCAAAACTCCACCTGACGTTTACTCAGGAATGAATTCGGTTCATTTCACCTGACAGCGACGTTTACTTCACTCTGTCCTGTGTGCTGTCCTTGCCAGGTCCCTTGGCCACGCCCCCTGGCCTCACGCCATTATCGCTTTCCTCAACTTATCTACCTGCCACAGCGCCCCCTGGAGCAATGAGGGTTGAGGGTCTTGCTCAGGGAACCCCATTGGTAACTTTTCTTGGACCTGGGATTTGAACCCCCAACCTTCAGACTGGTAGTCTAACAGCCTCACCACTGAGCCCCCCCCCCCATACAGATGGACTGTGTGATAGTGTGATCGTGTTCTTTGTGTTTGTTAGTCCCCTGTTGGCTCTACGTTCCATTCGGTCAGTCCAACTTGGTTGGAATCAGAACCCCAGGTTGATACAGCGCCCCCTGGAGCAATGAGGTGTCAGAGTCTTGCTCAAGAAACCAATTTGGTAATGTCAGTTGTCCTGGGATGTGAACCCACAACCTTGTGATTGACAGCCCAACACCCCAAACCACTGAGGTACCCCTCCCCCCATACAGATGGACTTTGTAGTTGTACAGTCCGTAGTGTTCTTTGTGTTGGCAACCCCGGGTTGATACAGCGCCCCCTGGAGCAGTGAGGTGTCAGGTTCTTGCTCAAGAAACCAATTTGGTAATGTCAAGTCGACATGGGATTTGAACCCACAACCTTCAGATTGATAACCCAAGACCCAAAGCACTGGGTTCTCACCCATGGTTCTCTGTTCTCTATTGGTCAGGACCGTCACAGAACAGGAATCATTTGGGTGGAGGATTGTTTGTCGGTTCTGCAGTGACACTGATGTGGTGGTGGTGGTGTGAGGGGGGTTAGTTTCATGTAAACGCCTCATTGCCCCAACCAATAATACCCACTCTATGGTGGTACTATTGGGGTTCTGAGCATTAGAACAGAGTAGAACACAAACAGATGGACTACAGAGTGGAACTGTAGAACTACAAAGTCCATGGAACTGAGAACATGGAGAGCAAAAAAGGGGGCGTGGCCAAACCGGTTGCCCGGTCCGGTACGTGCTGTGGAAGCGAGCAGCGATCCGAAAACGAGGGCCGAAAATCCACCCTCAACCCGTACTTCTGCTACGGACGCAAAGGGTTACGAGACGAAAACGAGTGGACGGGAACCGCTTCTCAACGTTTAAGCAACGTTCATGTTCTGAAAGTTTCACTCTGCGGTGTAAATAAAGCGTGATCTTTACTGAAGTCCTGAAACTAAACTGAAACACAACGCCATACGGAGGCTATTGTTGGCGTTTTCGAGTGTGATGCCTTTAACACTTCACTATATATATATATATATATATATATATATATATATATATATGTTAAAATGTCGTCCTTAACCGCAGTGACCTCAAGCCCACAGCGGGGGGCGGGGTTCCTGTTCGATGTCAACCCGTCCCACTTTACAGATCTCTAAGTGCGATCGCGACGACGGGAGACGTAGGCTGTCCTGCAGTGGGTGGGCTGGGGGGGCGGTGATGTTTCAATAATTAATTATTCATGATTTTTTTTTTGGAAAGCGTCTCAGGAACCTCAGCGACGGAGAAATGAGTCGAAAAGAAATAGTGGGTTAAATTGTTTTTAACAAGTCATTCCATTGCTAACAGTGGAGTTTGCATGTTCTCCCAGTGTGAGTTTCCTCCGGGTTCTCTGGTTCAAGGTGAAGTAGCTGCTTTAAATTGCCCTAATATGCTTCCTGAAGCCACTGGTATACATATATATATATATATTCCTTTCATTCATTCATTATCTTCTGCTTTATCCTCTATTAGGGTCGCGGTGGGGTTCCCCATGCCCATCCAGGGGAGAACGTCTCGGGCGCTGGGCAGATAGAACCAGGACAGGGCGCCAATCCATCGCTGGGCACACACTCACTCGCACATACACACTCTATAGGGGGCAATTTTGAGAATTCAATTGACTTGATCCATGTTTTTGGACTGTGGGAGGAAACCGGAGAACCCGGAGGAAACCCACGCAGACACGGGGAGAACATGGAAACTCCACCCAGATGGGGATTCGAACCGGGAATCCCTAGCGCTGAGAGGAGAACATGCTAAACCACTAAGCCACCGTGCCCATTTTATATATATATATATATATATATATATATATATATATATATATATAAATAGGAGTTTCCATGTTCTCCCCGTGTCTGCGTTTCCTCCGGGTTCTCCGGTTTCCTCCCACAGTCCAAAAACATGGATCAAGGTGAATTGAGTTCTCCAAATTGCCCCATATAGTGTGTGTATGTCTGTGTGAGTGAGTGTGTATCCAGCGATAGATTGGTGCCCTGTCCTGGGTGTATCTGCCCAGCGCCCAAAACGTTCTCCCCTGGATGGGCATGGGGAACCCCCCCCCGACCCTAAAAGAGGATAAAACGGAAGGTAATGAATAAATGAATGAATGAATATAGATATAAATAAATAAATATAAACAAGCGGCACGGTGGCTTAGTGGTTTAGCATGTTCTCCTCTCAGCGCTAGGGATTCTAGGTTCGAATCCCAATCTGGGTGGAGTTTCCATGTTCTCCCCGTGTCTGCATGGGTTTCCTCCGGGTTCTCCGGTTTCCTCCCACAGTCCAAAAACATGGATCAAGTTAATTGAATTCTCAAAATTGCCCCATATAGAGTGTGTCTGTGTGAGTGAGTGTGTGTCCAGCGATGGATTGGCGCCCTGTCCTGGGTCTATCTGCCCAGCGCCCGAGATGTTCTCCCCTGGATGGGCATGGGGAACCCCACCACGACCCTAATAGAGGATAAGCGGGAGATAATGAATGAATGAATGAATATATAATTAAGCACGGCACGGTGGCTTAGTGGTTGGCATGTTCTCCTCTCAGTGCTGGGGATTCCCAGGTCAGATCTCAATCTGGGTGGAGTTTGCATGTTCTCCCCGTGTCTGCGTGGGTTTCCTCCGGGTTCTCCGGTTTCCTCCCACAGTCCAAAAACATGGATCAAGTCAAGTGAGTTCTCCAAATTGCCCCATATAGAGTGTGTGTGTGTGAGTGAGTGTGTGCCCAGCGATAGATTGGCGCCCTGCGCCCGAAACGTTTTCACCTGGATGGGCATGGGGAACCCCCCTAGATAATTAAGATAATGAATGAATGAATGAAGCTAAAGGCGCTGTAACCTCAGTGTGTGACCTTTCTTTGGTTTATGGAGCTCTAGGAGACGAGACAGACAGACGTTGCTGTCAGAGCGGCGGCAGCAGACTACAAATCAGCAGCACCTTCAGACCTGAAGTGTAAACACATCACTAATGCATCAGGTGGCGCCCTCCAGTCAGGATGTTTTATTTAACGCTGCGCTGCTGCTGGATGGCTGTTCTGAATATAAAGATGAAAAATCAGTAACAGAACAGCCATCCGCTGTGAGAATATTCATTCATTCATTCATTATCTCCCGCTTTATCCTCTATTAGGGTCGCGGTGGGGTTCCCCATGCCCATCCAGGGGAGAACGTCTCAGGCGCTGGGCAGATAGACCCAGGACAGGACGCCCTGATCTGCACAATCCATCGCTGGGCACACACTCACTCACACAGACACACTCTATATGGGGCAATTTGGAGAACTCAATTGACTTGATCCATGTTTTTGGACCGTGGGAGGAAACCGGAGAACCCGGAGGAAACCCATGCGGACAATTTTTTAGATTTTGAACATCCAAAACATCCCAACAAACTCTGCTTATGAGGACCGTCTGAATATTTATTTTGATGCTGCAGCATATGACAACATATTTTCTGCTTGCAATGACGTACTCTGTCCACAAGAGGGTGCAATAACGCCGGGAATAATTAGCCGGACTACCCACAGGATTGCACCGGCGTTTCAGGTGGTAGATGAATATTGCCCCATGGGGGCCAACAGTCCTGAAATATATATTTCTAATCCATTCATTATCTTCTGCTTTATCCTCTATTAGGGTCGCGGGGGGAGGGGGGGTTCCCCTTGCCCATCCAGGGGAGAACGTTTCGGGCGCTGGGCAGATACACCCAGGACAGGGGGGCAATCCATCGCTGGACACACACTCACTCACACAGACACACTTCATGGGGCAATTTTTTATGAATTCAATTGACTTGATCCATGTTTTTGCACTGTGGGAGGAAACCGGAGAACCCGGAGGAAACCCACGCGGACACGGGGAGGACATGGAAACTCCACTCAGATGGGGATTCGAACCGGGAATCTCCAGCGCTGAGAGGAGAACATGCCAAACCACTAAGCCACCTTTAAATCCCCTTTAAAATGTAAATAGGCTGCCCGAATAATCGGCAGACAGAATGCCCCAGCGGTTTAACAGGAACAACGCTTTTTTTTTTTTTTTTTTTTTTTTTTTTTCTGATAAAAACAGAAGTGAGTACAAAGAGCCTTCAGTACGCATCACTTCCTGTGCCGCAGCATGACCGGAGGCTCGGAGTCGGCCGCGTCCCGCGAGGTGAGTGAACGCTCATTCAGAAAACGCAGGCGTGAAAAGGCTTCGGTAAATATAGAGATGCTTTGCAAACATGCCTTTAACATCATGTGTAATGCCCTCGAACCCTCAACTGACGGGCTTGAGTGGTTACACCATATCTGCACAATAACCGCACGTAAAACAGAATCCCGGTACGTAGTTCCTTTTGTGGCATTCTATTAAAAGTCTGCATTTAAAATAAAATGTAAGAGTTAAATATAGTTTTATCTTTGAGAATCGGGATTCATCTTCGTCGCAGTTTCTATATCAGCCACAGAGCGGCGTCTCTGCAAACGCTGCGTGACATCACGATATCAATAAAGCCTCTGCTGATCTATTCTAATTAATTAATTTATTGATTAAGGGCGGCACGGTGGCTTAGTGTTTAGCACGTTCGCCTCTGGGATTCCCGGTTCCAATCCCCATCTGGGTGGAGTTTCCATGTCCTCCCCGTGTCCGTGTGGGTTCCCTCCGGGTTCTCCGGTTTCCTCCCACGGTCCAAAAAACATGGATCATGCACAATTGAGTTCTCCAAATTGCCCCATATAGAGTGTATGTGTGTGTGAGTGAGTGTGTGTTCAGTGATCGATTGCCCCCCTGTCCTGGGTCTGCCCAGCGACCCCAAACGTTCTCCCCTGGATGGTCATGGAGATAATAATAATAATAATAATAATAATAATAATAATAACAGTAATATAAATGATAATAAAAGTAATAATAATGATTATAATAATAATAATAATAATAATAATAATAATAATAAAAGTAATAATAATAATAATAACAAAAATAATAATAATAATAATAAAAGTAATAATAATAATAATAATAATAATAATAATGATAGTAATAATAATAATAATAACAAAAATAATAATAATAATAATGATAATCATAATAATAATAATAATAAAAGTAATAATAATGATAATAATAATAAAACAAAATAATGATAATAAAAAATAATTAAAATAATCATTAAAAAATATAAATACAATTTTTTAAATGATAAAAATTATACTACTACTATTAATAATAAAAATAATAATGATAATAATAAAAATACTAATATATATATATAATTATATATATATATTTTTTGCTTTAACAAAACACTCACAAACACACTACAATAAAACAAACAAGCTCTTGATTCAGAAATGATCGCTGAGTAACAGGATTCTGGTTTCTCTAACGACCAAACACTGCCCTCTAGTGGACAAATTACAGAACGCAGTTTATAAAAACTGTAACGGGTGTAGCGCTGATCACGGTTTATATTAATGTGTATTTTATCATTTAAGATAATATAATGCACATCACACATTAATACGAATGTGAAGCTCAGAGGGGTGTGTTATTTTTAACGATGTCACGGCTGGACACACGGCTCCGCCAATCAGATTTAAGGAGCCGGATGAGCCTGACCTTAAAAATAAAACGGTTTCAGCTGTATGTAAAGATGACGTGTCCGTATTCCTTCGGTCCGGTCCTTAAGTTCTTTAAACAGAAAAGCAATAAAATAATATAGACAATAAAATGAAGATGCGTCGTGTCTGTGCCTCCCCGCAGGACATCGGTGCCCGACGTGACGGCGTGTTCTGCGATGCCGCCGCCCCGCTTGTGTCAGAGCGCCACCACCTCCCTGGTCCTGCCCATCGTTTACTTGGCGATGTTCTTGGCCGGCCTGCCGGGGAACGTTCTGGCTCTGTGGGTGTTCATGGTGAGGATCGCCTGCAAAACCCCCAGCCACATCTTCCTGATTAACCTGGGGATCTCCAACCTGATCCTCTGCCTGGCCATGCCCTACATCGCGGCTTACTACGCTCTGGGCGGGACCTGGACGAAGGCCGGCCTGCCGTGTCAACTCGCCATCAACGTCCTGACGCCGGTGATCCACACCAACATCGCGGTGGGCGTACTGATCTTCACTTGGCTGGCCCTCGGTCGCTTCGCCACTCTGATCCGGAACAACTACGGGAACCGGCCGAGTAGGTGCACCAGGTTCCTGCCCAAGGCCTTCTTCCGGAGGCTTCGGCAAACCCGGTTCGCGGTGGTGGTCTGTCTGGGGACCTGGGCGGTCGTGGCGACGGGCATGGTCCCGTCGGTGGTCATTTACTCGCTGAGCGAGACGGGGGACCCGGGCAACGCCACCGAGGAGGCGTGCTACAGCGTGGAGGTGGAGGTCGGAGGGTCCGGGTCCCAGACCTTCGCCCTCCTGGCCATCGCCGCCTTCTTCCTCTGTCTCCTCCTGGTGGTGAGCGCCTACGTGGCGGTGATCCGGCACTTCCACAGGAGCAGCAAGAACACGGCCATCCCCGACCGGCGGAAGGTCTACACCAGGGTTCTCCGAAACGTGCTGGTCATCCAGGGGGTCCTGGTCACCTGTCTGCTGCCGCACCACATCTACAAGGCCTTTTTCATCCACCTGGTCTGGAGTCATCCTCGGGCGGGGGAGCCGCCCCCAGAATGCCACGCCCTGTCTGCGCAGGTGGAGGTCAAGAACGCGCTGCTCTGCCTGGCGGTTCTGCGCAGCGGCACGGACCCGTTCGTCTACTTCCTGCTGGACAAGACGTTCAAGAGGAACGCTCTGGGTTTGTTGCGCAGTCGCGCAGACGGCAGCGGCAGCGGGCTCTCCAAAACGGCCGAGGGCGAACAGCTGAACCAGCACGAGCGTGGAACTCCGGGGGGCGCCGTCCCGTCCCATGCACACGCCAAGGAAGCGGCCACGACAGAACCAACGACCAACTGACGCTCGGAGAACATTTTAATCTTCAGTTCTGGACGTGGGCGGCACGGTGGCTTGCTTGCTTTGGCATGTTCTCCTTTCAGCGCGGAGGCGTGGAAGATATGACATCATGAGTTACAGCTTCACCTCTTCACATGATTTATTCACAATAATACACAACCTGGGCGGCACGGTGGCTTAGTGGTTTGGCATGTTCTCCTCTTAGCGCTAAGGATTCCCGGTTCGAATCCCCATCTGGGTGAAGTTTCCATGTTCTCCCCGTGTCTGCGTGGGTTTCCTCCGGGTTCTCCGGTTTACTCCCACAGTCCAAAAACATGGATTAAGGTCAATTGAGTAATCCAAATTGCCCCATATAGAGTTTATCTGTGAGTGAGTGCGTGGTCAGCGATGGATTGGCGTCCTGTCCTGGGTGTATCTGCCCAGCGCCCAAAACATTCTCCCGCTTATCCTCTATTAGGGTCGTGGTGGGGTTCCCCATGCCCATCCAGGGGAGAACGTCTCGGCGCTGGGCAGATAGACCCAGGACAGGGTGCCAATCCATCACTGGGCACACACTCACTCACACACACACAATCTATATGGGGCAATTAGGAGAATTCAATTAACTTGATCCATGTTTTTGGACTGTGGGAGGAAACCAGAGAACCCGGAGGAAACCCACGCAGACACGGGGAGAACATGGAAACTCCACCCAGATGGGGATTCGAACCGGGAATCCCTAGTGCTGAGAGGAGAACATGCCAAACCACTAAGCCACCGTGCCGCCCCTTACAGTTCTTATTGAACAATAAAAAAAATCAATAAAGTAAATCCAACGCATTAACGGTGGCATTGATTAATGAACGTCTTCCGTAAAACCCCGGAACGGGAAGTGAAACGACGATCACCTTGGTGATTTCCCGTTTTTCCGATGAGATCATTTCCGACAGCCAGCGTGAGATCGGACGCCATCCGACCGAAGGCTCGGCCGTCCCGCAGAGTTCACCTGGCTGCGGTGCACTCTGATCGCTCCCGTTGGTTCTCGGTTCCGTAAACAGACGCCGTTGCGTGAGAGCGCCTCCACGTTCAGAGGCACTTTACGGCGAGGCCGTTAACGTGATGCACGTGAGCCGAACGTTCAGGTCACGCCTCCAGAACGTTCAGGGAACGTTTTAAAATCAATCGAGAATGAACGTTAATTAGAAATCAATGAGAGCTCCTCTTCCTATAGAATATATATATATTCATCACTGAACACACACAGACACACTCTATATGGGGCAATTTGGAGAATTCAATTCACCTTGAATACATGTTTTTGGACTGTGAGAGGAAACCGGAGAACCCGGGGAGAACATGCAAACACCTCCAAGATTGGGATTCGAACCTGGAATCCCCAGCGCTGAGAGGAGAACATGCTAAACCACTAAACCACTGTGCCCCTATATATATATATATATATATATATATAAATATCCATTCATCCGCTTTATCCTATATTAGGGTCGCGGGGGTGGGGGGGTTCCCCATGTCTATCCAGGGGAGAACATTTGGGGCGCTGGGCAGATATACCCAGGACAGGGGGGCAATCTATCACTGAACACACACTCACTCACACACTCTGTATGGGGCAATTTGGTGAATTCAATTGACCTTGAATCCATGTTTTTTGGACTGTGGGAGGAAACCGGAGAGCCCGGAGGAAACCCACGCAGACACGGGGAGAACATGGAAACTCCACCCAGATTTGGATTTAAACCAGGAATCCCTAATGCTGAGAGGAGAACATGCCAAACCACTAAGCTACTGTGCCACCCTATACAGTGGGTTGCAAAAGTATTCATACCCCTTGAACTTTTCCATATTTTGTCACATTACAACCACAAACATAAATATATTTCACTGGAATTTAATGTGAAAGACCAACACAAAGTGGTATACAATTGTGAAGTGGAATGAAAGTTATACATGAATCAACAATTTTTTTACAAATAAAAAACTGAAAAGTGCGATGTGCAAAATTATTCAGCCCCCCTGAGTCAATACTTTGTGG
>JAFMOD010001665.1:0-30244 GCA_019802435.1 Corydoras maculifer
TTTCTGATACGACACTTGAATGGTTTCGATCCTACCTCACAGGAAGGACCTTCAAGGTGTCATGGAATGGAGAGCTCTCTAACTCTCACCAAGTACGCACTGGTGTGCCTCAGGGCTCTGTACTTGGTCCTCTCCTCTTCTCACTATACATGACATCACTGAGCACGGTCATCCAGGCGCATGGTTTCTCTTACCACTGCTATGCTGATGACACTCAGCTTCATCTGTCTTTTGCCCCTTATGACACCACCATCTCAAATCGGGTATCTGCCTGCCTCACCGACATATCTGTTTGGATGAAGGCCCGTCATCTCAAATTAAACTTAGGAAAAACAGAGCTTCTCATTATCCCAGCTAAACCCTCAATCCATCACGACCTGACCTTCCAAATTGATGGCGCCACAATCTCCCCTACAGATTCGGTCCGGAACCTTGGCTTCACAATAGACTCCCACCTTAAACTCTCCCATCGTGTTATCAAGACTGCCCGTTCCTGTAGATTCCTCCTTTACAACATAAGGAAGATCAGACCCTTTTTGACTGAACATGCTACCCAACTGCTTGTTCAAGCCCTAGTTCTATCCCGGCTCGATTACTGTAATGCGCTACTTGCCGGTATCCCAGCTTCCACAATCCGACCTCTTCAACTAATTCAAAACTCTGCAGCCCGACTTGTGTTTAACCAGCCCAAGCGAGCACATGTCACTCCTTTACTCACTTCCCTCCATTGGCTTCCTGTAGCTGCTCGCATTCAGTTCAACTCACTGACTCTAGCATACAGAACCATTTCCGGATCCGCCCCCTCCTACCTTCACCCCATCTTTCCTAAATACACTCCGACCCGTTCTCTTCGCTCCAGCGATGATTTCCGCCTGACGATTCCACCTCACCGCGTAGGTAAGTCTCACTCCGTGGCGTCCACCACTGCAAAATGGTGGAATGCTCTTCCCAAATCTGTCCGTAAGGCAGAATCACTGAACAGTTTTAAAAAATTACTGAAGACACATCTCTTTAACAAATACCTTTTGTAAAAAAAAAAAAAAAGGGGGGGGGGGGCGTGTGCCGCGGCATCGAATAACATTCAGCTTTGATGAATTTACAGTATAGTTGGTTTTCTTCATAGCTTCTGACTTGTGGTGTTCTCATTTGTAAGTCGCTTTGGATAAAAGCGTCTGCTAAATGACTAAATGTAAATGTAAATGTAAAGCAACCTTGGATGATTGGCGTCATTGGTTAATGGGGCCAAGGTGCATTTGTGGGATTGACAGACCATACGAACCTGGTGTACCTGGAGGGGGCTCAGTTTTTTGTTACTGTTTTATGTGCTACCGACACATGCTTTTAGTTGCATAATCTGAATTAAATGGTGACTCACAGCGCCCCGTGACACACACACAGATTCACACAATATTTTCTAAAGTTATATATAAATATGCACCACAGTTAAAAGTACTAGTATGATTTTTTTTTTTTTTTTTACTCAAGTAGAAATCTAAAATTGCATGCACATACCTGTAAGTAACAAAGGCCGTATACAAGGCTGCCTACCACTACAGGCATGTGTGCTCACTTCCCCAGTATATATGTGTGTGTTTCGGATGGGTTAAATGTGGAGGACAAATTCCTCTGTTTGCATAGTAGGCACAATAGAGCACAATAGACAATATCACTTAGATGCACTTTATTCACCATATTACCAAACTCATTTCATATTAGATAGTAAAAAGGTTCCACTGCTCTTAAAAATTATCCTACTACTACACACACATGTCTACTGCATATTCAAACACACCATATATTTTTTTAGCTCACTAATTTAGAAATGGTTTGGTTAAGCTGAATCTGGGTGACAATCAATTCAGGATGCACCATTACTAAAAGAAATTAATGTAACTAAATTTTTATATTTAAATATTGTTTTAGCATTTTAGTATATCTTTGCTTTCCTATAAAACTTTTACCCACAATCTGGTTGTACATGTAAGTGCAAAAAGCAATGTGAAATTGCAGGAGGATTAAAAACAAGCTCAGGGGCGCTATGTCACACAGCGCTGCCGATCCCGCGTGGGTTGCATGCAAAATGCACTGAATGATGCCAGATAAGGGTAAAAGGAGTTTATTAAAGTGAGCATTTACAAAGCAAAGGATGCAAATGTAAATAAAGTAAATGATGCTGGTGCACAGAGGATATAAATAACAAAAAGATTGCATGCACAACAACAGAAGCCAATAAGAACCAATAAGAAAACACAGCTAAACAAGGAATGATAATGAGCTAATTAACTGAAAACAAACCAAGAACAAAAAAACACAAGGTAAAAGTGTGTTTGGATAATGTAAGTCATTACTTACATTTTATTTATGAAATAAATAAATAATCATGAGGTCCTTTAAGGATGATATGGAAACTATTTCGGAATGGTATGGGAACCGTGTAACTCGTAGGCGTATGTGTATTTATGAATGCATGTAGTAAGTTTCAGTACAGTGATTAGTGTCCACGATCATGAGGAAATAATTTGTAGATAATTTATGGGGTAATTTGGAGCATTCAATTGACCTTGATCCATGCTTTTGGACTTTTAGAGTCTGCGAGGAAACTGGAGAACCTGGAAGAAAACCCACGCAGACACGGGGAGAACATGGAAACTCCACCCAGGTTGGGATCCAAACCGGGAATCCCTAGCACTGAGGGGTGAACGTGCTAACCACTAAGCCACCTTGCCGCCCACTTATACGATGTATAAGATGATAAACACAATAAAATATCCTTTATGTTTTTATGAAGCCTTATATCAGCCTGACGACATGAATTTAACGAGGTGTGAAGGGCATTCTTTGATTGCCAAGGTTGCTTATCCTATGAGACTCCTGTGTATGCATAATGCATAAAAAGATTTGCATCTTTTCGTTGGTTGAAGTGGCCAAGGACTTTCTGTCTAATGTGGCCAAGGATGTGTAACTCTACCTGAGACGCAATTTGGTGTTCAACTAATTTGGTGTTCATTTCCACATTTTTATAGACGGTGTGAGAGGTAGCCTTCCCACCATATTTTCCTTTTTTCTGTAAAGGTGATGATGAAATCCTTTTGTCTTGGCTTTGCAGATAGTTTGTAGTTAGTCTAGTCTAGTTTTATTTTGAGATCTGGCTTTACTCCATCCGGGTAAGCACCGTATTTCTTTTGGTTTATTCCCCGCTGCCGCATATCCCATTCTTGGTCAGTTCCGGCAGTCGGGTCGTGTAGCCCTCTCTCCGGCTGCAGCATTAGCTGCTTTAGCTCGGCGCTAGCTCCGCCAGTAGCAGTCTCTCCAGCTGCAGCATCAGCTTCGGCCAGCCGGTTCGAGGCGGCCTTCCTAGACAGGTTCGCCCCGGGATCGGATGCCCGCGCCGTCAGCGGGCACCTGGGCGCTGTCAAGAGACAGATTTGCAGTGTGCGGGTCGGGAATCAACCCTGCGAGCCGCTCGACTCCACCGGTAATCCGTCTTGCGAGCTGCCCCGCGCTGTCAGCGAGCCGCGGAGCGAGCCGCTGCATAAGCCGTTGCACGAGCTGCTACACGAACCGTTCCGTCCTTACGGCCATCCGCTCTGCAAGTGATTCCGCAGGTAATCCGGCAAGCGCCGCCAGGGTGCCGCGAGCATCCCGCCTCGCAGCCCCCGGACCAGTGATCCGCCATGCGAGCCGCTCCGCGCAGTTAGCGAGTGCCAGGGCGCGGTTAACAGGAAGCGTCACAGCTTGTGGATTGGGACTCTGTCCTGTGTGTCGCTGCGCGCCGATCGCGAACCATCGCGCGTGCCGTCCCACTCCGTTGGCTCCGTGAGTGGTTCTACGCCGCCGGTAATCCGCCGAGTGCCGCCGGCGTGCCACCCTGCATCGTCACGAATCCGTCAGCGAGCCGCCGCACGACGTCTGCGAGCCGCTCCGCCCTGTTATTGAGCCACGTCGCGTCGCTAGCATGTTGCCGCGCGCACGTCGCCGCGCGTACGTCGCCGCGCGCACGTCGCCGCTCGCCATCAGCAATTCCTCGCTCGCCACGAGCGTTCCCCCACTCGATGTCTGCGATCCACCGCTCAGCGCCAAAGCTACGCCGCTAGTCGTCGGTGTGTTGCTCCGCGGGGCGGCTCGCAGGGGGGATTATGGGACCGGCGGCTGTAAGGCGGATTTGCGACGATGCAGGATGGCACGCTGACCACTCGGCGGATTGCCGGCGGCATAGAACCACTCATGGAGCGGATGGCTGACGGAGTGGGACGGCACGCGCGGCGGCTCACTGTCCGGTGGAGCTTAGGAGGGTCAGTCCAGTGGTCCGATGGTGATGCTGTGGTCACTGAGGATCCCTGTACGGGACCACTTCACACCCGCTCTGGTCCATGGGCCGCCCGCGTTGGACTGTGTGCCCCTCGGTCGGAACCAGTTTACCTCTGCTCTAGACAGTTTGTCCACCCCTCAGGTGACAAAGGACTCTATTCCGGATACCCAGCATATGGACCAGGATTGTGTGACGCTCGCGTTCACTCGGGTCACCTCGGCGGTCGCTTGTACCCCGGTTGTTTCCGTCCACAGTAGGACCCGCTGTAGTCCCTCCAGCGCCAGAGTCCGCGTTAGCTGCTCCAGCACCTGAGCCCACGTTAGTCTCTCCTGTACCTGAGCCCGCGTTAGTCTCTCCTATACCTGAGCCCGCGTTAGTCTCTCCTGTACCTGAGCCCGCGTTAGTCTCTCCTATACCTGAGCCCGCGTTAGTCTCTCCTGTACCTGAGTCCGCGTTGGTCTCTCCTGTACCTGAGTCCGCGTTAGTCTCTCCAGCACCTGAGTCCGCGTTAGTCTCTCCAGCACCTGAGCCCGCATTAGTCTCTCCAGCACCTGAGTATGTGTTGTGCTCTCCAGCACCTGAGTCCGCATTGTGCTCTCAGCACCTGAGTCCGCGTTGTGCTCTCCAGCACCTGAGGTGCGTTGTGCTCTCCAGCACCTGAGTCCGCGTTAGTCGACGTAACCCTCTTCGGCTCCTGAACCCGAGTTAGCCTTTCCGGCACCTGAGTTTGCGGGAGTCTCTCTGGCGCCTGAGCCCGCAGGTATCGCTCCTAATAGGCCATGTCGCCCTCGCGCTCCCAAGGGGTTACGTCAGCCCCGCATCATCAAGGGGTCACATCGCCTCCGCGCCCTCAAAGGGTCACGTTGCCTCCGCGTCCTCAGAGGTCACGTCGCTCACACGCTCTCAAAGGGTCATGTTGGACTTCGCGCTCTCAAAGGCTCACGTCGCACTCGCACTCTCAAAGGCGGCGGCGCCGCGCTCACAAAGGGTCACGGCGTCCCCGCATCCTCAAAGGGTCACGTAGCCCTCGCAGTCTTAAAGAGTCACGGCGTCCCAGCATCCTCAAGAGGTCACGTCGCCCTCGTGCTCTCAATGGGTCACGGCGTCCCCGTATCCTCAAAGGGTCACGTCGTCCTCACGCTCTCAATGGGTTACGTCGGCTCCGCACTCTGAAAGGGTAACGTCGCCCCCACATCCTCAAAGGGTCACGGTGCCCTCGCCCCATTAATAGGCCAGTCCGCCTTAGCACCCTCAAGGGGTCGCGTCGTCCTAGCGCTCTCTAACCTCCGCGCCGCCTTAGGGCCCCAAAAGGCGTCGCTGCCTCGTGCCCTCTAAGAGGCCTCGCCGACTTCGCGCCATCCACAGGCCTTGTCGCTGTCGCGTCCTCATAGGGACCTGGGACCCCTTTGTTTTTTTTCTTTCCCCGGGTGGCTTTGCCCCCCGGTTGTTTTGGGGGGTCGATATGTCAGGGTTGGGAGTGCTAGGCCACTCCCCTCTGTCTTCTAATTTCGGTTTTGGCCGTTGAGGGTTCACGTAAGTAGGGCCCATCCCCTAGAGCTGGGATTGGGTCCTACCTAATCACATGTGGCCTGCTGACTACACTTAAAGCGCGCATTCTATACATGTGTTGTGCACATATGTTACGTTGAGTGGTTAGCTCTGTTGTCTTTCGTTTCGGGTGTAGTTTTGTTTGTTTGGGGAGAGTTTTGCTCCCGGCACCCTTCAGCGGCGTTCCCGCTTATTCTTATATTAAAAAACCTCTTTGTTGCTTACTTGGTCGCCTGGCTCGCTTCTTAGCACCTCACAGCACCGCATTGCGCTGCCGTTGGATGGTCTGCACCACCCATTTGTAACACACAGAGACCTGGATTAGGGCCAATGAATACTTAGCATTAAATGATGCCTATCCACCTGGTTATACTTATGCTCATAAACCATGTCTCGGTGGACGAGGAGGTGAAGTGGCTACGATCTATAAAGAAAACATAAATGTAACACTTAATAATAAGTATGAGTCAAAATCCTTCTAAGCTCTTGTACTCAACATAAGCAGCTCATCTTCATTGAAGAATAAATACAATCTAATGCAAGTGATTACCGTATACCACCCTCCAGGCCCATATACAGAGATTATTAAATAATTTGGTGAATTTCTTTCTAACATAGTAATCTCATCAGACAAGGCCTTATTAGTCGGTGACTTCAATATTCACTTTGAAAACCCATTAGACTCGTTTAAATTAGCCTTTGACTCTATCCTCGATTCCATGTGCATTACTCAAAGTGTGGTTGGTGAAACACATCGCTGTAAACATACATTAGACTTAGTTTCATCACATGGCATTAACATTAATAATGTAACTATTGTTCCACTAAGTGAGGTCATCTCTGATCATCATTTATTAACCTACGATTTAGAAATTGATATTGATATCCGCAAGGGTCAGTTCTTGGTCCACTCCTATTTGCGCTATATATGCTTCCATTGGGGTCAATTATTCGTAAATATGGAATCAGTTTCCACTCTTATGCAGATGATACACAGTTATAACCCTAATGATTTTTGTTCAGTCAGTAAGCTCGAGTACTGCATCCAAGATATTAAAATATGGATGTCAAAAAACTTCCAACTGCTAAATTCTGATAAAACAGAGTTTCTGATAGTTGGACCCAAGGACAAAATTAACAAAGCTTCTAACACTATGCTAAACCTTGATAACTCTTTAATTAGACCCAGCTCATCTGTAAATAATCTCAGTGTCATTATTGATTCAGATCTCTCCTTTACAAAGCACATTAGCAATATTACTAGAATTGCATTTTTTCACCTTCGTAACATTTCGAAGTAACAAAATATCCTCTCCCTCCAAGATGCAGAAAAACTTAATCATGCTTTTATTACCTCAAGGTTTGATTATTGTAATTCACTTCTGACAGGATGTTCTAATAAATCATTACATAAATTACAACTTGTTCAATATGCTGCAGCTAGAGTTTTAACTAAAAACTCGCCATCTGAACTATGTAGAGTCTGCAGTATCTGCCTCTTTTAGTTATGCTGCTCTAGTCACATGCTGCACTGTGACAATCAATTACTTATTAATCAAATGCCGTGCTTTATTATAAGCTCTAACTGCCTTCCTTTGTCTGTTTCTTTTGAGGTGTGACCGGCTTCCTGGAGGCGTAGTCAGACCTTTATCCATGGCTCTGCAGACGAATACTGAATGGAACCTCAATATTAATTGGACTGGCGGTCCTGAAGGACCCCCTTAATGGACTTACATATAGTTTTCCAGTTGTAAGAGTTTTTCCATTGGTTAGATATCTGTACATGGCTGTCCTACACTGTTGTTACGGCCTGGCTGCTCAAGGAGGATGAGTCCCCCACTGAGTCTTGGTCCTCTGTTAGGATCTTTTTGATTTTTGGAAAGTCAAAAGAACACGCCGATGCAAGATGGCCGTTCTCAACTGGTTTATTAAGAACAAAGAGAATTCTTTCTGGACACCGTCAGGAGGTAACGCTGGCCAGCGGTCTCCCCATTCAGCTTTCAGGTGCTAAGTACGCCTTCAGGTCTGAGTGAGAGAGAGAGCCCACTCAAGGGTTACCTATGTATATATAATTATGTCTAGTTTCCGCCCCTTAACTCTCTAAGCCAATCGTAGATTACCCCCCTACGTTTTAAATCGGCCAATCCTAGCCCAGTATTTTCCTAGTGGCAGGAAACTCAGAAGTCCTTTGTCTTTCGGCCATATTGGGACTCTCATTATGTATAAGAAATTTAAAATTTCTGACAATTTCTCCCTAGGGGAGCACTAATATGCTCCCATAAATACATTTTAAATTAAATATTCTACGGCCATGAATTTTAAACCAGACTTTACAAGTTACCATTTCTAAAAATTTGCACGTTATTGTAATTTAATAAACCCAAATTTAAAAACTCAATTTAAAACGTGACTAAATTCCTAGACGAAGTTTATAGGTTAAAATAACTGAATGCTGAGGAGGCAGAGCGCTAATTAAGCTACCCCCCTCTAACTAAAACCCCTCGTGACAGTGCTCAACACATTACATTGCCATATAGGCTGAAAACACAACACTGAAAACAAACTTTAATTATACTAATAGAGACCGCGCCTAACGAGACAGTCTCCGTCCCTACATTCACAAACAAAATAACACCCCCCTTGCACCACTGTTGCAGAAACTTTCCAGAAGATTCCTCGAGGTTCAGTTCTCCTGGTCAGTATCCGTTTGCTACATTAGTCCTTTATTCACAGTATTCCTCGTTGGTTCTTGAAGTTATTGTCAGTCCTTTCATCGTCGTCGTTGTCCTCTCGTTGTCCTCAATAGCAGTTCTTTCATCGTCCTCAGCAGTTCTTTCATCGTCTTCAGCAGCTCTTTCGTTGTCCTCAGCAGCACTTTCGTCGTTATCAGTTCCTGAAAGCAGAGTTAGTACCACCTCTATACCACACTAAATAGGTCTGTCGACACCTCCAAAGAAGCATCCTCTTCTTGCTCCAGGGACTGGTCCCTGGTCACACCGAGGATCAGCATCCTCACCGCAGATCCATCCTGTTCACCACTCACTCCTCGGTTCACTACCCCTACAACAAACAAACTAACAAACTTTTTAAAGTCCTCAGTCAAGGCACACAACAACATCCACAAACTATTAGGATCGCAAATCTAACACTAACTGATACAAACAAACTCACAATTACCTCTTTCCACGATCTTTTCCACGATTTTGTCTAACCATTTAGTCCACCTGTTATCAATACCTGAGTTCTTCTTCCACTCCTTCGACAATGCTTTTAACCCATCTAGTGCTTTTGACACACTCCCATCAGGTGCAGTATTATTTGAAATAAACATACAGCAAGATGTTCCTATTATTTCACACACACCCCCTTTTTCTGCCAATAACATATCTAATGCTATTCTTTTTTGAATTGCCATTAGGGAAGTTTTGTCTAATTGATACCTAATGCCTTCAATTGCTTGAATACTAAAATTAACGAATCTCTGTTGATTATAATATAAGTAATTTATCCAATCCACATTCTTGTTAACCATAGACCACCAGAATAGAACACTTTCAAATCCTGCAGCTACTAGGTTTCTTGCCTTAAACTTATCCGGCACCCCCCTTGGTACCCCTATACCATCAATCCAAACAGTTTTGTCGAATGATCCACCCGGCTTCAATTCTCGGCTGTATCGGTGATGGTCCACATGATTTTCCAGAATGTCTGCAGCGTCGTCAACACTGTGCTGTTTATAGATCTTAAAAGGCATGATTAAATACACCAGTGTACATTCTCCATACCACTCACCAACCAGTTGTCTTCTGATCTTTATGTCACCTCACAACCAAATCAGCTCTTGACACAGTCTGGTTCATTATCATTTTAGGAGAGACTATTATCTTTTACCTCAATGACTACCTCACACCTCAGGAAAGTCTTTTCGGTCCATACCTTTTCCACTGTTGGACTTAAAGCACGTGTAGTTACCTTTATACGCTTTGACATTACGAGGAGTTGGTTCATCAGTCACCAGATAGGATTGAGAATGATTTTTACAGCCTACTGGATCAGAGGTTTGAAAGATGTTTAACAGACAGGTCCAATCACTAGATTTTACCGAAAAAGTAGCTAAATCAGGTTTAGCTGCGGCACAGACAAAACAATTGTTATTAGTGTCTACCGTGTATTTTATCCACTCTAACCACATATTAGGTTCATCATATCCTGTTTCAATAGCTAATTGATCTCTCCAGGATATAGATTGATTGCCTATTGAAATTACTGGTTTTGCATTAACTTCAATTATTGATTTTGGAATAGATTGGGTCTTGGTGTAGTTTGGAGCTGAGGAAATGCATACTTATCCCAAAGCATCCCCTACCTTCCATATCGATCCCTTTAGTAAAATTTAGACCCACCTGTTCATTGTACCCATACTTACTCAATTGTGGCAAAGTTAAAACAATTTGGTCATTTCTACGATGTAATTTAGTTTTAATAAGTGGTTTATCTAATTGCTCTGCTGATTTCCATATTGTTTTAGTCATTAGGTATTCCCTGGTATAACGTGCTGCATATTTTGGAGATGAATGTGTAAATACAAAACTCCAGTCTGGACAGAAAGCCTACCTTCGTTCTGGGAGATTACGCGTGCTGTACATATTCCCAATCCATAAACATCCATACACATCATGGTTTTTAAACCATTTCCCACTGGTTCTACATTTGATTACTGTGCCTAGATCAAACATCACTACATTAGGCTGGTGATAATTTACCTTAACATCCAAACAGTTGCTTGCTCTTACTGACCTTGCTCTGATTACCCCATTCTTTGCATGACCTTTAACAGAGTGCTGGTTTGACTCCATTTGCTCCATTCCTAAAAATACTGAAAGGGTTATGCTTGACATAAACATAATTATTGCCATTGTTATGGCCTTGGTTTTGCACCAGAGCATCCTCAAAGCTTCCGAGATCGACAGCTGATGAATTAATAGACGTTAGTAAAGTTTCACCACTATACAGGAGCGCCGTCTGCCTTCTCTGGAACCTATACCTGCAAATCTCGTTCGATCTCTGCCAAGGTTCTAGAAGGTGGTTCTGCTGGAGCACAGTGAGTTAGGTGATACCAGATGTTACCTATCTTCACTTTTACACACACAGCATGTGAGGTGGCTTCTGTCACCTCCCAAGGTCTTGTCCACCTCGCTTGATCACACTTTCTTTTGTGCACCTTAATTTTAACCCACTGTCCAGGCTCTATCTTTGGCAGTGGCTGGTGTTCTTCACCTCTGTCCTCTACTGGATCTCTCAGGCGCAGCCTGGGAAGGAATACTGTCAATAAATTTAGTGAGAGCATCCATATAGCTGTCCAATTCTTCTTTCCACCCAGTCTGGACCTATATTAGTAAAGTCAATGCAAATTTCCTTGCATCAGGTACTGGAAAGGTTCCCGCCTTTAATTTGTATGTCGGAGTTGGATTATTCTCCTGACATACGGCACACTTCCTTACATGCAACTGAACCATGTCTGTTAAGTGTGGGTGCCACCAATGAGTTCTGAGACTATGCAACATCGTTCTAGTACTTACATGAGTGGGGCCATGGGCTTCTATTAACAACAGCTTCAACACAGAACCAGGTGCAACAATTTTACCTTCTGGATTTCTCCAAATCCCATCTACTTCCTTCACTCCCTTTTGAAGCCACTTACTCTTTTCATAAGCTCCGGCTCTATTCTGCATATCCTTCAAGTGTTCCTCTGTGAGTTCTGGTAACGTCTGTGTCGCAAGTACAACTGATTGTTTGGTATAACCCCCTGCAGCTTTTGCTGCCAAATCAGCTGCATCATTCCCTTTTGCAATTTTAGATTTCAAATTAGAGTGTCCCTTACATTTAACAACTGCTTTCTGAGACGGTAGATGAACTACTGACAACAAATCCTGTAATTCTGTCACATGTTTAATAGGAGTTCCCTGAGCTGTAACCAATCCCCGTCTAAGCCATTGGGGACCATCTACATGAATTGCCGAATGTGCATAAGCTGAGTCTGTGTAGATGTTGACCTTCTTACCAGTTGCTAATTTGAGTGCTTGTGTTAGTGCAATAATCTTAGCCACCTGTGCGGATGCTGGTTGAGGTACAATTCCATCCTTCAGAGTTTCAAACCGTCCTTGTACCTCAGTGACCACTGCATAAGATGCTACTAAACCCTTCTCATCTTTATAACAGCATCCATCACAAAATAGTTCCATGTCACTATTCTGCAAAGGTACAGTGTCGGAATCCTCTCTGACCCTGAGTGCCTGACTTGCAACTAACTCACAAACATGTACCTCACTGTCCTCTTCCGTCTGTCCTGCTAGTGAACTAGTCACGTTAACAGTCTTTGATGGTGCAAATGTGATGTTTGGCTGTAATAATGTTTCACTGACTTTTAGTTTTCTAGCGTTAGACAAGGTAAATGCTGATGATGTCAAGAAAGCTACTACTCCATGTGAGGTGTTAATGATCAAAGGGTGACACATTACAATGTAGTGACACATTACAATGCAGCTAGATGTTTAGTGCATTGTGGTTGTCCTAGTACCACAGGATCCAATTTTGAGCTATGAAATTGCAAAATTTTTCTTTCACAACTACTCCCCCCTTTCTGGAAAAGAACAGCATTAACAATGCCTTCTTTTACAGAAACATCTAGGTAAAAGGGTTTTGTGTAATCAGGGGACTGAAGGTTTTCAGTGTGTGCTAAACTTTGTTTAACCTCAGTAAAGCACTGCTCTTATTTTGGGTCCCATTCAATCAGAGCCTTTAGATTACGCTGACCTAATTTAGTGACCATAGCCCTTAATGGCTGTGTCAAACCTGTGTAATTGGGGACATAATTTCTGCTGTAGCCTGTAAGGCCCAGAAAAGACAACATTTGGCTAACTGTTTTTGGTTTTGAAAAAGCCAAAATGCTTTCAACAGCCTTGGAAGTAAGTGTGTGACCCATTGGAGAGATGTAGCATCCTATAAATGTAACAACCGGTCTACAAAGTTGTAACTTAGACCTATTAACTTTGTACCCCATTTCTGTTAGCCTGCAAAGAACAGTGCAAGTATCTGTCAAACAAATCTGTCAATTTTTAAACATTGGTTAAAAATACCTGGGCTGTCCTTGTAACCTTGTGGTAGTATAGTATAAGTGTACTGCTGTCCCTGGTAAGTAAATGCAAAGATTTTAGAAATCTGGGGAGATAGTGTAATGCAGAAAAAAAGCATTAGCCAAATCAATCATTGTGAAAAACTTATGATCAGGAGTCAAATTTTGTAGTACTCTATATGGATCGGGTACTGGAATGTTTTCAGTAACCGTGACCTGATCAATGAGCCGTAGGTCATGAACCATACGGTATCCATCCTTGTCAGATTTTTTTAACTGGCAAAATCGGTGTGTTCCACTCAGAACGAGTGGGAACTAGGATCCCTACATGGAGTAAGCCCTGAATGGTGGGGGCAATACCCTGTACAGCTTCTAAAGAAAGTGGATATTGGTTCTGACGGACAACTTTAGCATCAAGCTTTAGTGAAACTGGGGCCAGATGATATTTTTGCATGGCCTACATCTATCTCAGCCTTAGTCCACAAGGAGTCAGGTATAGTTTTAAGCATGTCATTAGCTAGGCTATGGTCAGTGTGCTCTTGTCCATGGTGTCTAGGTACAGAAATATGTTCCATGATTGCTTTATCCATACAGCTACAGTCAATTCTCCAATACTTGCCATCATCAGTTTTGGACAACTGATCAATCCCAGTCGGCTGATAAGTCAAAGTCCGTGCTCGTGAAACCATAGGTCCTAACGACCTGGCTTCATGCCCTATTGCTAAAAGTAATGTGACATGTGGTGCATGTGCCCAAACTCAGCTGTACACTTCCAGCTACTCCCTCAGGTCCCACATAGATGGCTTTTGTATTAATACAAGTTGTTACCCCTTCCATACTCGTGGTCCAGGGGCCATCATACAATTCGTCCAACTCTCTAGTGTAGTAGAAAGTACAGTGATATGGATCATGAGGTGTCTGTAACGAAGCCAAAGTCATTAACCAAGGTTTCCACAAGTGAAAAATGTACATTAAATTGGAAAAACCTCCCTGTTTCTCTGGGCTTGTTAGGCGAGCCCAGTAAACGTCACATGACTGCGAAGTTGGTTCCATCAAGGATTTCATCACACAGATTTTGGCCAAAGTAGGTATCCCCTGTCCTGGTAAGACCAAAGAGCTACCGCTTGGAGTGCAATAAACCGTAGCATATAGTTTACACTAAACATCACGACCTAACAAATTAGTGGGGCAATTTGGAGAATACAGCGATGGATTGGCGCCCTGCCTGGGTCTATCTGCCCAGCGCCCGAAACGTTCACCCCTGGATGGGCATGGGGAACCCCACCGCGACCCTAATAGAGGATAAAGTGGGAGATAATGAATGAATGAATGAATTTGGAGAATACAAAAAAGAATGCATTAATTGCAGATTTCCAATTTCCAGAACCAGTGGAGTAGTATAATGCTGAGTTTGAATAGATCCCGAGTATCCTATGGTGGTGAGTGTATTTGTGCTAAGTGGAGGATACCAATTAGGTTTGCTTGTAATCACTGAAGCAGTAGCTCCAGTGTCAATTAGAAAATCAAATTGTTCACCACCTACACCACAGGTAATAATTGGTTCTGGGAAAATTTCTCGACCTGTGGAGGACACCGGGCAGCATTAGTATGGAGCTTGCCATTCTCGATTACTTGGACCGTGTAGGTACCTCGGTATCATTGACTGATTTGGAATGTGGGCTGGTGGTCTTTGATTATAACCATATTGATTGGACACAGACTAACTACCGAGACAGTATTGTCCCAGTATTGATTGGACAACATCTTGCCCAGTGATCCATAGCACCACAACAATAACAACCATCTTGTGGTTTTGGTCGGGAGAAACGATAATTTGGTGGACCCCTTGGATGACCATTTCCCCTCCTGCCTCCTGGTGGGCCCCAGTTATGCTGTGGCCTGTGTTAATACTGCCAGTGATCCTGTGGAGGTGTCGCTATTTGGGGCATTTGGTAACTTACAACCGGTTCTAAATGCTGTGTTATTTCTACTTCACTAGGAGGAGTGGACAACTCATTTACCACTAACTGTTTCTTTTTACTCTTGGGTTCTTTTTCAGCTAGTTCAAGTTTTGCCAGTCGCTGTTGTAAGTGTAACAGAGTGTCTGCTTGCTCTGTAGCCTTTTTATTATGTTTGGTAATGTAGTGTATTACTCTGGTTGAACCAGGGATGGGTCGCGGGAGGGCTGAATTGCACTAGGGCGGCCATCTTCCTCCCTTTGTTTCCCCATTGTTCCCACTATTACCTTCACATGTTGCAAAGCAAATTTAGTTCTAGCTAACTGATCCTTTACTTTACCAAGTTGCTTTTTACTGGTTGATAATTTTATACGTGCTTCAATATCTACTTTATTCTTTATGTATACGCACTTCCCCTTGCTGATACTCTAAAATTTTTAGCCTTTGGTTAGGTGTGGGAACAGGCTCTTCAGGGCTTGGATACAATCTCCTGAGGGCCCAGTTTTGGAACAATTGATTAATTTTACAGTATTCTCTCTACCTATCTTTTTCAGGTGTTGTATCTTTAATCCTATTTAAAATAATATCCTTAAGCTGTCCTGCAGTTAGATCGGCCATTTTAATTAAGTTATCTAGGATATATAACACACAAGTAGAACACAAACTTACCGTTTTACTTACCAATTAAACCCATTTATTTTAAAACCACTTCACTTAAAACCACTTACCAGCTAGAATTCACAAAATAAATCTGTCAAGTTTAAAGTGTCCTGTTGCCGGAGGAACTGAGGGAGGCATATTTGCAAAACCAAAATAAGAGTTTTATTTCCTCCAGGCGGGAAACAGGCAACAAAAACAGAAACAGTCAATAGTTCATTCTAATACTTTCCCATGAGCAGCCGAAAGCGACGTGGAGCAGCGTGGAGCGCAGGCGAGGGGGGCGGGGGTGCAGCGGAATCCCCGAATTCTTTACACCCCCGAGGAGAGCGATCCAATGGAGAGGTAGCGAGTCAGCAGATTCATCAAAGGGTCTCGCCAGAAGAACAACAGTACGTCCCGAACAGACGCACGAAGAGGGAAGTGAGCAGCACGCACGAGCAGGGTGATCCAAAACATTCCGCCGATGGATCCAGAACGGCGGCTTAAGAGGATGCTGTCATCAATGAGGCTCTGAGGTTATCTGAGAGGATAACCTCCGGGATCCCAAACGAGGTGAACACCCTAGAGAATAAAAGCTCGGCCGTCTCGAACGCCGAGGGCAGCCCCCTAAGGGGGAAAAGTTTAACCGCCCGGGAGGACCGATCGAGGACAGAGAGGATGGTATTGTAGCCATTGAAGGAGGGGAGACCAGTCATGAAGTCCAAAGCTATGTGGGCCCAGGGCTGCTCCAGCACAGACAATGGGCACAACTTACCCGCTGGAAGCTCCTGGGGGGTCTTACAGGCAGCGCAGATGGAAGAGGAGTGCACAAAGGACTGTACGTCCGCCTGTAAGGACTCCCACCAGCACCGCCGTTGGATAAGCTGGATGGTACGAAGGATGCCCGGATGACCAGTGCACAGAGAGGAATGGGCCCATGTGATAATGCGGGGACGGAAGGCCACTGGGACGTATGCCTGGGCGCAACACCTTATGAATCTGGGTATCTACCTCCCATCGGATCAGACCCAGGAATTTACTAGCGGGAATGATCGCACTACCACGATCCGGGTCGGATTGAGAACGGTCATTCAGTTTAGACAGGGCATCTGCCCGGTTGTTCTCCGACCCCGGACGGAAAGAAATCTGGAGGTTAAATTGATTGAAAAATAGGGCCCAACAGGCTTGACGTGCATTGAGGCGCCGCACACTCTTAGCGTACTCTAAGTTTTTGTGGTCCGTAAGAATGAGGAGGGGGAGAGTGGACCCCATGAGCCAATGTCGCTACTCCTCCAGGGCTAATTTGATGGCTAAAAGCTCACGGTCCCGATCCCATAATTGCAATCGGCTTGCAGGAACTTGCGGGAGAAAGCGATGGGAAGCGCTTGAGCTAATCCTCCCATGGACTGAGAAAGCACAGCACTGGCCATACTACAAGAGGCGTCCACCTCCACGATGAACTGGCGCCCGGGGTCCGGATGGGCCAATACCGGTTTTGTGGTAAAACGTTGTTTGAGAGAATTAAAGGGCCGATCCGCCTCCTGACTCCAGCGCAACGCGAAGGGGTTACCCCTGAGACTAGATGTGAGGGGCAGCACAATACGACTAAAGTCTTGGATAAAGCGCCTATAAAAGTTGGCGAACCCGTTACAGTTCCCGCGGTGAGGTCGGTGTCGGCTGGTCCACAACCGCTTGCCGGGGTCCATCTCGATCCCCTTATGGGAGATGATGAAACCCAAAAAGGAGTCCCGGTGGAAAACGCACTTCTCCCCCTTAAGCCCATTAGCGAGGAGACTTGATAGCACTCGCCGAACTAAGGCGACATGGGAGGACAGGTCACTCGAAAAAACCAGTACATCGTCAAGATAGACGATGACCCCCTGTTGGAGAAACTCCCGAAGCACATCATTAAAGAAGGCCTGGAAGACTGCAGGGGCGTTGGTGAGGCCGAAAGGCATCATCCGATATTCATAATGCCCTGAGGTGGTGATGAATGCGGTCTTCCACTCATCTCCCTTCCGAATACGAACCAGGTTGTAAGTGTTCCAGAGATCCAATTTGGAGAACACGCGTGCCCCATGTAGCAGTTCTAGGTTGGACGAGACCAGTGGAAAGGGCTAGGGGTAACGCTTGGTAGCTTTGTTGAGTTCTCGGAAATCAATGCAGGGACGCAATTCCCAGCCTTTTTTTGGTACGAAGAAAAACCCAGATGCCGATGGCGATATAGACGGGCGAATAAAACCGTTACTTAGGGCCTCTTAGATGTACTCCTGCATGGCCCGCGTCTCGGCTACCAAGAGGGGGTACGGGCGTGCGTGCAGTAATTTAGCCCCCAGCACCAGGTCAATAGCACAGTCATAGTGGCGATGGGGAGGAAGTGTGTTTGCACATGCTTTACTAAAAACCTTAACCAGGTCGGCGTACACCTCAGGTACCTGAGGGGGCAACTGGGAAACCGGTGACACCCTGGCCGCCGAGCATAGGTAGCGCGAAGGAGGTTGTCCGTTCACACCGAGATGACCACGACGGGACCCGCAGCCTGGCCCAGGAGATAACTGGATCGTGTCGCCTCAGCCAGGGCAGCCCTAAAATGACAGGGACAGAGGGAGAGGAGAAGATGAAAAAACTGATCTCCTCAAAATGTTCCTCTTCAATCCCCATCCAGAGGGGTGGAGCTTTTAGCCACCCCTGATGGCAGAGGGCTGCCGTCCACGGCTTGGATGGAAAAAGTGGTCTCGAGAGGCACCTCATGAATTGACGGCAGGAGCCTCGGTCAATGAAGTTGCCGTCCGCTCCGGAGTCCACCAGCGCAGCAGCCGTCAGAGAAGAGCCCTTGAAAAACAAAACAGAATTTAAACATAGGGATTGCTGACTCACAGCCCCTGACACTCTCACCGCGACATTAGGTACTTCATATGGAGACACAGATCGTGCAGGTGAAGGACGGCCGTGGCGGTCAGGACGAACATCGCAGTTCTGCAGGGCATGCGCAGCGCTCTCGCAGTAGAGACCGTCCCAGCTGCATGGGCTCAGGATCCGGAGTCTTAGGTGCTGGTTGTGAAGCGAACTCCCTCCACCCTGGTGGACTGGCAAGTGGACGACCGGGGGTGCGAGCAGTCGGAACCATGGCGAGATGCTGTTCCATAAGGACGGTGAGACGGATGAGGTCGTCCAATGTGGCTCCGAAGTCTCATCTGGCGATCTCGCGTTGTATTTCTCGGCGCAGACCCTCCCGGAACATAACGGTCAGGACGGACCCACTCCAGCCCATCCTAGCTGCCAGCACCCGGAACTCCAGAGCATACTCAGACACCGATCGGGTACCCTGGCATAGCCGGTACAGCTGCATACCCACCACCTCTCCCTTCAGGGGGTTGGCGAAGGTGGTGCGGAACGCCTCATGAAACGCAGCAAACGACCAGCATTCGGGACCCTGTGCCTCCCAGATGGCGGGCGTCCACTCCCCGAAGTCTTTACATCCCCCGAGGAGAGCGATCCTATGGAGAGGTAGCGAGTCAGCAGATTCATGAAAGGTTCTCGCCAGAAGAACAACAGTACGTCCCGAACAGACGCACGAAGAGGGAGGTGAGCAGCACGCACGAGCGGGGTGATCCAAAAAACTCTGCGCCGATGGGTCCAGAACGGCGGCTTAAGAGGATGCTGTCATCAATGAGGCTCACCTGCAACTAATAGTCTGGAGAGGGTGATCTGAGATTACCAGCATTAGTGTCAGGTGTGGAAGTGGGCGTGTGAGGTGCAGAGCGTGCAGCAGCGGGGCGTGAGCGTGTAGGTGAAGTGGGTGTGTGTGGAGGAGAGAGCGGAACCGCGGGGCGTGAACAGGAATGTGTAACAAAACCTCCAAGTTACAACCAACAAGTACAAACCAGAATAATAGAACCTCTGAACTGATTTCAAACAACCAGCGTGCAACACGTGTTACTGCTCCACACAAGTCAAGACAAAAACAAGACAAAGACAAGACAAATACACACATACAAGATTTCCCTGATATTTGCACCAGAGAAATTTAGAATTTAGCCACAATTTGGAAATTTAACATGCTATTCAGGCACGACGGGTGCAGAGATGACATGCATGAGAGAGATTCCATGGACCCAGACAGGAGCGGGACATTCGGCCATTCCACCAGCGAGCACATTTGGTTAATGGGGGGTTGAAATTGGGTATGACAGAATTGGATCAGATTTTCACCAAACAATATAATTTAAAAAGGATAATTTTGAGGATTTACTTTGTTATCTAATGGATCTCATTCTTGGAAATGGAATTCAACCTAGACTTATGGATTCTGTTTGCACTGATCTGTATCCTAAATTTATATCAAGTAATATGCATGAGCTTAATTTTCAGTTTAGTCATTTTGGACATCTGACAGAATTTTAGAGGGAAGAACATTCTACAATAGAAGAAATATTTAATATTCAGTTTAAGATGTGTCCCTTACTACAGGGTTTCTCAAATTGTGTATAAGAGTGTGCTAATACAACCCCTGGCAAAAAGAACGGAATCACCAGTCTTGGATGAGCACTCATTCATTTCATTCTGTACAACAAACTCAGATCAAAAACATGATACAATAATAAGGTCATTCTAATGTGCAACTTGTTGGCTTTCAGGAACACTTAAAGAAATGAAGAGAAAACATTGTGGAAGTCAGTGAATGTTACTTTTATTGACCAAGCACAGGGGAGAAAATATGGAATCACTCAATTCTGAGGAAAAAAATATGGAATCATGAAAAACAGATAAACAAAAGAACATTCAAAATACTTCACTAGTATTTAGTTGCACCACCTTTATAACGGCTTGCAGTCAATGAGGCATGGACTTGATGAGTGACAAACAGTATTCTTCATCAATTTGGTGCCAACTCTCTTTGATAACAGTTGCCAGATCAGCTTTGCAGGTCGGAGTCTTCTTGTGGACCATTTTTTACAGTTTCCACCACAGGTTTTCAATTGGGTTGAGATCTGGACTATTTGCAGGCCATGACATTGACTGAATGTGTCTTTCTCCAAGGAATTCCTTCACTGTTTTTGCCCTATGGCATGAGGCATTGTCATATTGGAAAATTATTTCATCATCTCCAAACATCTGTTCAATTGAAGGGATGAGAAAACTGTCCAAATTTTTTATGTAAACTTGTGCATTGATAGAAGAATTAACCACAGTCATCTCCCCAGTGCCTTTGCCTGATATGCAGCCCTATATCATCAAGGATTGTGGAAATTTGGTTGTTTTATTCAGGCAGTCCTCTTCATAAATCTCACTGGAATGGCACCAAACCAAAGTTCCAGCATTATCACCTTGTCTAATGCAGATTCTTGACTCATCACTGAAGATAACTTTTATCCAGTCATCCACAGTCCACAGTTCTTTTCTATTTAGGCGTCACTGATTTTACTTTAGGCGATTTCTTACGGTTCGGTCACATACATTGGCTCCAGCTTCCTCCCATTTATGCTTCATTTGCTTAGTTGTACTTTTTCGGTTTTGAAGACAACTGGCCTTAAGTTGTTTGTCTTGACGCTTTGAGGTCTTTCTTGGTCTACCAGTATGCTTGGTTCTAACTTTCTAGCAAAACTTCGACCTATTCCATACTTACTTCTGTGATTGTTTACATGAAGTTACGTCTGGGTTCTTCTTTTCTTAAATCTAAGTGATAAAACAAAAGTTCTTCTCATTGGTTCCAAATCTGTCCTTACAAAAGTTAACAGTTTCTCCATTCCCATTGATGTTGTGTTTACATATCTATTACAATAGATGTTGATAAACGGTAATAAGATTCACTGTCAGGTATTACTTCTCCTCACCTGTAGAGATGTCTGTGAGCAGATTACCGAAGAAAGGGAAAGAAGAAAGTGTGTGTATGAGTGTGGGAAGAAAGATGAACAGAGTTAAATAAAAGCTATAAAACTGGGAACCTTGTATCCGAATTATTGTGACGCCCAAACATAACAAATTGGCAATGAGAATGAGCACTTCAGTATCGAGCCCACTGCCATTTCTTTCTCAAACAGGTGAGCCGCCGATACCAGTTGTTACATGGCGGAAATTGTTTGACAACTACATGCTCGTTATAAACGATACCTGAGACGCATGTCCGGATGTTAGGTGGCGTGCTGTATTACTTCACTGTTTGGGTTCTGAGGGACAGCGATTATTCTACACTTTGTCGGAACAAGGTATGATGTTTGATGAAGTTATGACTGCGCTTGAGAAGAACTTTGTGCCGAAATTGAATGTAGTTGCATGCAGACACACATTCAGACAACTTGTGCAACGAGCTGAGGAAACCATTTCTCAGTATGTGGCAGCTCTGCGAGCTTTAGCAGTCCCATGTGCTTTTGGACAAATGGAGAGTGAGATGCTAAGAGACCAGTTAATTTCAAACATTTATCTCAGTGCTGTAAAAGACAAGTTATTACTGGAAGAGGATCTCTCACTGAACAAAGCTCAAACAATGGAATGCCAGGTAGAGGCAACAACTAAAGATGCTACACTGCTTTCATCAGTGAAACCAGTTACCACTGCATTAGTACAGGCTGTGGGTGCTACACAGGTTAGTTTTAAAAGAAAGCAAGGACCACGTTCTGGTAAATCTCAACCACAAAAACAGCAAGACCAGAGGAAAAGATCACTGGGTAAGATCACGTCAGGAACCAGGACCATCAGCACAGGAGCTCCACAAGGCTGTGTTCTCTCCCCGCTGCTCTTCTTACTGTACACAAATGAGTGTACCTCCATGGATCCCTCAGTCAAAATCCTGAAGTTTGCAGCTGATCTGACAGTCATTGGTCTCATCCGGGACAGTGACGAGTCTGTCTACAGACAGGTTGTGGAGCAGGTGCTCTTCTGGAGCAACCATAACAACCTGGAGCTGAACACAGCCAAAACAGTGGAGATGAAAGTGGACTTCAGGAGAAGCCCTCCAACCCTTCCAGCACTCACCATCCTTAACAGTACTGTACGGCTGTGGACTCCTACAAGTTCCTGGGCACAATAATCTCAAAGGACTTGAAATGGGACTATAACATCAGCACCATCATCAAGAAGGCTCAGTAGAGGCTGTACTTCCTGCGTCAGCTGAGGAAGTTCAAACTGCCCAAGGAGCTGATGGTGGAGTTTTATACTGCCACCACAGAATCTGTCCTCACCGCATCCATCACAGTGCAGCTCAGCCCCCAGACATGAAACCCACAGACTGCAGCGCATCATCAGGTCTGCAGAGAAAACCATCGGTGTAAAGCTACCCTCCCTACCAGACCTGCACATGGCCAGAACCAGGAAAGCGGGCAGAGAACATCGTCCGTGATCCATCACACCCTGGACATCACCTGTTCCAATATCTTCCCTCAGGCCGGCGGTTCAGACAGTTGAGGATCAAGATATCCAGATTAGGGAGAAGCTTTTTTCCACACGCCATCACACTAATGAACAGCTGAACTTTAAAACACTACTTCTGGACACATTCTTAACACTCTCAACCAGTCTTCTTCCATTCTAATCTATTTTAACTATCCATTACAGTATTGCACTAGCACTTTATTTTAAATACAATCTGCACAATTGCACATTTGTCATGTTTACAGGTGTGTCTGTGCATGTGTGTGTGTCTGTGCGTGTGTGCGTATGTGTGTGTGTGTGTGTGTAGGAGGGATGCTAGTTTGGGTGTGTCTGTCAATTATTGTGCACTGTGAACTATTGTTACATACAAATTCCTTGTATGTGTGAACATACTTGGGCAATAAAGTTTGATTCTGATTGATTCTGATTTATCATTCAGGTGAATGATAAAAACTGTCCAGCTGCTTCAGTAAAATGCAACAACTGTGGTAAAAAGGGACATTTTACCAAGGTCTGTAAATCCGCTGTACATGAAGTGAGGGAGGTGGTCATTCCAGAGCTAGCTGTGCTCTATGTAGGTGATGTTAAATATGCTGCAACATATAATAAAATCACCTGCACTGTTAATATTGAAGCACCTTTGGGAAACTCCAATGCTCTAACATTAATTGTTGATACTGGAGCCTTTGTGTCAATTCTTCCAGAAACATTATACAAACAGTATTTTCCTGATTGCACACTCAGGGAACCGGAAATCAAATTACTCACTTATGCTAGAAGGAATTACCAGTGGCTGTCTACCTGCTGTAGCTAACATTTAAGACCAAATCATAAAATTCCAACTTTGTGTTCTATATTGTGAAAACTGGATCACCATTATTAGGCCTAGATCTAATTAAAGCACTTAATGTCAACATTGTTGGAGGCGAAGTTGAGGATACTAAAGACCACATAGTGGCCCGACAAAACTATACCATCTATAAGCTAGATTCTGCTCCATCTGACACATTTGAATGTGTGAAAGGGGTCATCCACAAGGTACAAGTGGACAAATCAGTGAAACCTGTACGACAAAAGTAAAGGCATTTACCACTGAGCGTATGTAAAGAGGTGTCAGCAGAGCTAAAGCGATTACTTCAAGACAGCATAATTGAACGTATAGATGCATCTGAAGGGGTAAGTCCCCTTGTGGTGGCACAGAAAAGAAAAGGTGGTCTCTGACTCTGTGTTGACCTACTTGAACCAAATAAGAGTGTAATTATGGACTGTTATCCTCTTCCTCATATGGAGGATTTATTTGCTGAACTGTCAGTGTAACAGGTGCCTAGGGCACCGGTCACCTGATTTGCTGTTCTGTTCTTTTGGGTTAATTAACTTTCATTGGTCGTTAGTTAAGTTAATTAACTCGTTCTTGTCATTGGTTTGTTTTGTGCACGTGGTCGGGTGTCTTTTTGTATTTATTTCCTGTGTTCCCCGTCCTCGGTGCACGTCGTTTATTTTATGTTCACTCGTCGGGTTGTACCTCTATGCTGTTTGGTGTCACTACACCTTTAATAAAACCTGATATTGCGTGGCTGGCTCCCTTCAGCGCGTTAAAGCGCGTCGGCTCTGCGCTTCATATGCGCAGCCGCTTTAATGATGATGAGGCGAGTGTGACAGAATGACGTGCCAGTCAATTTGGGGAGTCCAGAGCCCAGGTAAGTCTTTTTAAAAATTTTCTTTGCGGGGGCCATGTAACCTCATACGCGCGCTCCGTCGTGTATGTGAGTGCGCCGCTATGCGTAGCCCGCCGTCCCGGAGCCGCAAGGACGGCTCGAGCACAGTGATGTCGGAGTGTTGCGACTCCGATGATGAGTGGTTGTGGAGGTATGGGTATGAGGCGCTCTGCGCAGAGGAGGGTCTCGACCTGGTCGAGATTTCCGATGATGAGGCGGGTCATACCTGTATGGGCATATTCTGCCCATACGAACCCTGCTGAACTCTGAGGAGTTCTGGACTGACGCTCCAGTCCAGTTTGTTAAACCCCCAGTGGCGAGATCCAGACGCAGAGCGTGCCGGCGCGGTGCCAAGACGCAGTGTGCGCGCTGCGCAGCTGCTGAGCGCGGTAAGCCTGCATGTGATGCACGCTCTGCGTCCGCGATTGAGCCGGGCCGTGCTGCGCCTGGGTCGCGCTGCGAGGGGGCGTTTCCTGAATTTTTGGATGAGAATGTCGCTAATACAAATGTTCTGGATCTTTCTCCCTCACCCATGACCCATGTCGTACGCATTTGGGGCAGTGTCCTTGGGTCTGGCAGTTGGGGTGTACATGTTCTGTATGCAGGATGGCGATCCCGAGGTGGAGGTCCACCCAGCGTGCGTGCCCGCCGAGGTCCAGCCAGCGTGCGTGCCCGCCGAGGTCCAGCCAGTGTGCGAATTCGCCAAGGCCCCTCCTCCGGGCGTGCCCGCTGAGGTCCAGCCAGTGTGCGTGCCCGCTGAGGTCCAGCCAGCATGCGTGCCCGCCAAGGTCCAGCCAGCGTGCGTGCCCGCCGAGGTCCAGCCAGCGTGCGAATCCGCCAAGGCCCCTCCTGCGTGCGTGCCCTCCGAGGTCCAGCCAGCGTGCGTGCCCGCCGTGGTCCAGCCAGTGTGCGTGCCCACCGAGGTCCAGCCAGCGTGCAATTCCATCAAGGCCCCTCCTGCGTGCGTTCCTGCCGAGGTCCAGCCAGTGGGCGTTCCTGCCACAGACCCGCAAGCATGCACTCCTATCGTGGTCCCTGTGCCGCACGCCGCCCAGCCCGACATGGAGCCAGAGGGCGTTCGGCACGCCTCCCCCGCAGAGTGCGTCCACCTGAGGGCGCCTGCCAAGCCTGACTCAAGGAGGACGGAGGACCATCCCCCCCCCCCCCGTGACTTTTATTTTCTTTCTTGGTCGCATCCCTCCGTTGCGCGATCGTAGGTGCAGGGGTACTGTAACAGGTGCCTAGAGCAAGGGTCACCTGTTTTGCTGTTCTGTTCTTTTGGGTTAATTAACTTTCATTGGTCATTAGTTTAGTTAATTAACTCGTTCTTGTCATTGGTTTGTTTTGTGCACGTGGTCGGGTGTCTTATTTCCTGTGTTCCCTGTCCTCGGTGCACGTCGTTTATTTTATGTTCACTCGTCGAGTTGTACCTCTATGCTGTTTGGTGTCACTACACCTTTAATAAACCCTGATATTCTTCAATCCTGCGTGCCTGGCTCCCTTCAGCGCGTTAAAGCGCGGCGGCTCTGCTCTTCATATGCGCAGCCACTTTAATCCGATGATGAGGCGAGTGTGACAGTGAGGTTCTACATATTACAGCCAGTGTGATCAGTGTGACTAGAGTTCAGCATAGCATCATCTACCTCTACACCTTGAAAGCTAAAAGCTAACTGCTTTCATAACGCATGATGAACTGTTCCAATTTACATGTGTTCCTTTTGGCTTGGCATCTGCTCCATCCACTTTGCAAAAAATGATGGAAACAATCCTGAAGGATCTTCCAGGCCTACAGAACTATTTAGATGACATCATAGTCTATGGCTCTTCAAAGGAAATTCATGACGGGCTTCTACCTGCGTGCCTGGCTCCCTTCAGCGCGTTAAAGCGCGGCGGCTCTGCGCTTCATATGCGCAGCCGCTTTAATCCGATGATGAGGCGAGTGTGACAGTGAGGTTCTACATATTACAGCCAGTGTGATCAGTGTGACTAGTGTTCAGCATACCATCATCTACCTCTACACCTTGAAAGCTAAAAGCTAACTGCTTTCATAACGCATGATGAACTGTTCCAATTTACATGTGTTCCTTTTGGCTTGGCATCTGCTCCATCCACTTTGCAAAAAATTATGAAAACAATCCTGAAGGATCTTCCAGGCCTACAGGACTATTTAGATGACATTATAGTCTATGGCTCTTCAAAGAAAACTCATGATGGGCATCTACAAAGTGTCCTACAGCGTCTCAAAGATGCAGGCCTTCGGATTAATTTTGAGAAAAGCTCTTTTGGTCAAATACAACAATACGTTTTTAGGACACGTCATTTCTAAAGTGGGTCTACGTCCATGATGAGATCATCTACCTGCCATTGCGGATGCTGCTGTTTCCAAAGACATGGCAGCATTACGTTCCTTCCTGGGCTTAACATCCTGGTTCAGTAAATTTATGCCAAATTATGCTACCCTAGTGGAACCACTGCAACAGTTACTCAGGGCAAACACACAAGCCAAATTACAGTGGAATGGGGAAGCAGACGAAAGCGTCAACCATCTAAAATTAAGGCTTCTGTAAAGCCCTGCACTTTCCATCTATAACCCTGAACTACCTACTTTCATTACTACAGATTCCTCAGTTTATGGTTTAGGAGCTGTGTAAACGCAGCAGCATAATGAAAATAGTGAACGCATTGTTGCATTTGCTTCATGCACATTGTCAGCTGCTGAGAGGGAGTACTCCACCACTGAGAAAGAGGCTCTGGCTTGTGTTTGGGTAGTTGAACGATGGAGAACTTATGTGTGGGGTCGGAGGTTCACGCTACGAACTGATCACCAAGCTCTTACAACTCTCCTCAATACCAAAGGCATGAATAGAGCTGGTATGAGGATTGCAAGATGGTCAACGAGGCTTTTGTGTTTTCAGTACGATATACAGTACCACCCTGGTAACCTCAATGTTATGGCTGATAGTCTCTCACGTGTTCCTCTCAATAACTCTGGCACAGTGAAAGAGTTGGAACAGGACTTATTCACAGAGATAGCAGAGATTTCATCACTCCTAACTCCACTTCCACTGGCTGAATTCAAGGCAGAATGTGAAGACTGTACTGAATTATCACAAGTACGGAAGATCATTGGTTCAAGATGGCCAAAAGTGAAAAAGTCTCTTCCAAGTGAGCTGCAGCCATACTTTTTGGTACGACATGAACTTGCTGTGGACACAACGTTAATCTTTCGGGGTTCACGCCTGGTTGTACCTAAAGCCCACAGAGAAAGAATTGTGCGCTTAGCGCATGAAGGTCATCAAGGTGTCGTTCGTACAAAGCAACACCTTAGAGACCTTTTCTGGTGGCTGCGCTTGGACTAGTCCATGAAATTCTTTTGTCTTGCACCGTTTTTCACTCATGGGACAAAACAGCCCATGCTGCCCCAATGCAGCCTATTGTATTTTCAGGAGGCCCGTTCCAACATGTGGCCGTCAACATAGTGGGTCCATTTGACCTTGGGGCCTATAACTGTAGATTTTCTATCACCCTGATGGATTATTTCAGTAAGTGGCCAGAAGTAGGTTTTTCGACAAATGCGAACACATACACTGTCATTGCATTCCAGAATTCTATTTTTGCACGTGAAGGAAACACTTTTGTCATTACTACAGACAATGGTTCACAGTTTACATCCCCAGTTTTTGCTGAGTTTCTGAGAGAACAGAACATCAAACACATTAGAACAAGTGTTTATGATCCACAGGCTAATGGTTCTGTCGAACGCTTTAGTGTTCTCAAGGAATGTATTCTAGTGGCACAGGTAACCCAACTACCATGGAAGCCTGAACCAACATGCTTCACTGTTACCGAGCCACAGCTCATGTGGCTGGACAATCTCCTTCTCAACTGTTGAGAGGCAGGCCCATGCGAACAAAATGACATGTTCTACCACCTGCTATGGACAAAGAGAAGTATGCTCATGTTGCTGAAAGAGTGGCTTTACAACAGTCCAAGAGTAAGAGTTACAATGACAGGAGAAGAGGTGCACGGCCTCTGGACCTCAAAGTGTGGGACAAGGTCCAAGTGCGGATGCTTCTTGACTTTCCCCCTGCCCAGAAAATGCGGTGGGGTCATCAAAAGCTGGTATAACAGAGGAAACTGTTACAAAGACTTTCGGAAGACATAACAGTCAGAGAGTGAGACATAATACGAAGCATCAGAAAGAAGATATGTAAAGGGTGTAGGCGGATCGCTGCCCTAAAAAATATATATATGTAAAATTGAAGTTTAAGTCAGCACAGAAAGCTTTTTTGTATGTTTCTACTTATTTATTAGTTATAATTTATTTTGAGTTCATACAGTGGTAATACATTTTTCTTTAAGTGGTTCTGAAAACGCTAATTCAGTTTCAGTTATTTGTTATTACTTTGATCACACAGGGTGGTAAAAGTTATTACTGAAATTTGCATTGTTTTATGCCATGTGTCATTACAGGAAAGCTCATAAGTACGTAGTAAAGCTTTTATAAGTGATGGGGGGAAATGTGTTTACATATCTATTACAATAGATGTGGATAGACGGTGTCAGCAACACAGTAAAGGACGGCGCAAACCATAGATCTATGCTGATACTGTTTATTAAATAAACAGCAAAAGAGTTCTCTAAAAGAACAAAAAAATAATACCAACACTGAGCAGCGTGACTGCGATGAAGACAATCGCAACGCTGCACAAAACCAAAACAATCTGCATAGCCCGCGATGAGGACGATCGCCGATGCAAACGATCCACCGAGGAATCTAACAGAAGCAGAGGTTAATCCTGAAGGTAGAACACACGACAGGTGAGCGTGATCCAACACAACAAAACAACCCGGAAACAACGCTTAGAAAGAGAGTGTACCGGAAGTGAACGGAAACACAAAACAGGTGATCAAAATTCAGGTGATTGAGGACGGCTAGATGGAACAAGTGACATATCTTCACCCGAGTGCACAACAGAGGGAGCAGGAGTGACAGACGGTAATAAGATACACTGTCAGGTATTATTTCTCCTCACCTGTGTAGGACTTTTTAGGTATTAATATGATATTAATAAAGTCCTCCGCATCCCATTACCAATTACGGAGAATGAGAGACGGTCGAAGTTTTAATGTATGTTCTATTGTGTAAAACATCTGATTAAACTGTAACTTTAGTTACAGGATTGCTTCTCTACACTAAGTGGGTTGAGTTTATCTGAATGGTTTAAGCTATATCTGACTCAGAGGTATTCTGTAAGCATGCAGAAATCTTAATTCTGTCAGAGGCTTTTATAATACTGTACATGGACAGAGGCTATTTTGACATGTGGATATATCTGTTATGGTCCGAGGACCAGAGCGAGGCGGATCCGCTACTCGGAGGAACGGGTACTGGAGACGGAGTTTCCAACAGTGCAGGTTTATTACAAACAGAGACGCGGTGCACAGCAATACGACACAGACAGGGCGGTAGGTGATGACGTCACAGCGGGTCGGGTTCCAAACACGGGGAGACGGCGTGAAGGGCACTTGACGGGGTGATGACGACAGGATGACGAACTGCACACAGAACACA
>JAFMOD010001665.1:33059-60841 GCA_019802435.1 Corydoras maculifer
GGATCCGCTACTCGGAGGAACGGGTACTGGAGACGGAGTTTCCAACAGTGCAGGTTTATTACAAACAGAGACGCGGTGCACAGCAATACGACACAGACAGGGCGGTAGGTGATGACGTCACAGCGGGTCGGGTTCCAAACACGGGGAGACGGCGTGAAGGGCACTTGACGGGGTGATGACGACAGGATGACGAACTGCACACAGAACACAGAACAGCAAAACAGGGCGACAAGGTACAGGGCGCAAATAGCGAGGTAACAGGGCAGAGACGGGGCTCGTAGTGTCGGGGCTTGGCAAAGGCGTGGCACGAGACAAACTAGCGGTGAAGGGCAGGTAGTGCGGGGTATAAGTAGGGGAACGTGATAGGGACCAGGTGCTCGTGATTTCGGGGGCGTGAACACAAAACCCAACCCACACCACGTGACCAAACAAACCGTGACAATATCTAATTATCCCTCAGAGGTCAACCTTATAGCTGCTCAACATACACCATTTAGTTTGAAATAAATTAACCCTTAAACTCCAGCCTTAAAAGATTAACTGGAAACTTTGGTTTAGAGTAATAATATTTGTTACAAAATATTAATTAAGAACATGAAGATTACTAAGACTATTGAACAAACTATAGTAAAAAGTTACATTAATAGTAAATGAACACCCCCTTTAGGTACAAACTCACGTGTTACGTGAATGCTGGAAAGATGCCGGAACCAAGAGCCAGCTGGGCCGAACAAAGCGAGGCAGGCCTTGGCTAAGCAGAGTCTGACCAGGCCAAAACCAAGCAGAGCAGGGCCCAGCTGCAGCACTGGCCGGAGCTAGACCAGGAGAACAAATGAAGAGCCCAAGAGAAGAGAGAGAGAGAGTTTGCCTGTTACATCCTTTATAGCCACATGGATATAGGTTAAGAGTCTGGGTGTTGTCCTGGATAGCATTTTGTCTTTCCAAGCCCACTGTTAGAGTTCTGTCCCACTGCCGTAGGAATCGAGGTAGCTCTCGGTCCCCGATCCCGTAGTTGCACTCTGCTGGGATGAATTTGTGTGAAAAATAGGCTATGGGCCGTTAGTGGGGCCCCCTGTGGACTGGGATAGGACGGCACCGGCCCCACTACAGGACGTGTCCACCTCTATGATGAACTGGCGCTCGGGGTCTGGATGGACCAGGACTGGTTTGGAAGTGAACAGTCTCTTCAGGGTGTTAAAGGCCCTATCTGCCCGCCTCCAAGCTACAGTGCAGCGCAGAGGGACCTTGTTTGAGGCAGGAGGTAAGAGCAAGTGCCACCTTGCTGAAATTGAGAATGAAACGTCTATAAAAGTTAGCAAAGCCTAAAAAACGTTGAAGGTCCCGGGGTGAGGCCGGTGTCGGCCAGTCCAGGACCGATTGGACCTTGCCAGGGTCCATCTCAATCCCCTTCAGGGAGATGATAAACCCCAAGAACGATATGGTCTCCCGCTGAAACTCACACTTCTCCCACTTAACATACAACCCGTTGGCGAGGAGACGAGATAGGATACGCCGAACTAGGGCGACATGGGATGTCAGATCACCCGAAAACACCAGCACGTCGTCGAGATACACGATCACTCCTTGATGTAAAAACTCATAAAGCACATCATTAATAAAGGCCTGGAAGACCGCAGGGTCTTTCGTCGGGCTGAAGGGCATCACGCAGTACTCGTAATGCCCCGAGGTGGTAATGAACGCGGTCTTCCATTCGTCTACCTTCCGTCTTTAGTGAACACATGCACACCGTAAAGCAGCTCCAAATTGGAAGGGACCAACGGGAAGGGGTACGGGAACCGCTTTGTGGCCTTGTTAAGCTCCCTGAAATCAATACACGGCTGCAGTTCTCCCCCTTGTTTGGGTACAAAGAAGAACCCTGAGGCTTCCGAAGATTTTGAGGGGCGAATAAAGCCATTCCGCAGAGCCTCCTCGATGTAGACGTGCATGACCCGAGTCTCAGCCACCGATAAAGGGTACGGGCGCGCGTGTGGTAATTTGGCCCCCGGCACCAGGTCAATGGCGCAGTCGTAGTGACGATGGGGGGGGGAAGTGTATTGGCGCGGTGCTTACCGAAGACCTCTGCCAGGTCTGAATATACATCCGGTACCTGAGAAGGCAGCTGGGTCCTGAGGGACACCTGGGAAGAGGAGAACAGATGGCAGGGAGGCGGACGTGAGCACTCCTGTCGACACCAGGATGACCAAGACTGAATCCGCAACAGGGCCCAGGAAATGGTGGGGTCGTGTCGCTCAGCCATGGCAGCCCTAGAACTAGAGGTTCTCTAACATCACCGTTAGTACAGATCTGCTCCAACCCATCCGTGCAGCCAGGACTTGTCACCCTAGAGCGTAGGTGGACATCGACCGGGTCCCTTGTCATAGCCGGTATAACTCTGGACCCACCCCCTCTCCCTCCAGGGGGTGAGCGAAGGCGGTGCGGAATGCCTCATGGAAAGCAGCGAATGACCGGCACTCGGGACCCTGTGCCTCCCAGATGGCGGTCGCCCACTCGCTGGCCCTGCCCGTCAGCCGCGAGATCACCAGCGAGATCTTGTCCACCTCGCTGGATCTTGGGTGGCTCCGGAAATAGTGCGCGCACTGCATGAGAAAGCATCGGCACCTCTCCGGACTTCCATCGTAGCGTTCTTGCTCAGAGAGGTTGTACGGCGCAGCGGTGGGTGGGGGAGGCATATCGGAGACCGCTCTGGAGCTCCATCAGGGCACGTCCCTGCGCCTGTAGAACCTCGTCTTTGGGCTCCATCCGTAGCTTTATTGTTGGCAGAGTTTTATGTCAGGGTTCTGTCCTGCTGCCATTGGAAACGAGGAAGCGTGGTACTTTAGAACAAAACAGAGTTTATTATGTCTCTCGTGAGAGTAGTGGGGGAAACCCACAAACGAGGAATGTTCACAAAAATAATGAAAAGAAGATCGCAGACTTCACCAAGCGCTGTAGCTCACGTCCGAGCCGGTGCAGCAAGGAGTGCCGAGGAGGCGGGGCCGTAAGCGCCGAGAATGCCGAGACTCTTATGTCACGCGGGGTTCGCGTTCCTGGAGAGTGGCAGCGGGTTAGCGTAGCAAAAGAGCGTAGCGCCGCTAGATGAGAACAAGCCGAGTACTGGCGCGCTCTGAACCAACCTCGGAGAACAGATCAAACCGGAACCAAAAAACTCTGCACCGGTGGCTTAAGTAGCTGCTCCAGCCAATGGGACACACCTGAAACTAATAATCTGTAGAGGGTGATCGGTGATGTGTGGAATGAGCTGCAGGTGTGCAAATGGGCGTGTGTGGAGCGGCGCATGGAGGAGAGGGGCGTGTATTTGTACATGAACAAGTGGGTGTGTGTGGAGCGGCACGTGGAGGAGAGGGGCGTGTATGTTAATGTGAAGAAGTGGGTGTGTGCGGAGCGGTGAGAGGAGACGCGGAGCATTAGCGGGTATGTGTGACACCCACATAAATAATAACACTAATTCCACATACTTTTAACTCCGTCAAATCAATCGCCTCTGCCTTATTCCTTACTTTTGATGATGCTGCCATTCTGGTTCATTCCCTTGTCAGATTCCATTTGAATTATTGTATTTATCCTTCATTTGGTTTCCCTCTTAATCCCTCTATAAGTAACAAATGGTTTCGAATGCTGCTGCTCACATCATTACTAAAACTCCATCCATTCTTCACATCACCCCTGTTCTTCAACAACTCCACTGGCTTTTTATTAAGTTCTGAATCGACTATCAACTCTTACTGCTCACCTTTAAGGCCTTTAGGAAATCTCAATCTTTTCTGAAGGCGTCAAGAACCATATGCAGTCCCTTTCTACGTTATTTGAATTAAGCAGTTTATTTATGACAAACCAAGTCAAAGCAGTGTGTTCTTCCAAGACAAGCCCAAGATCGCAATCGGCTCTGAGGTCAGCACAGCACCAAACCTCTCCGAGACAGAGCCCCGAAGTTCAGTTGCTGACTCTATTTATTGTAAAAACCATCCCTCCTTCTGTTTATTAAAAATAACTCGTCGAAGGAACTGATGTGTCTTTGTTAATGGAACATCTAGGCCTTAAGTAGCAGCCAGCTAGTTTGCCCCATCTTATTATCAAGTGCACATATTCCCTCGAACATCGAACACCTTGTGTCTTTAAATCTTTAAATTTTATCCCTTCACTATTCATCACCTTGTCTTTCCATATCACACTGAGCTACTCCACATACATAGACCCAGCCGGACCCTTAGATCCACCTCATCCATCAGTCTCACTGTTCCCCTATCCCGTTTGGTCATCATGGGGGCTATCGTTTTCAGCTGCTTTACCATCCATCTCTGGAACTCCCTCCCATCCCACATTCGCAATATTACCTCTCTGGACATTTTCAAATCTCAGCTCAAAACTCATATATTTAAGTTAGAATAAACTCTTAGATTGTTTTTTTGCTTTTTATTTTAATTTCATTTATTTCTTGTTTTATGTTGTTGCTTGTTTTTATGTTTTTTTAATAGATTTTATTTCCTATGTACAATATCATTGAGAGCTTTGAAAGGTGCCTATAAATAAATGTATTATTATTATTTGTATAAAATAAATTAAACATGTTTTTCTTCCTGAGGGTGGCCTGGTGGCTTAGTGGTTAGCACGTTCACCTCTCAGCACTAGAACACCATACGCATAGCATGGGGCAGGGGTGCCCACACTTTTCTGGCCCGAGATCTACTTTTCCATTGAACAGGTCATCGAGATCTACCAGGGTTAATAATTTTTTTAGGCTTTTATATTGAAACCTGTTTACCCACATTATGTTAGTATAAGGGGGGAACGTTGGCTTAGTGGTTAGCATGTTCTCCTCTCAGCGCTAGGTTTGAATCCCAATCTGGGTGGAGTTTCCATGTTCTCCCCGTGTCCGCATGGGTTTCCACCAGGTTCTCCGGTTCTCTCCCACAGTCCAAAAACATGGATCAAGTCGATTGAATTCTCCAAATTGCCCCATATAGAGAGTGTGTGTGTGTGTGTGTGTGTGAGTGTGTGCACAGTGATAGATTGCCCCCCTATCCTGGGTGTATCTGCCGAGAGCCTGAGACACTAATAGAGGATAAAGCAGAAGATAATGGATGGATAGATGGATGTTAGTATTATAGAATCAGCATAGAAAAGATGGCTTCATATTGCCATTTTCACAGAAATTGTAGCCAATAGCATGGCGAAATCTTGGTTGTAGTACACCCAAACGATGGTTACTCGGCCAAATCAAGCAAAGGCATTTTGAGTTTTACATTGCAAAAAAATATTCATCCTTCCACTCTAAATGAAAGTGGGATTTTAGTTATTTTGGAGCGAAGTCCTTCACTCGTCTTGTCAGTCAAATAAAGTGCAAAAACACAAACAGAAACTATCTAATGTAGATTCTTGAGGCAGTGCTTCAGATTTAGGCACGCGGGCATGGCCACGTGCCGGTTTGGGAACAGCAAGAGAGACGGGACGGGACGGGGGGCAGACTGCTCGCTTGCAGAGATCGCGATTCGGAATGAACAACATTATTTGTGAATGTGTACGCGTGTGTGTATAAGTGCTTCTAATACTGTGCTATAAATAAAGCGCTGATACGTAATTTATTTTCTCAAACCTCCATCGTGATCGACCGGACAGCACCATGGGGTGTCCCAAGAACACCATAACCTAAGCATGGGGTGGAAAAATCATGCTTGTTGCTGTTTTTCTGAGAAGGGGACAGGATGACTGATCCACATTAAGGGAAGAATAAACAGGGACATGTATCATGACATTTTGAGCCAAAATCTCTTTCCATCAGTGAGAGAATTGAAGATGGAATGTGGCTGGGTGTTCCAGGTTGACAATGATCCCATAGACACTGCTTGGGCAACAAAGGAGCTCTGTAAAAAGCATTGAAAGGTCCTGGAGTGGCCTAACCAGTCTCCAACTCCATAGAGAGTCTTTTTTTACTGGTCCATAGCTAGAACCAGAGCCTCCAGTTCTTCCAGAATACCTGCAGTGGGGTCGAAATGGCTGTTCTGTCTAATGCATATCTCCTGTTTTTAGTTTTGAGACACTCAAGGTTGTAGAAACGATTACATTTACATATGCCATCTACTGGTAAATCTTGGTAGTGCATTGCATTTTGGGAACAGACTGAAGGCTTATGTAAGAGACTATATTCCATGTGAGAAGCAGTACATGGATTTTTCGCCTCCCATTTACGGTTACGTTTTTCTTCTTCCAGAGTTACAAAGTTTTCTTTGAACGCATTGTGGATATGTTATGTTTTATTATTGCATATGTATGGCTTTTGTAAGTTGCTTTCGATTACAGCGTCTGCTAAATGACTAAATGTAATTGACTCACCGTTATATCTAATGCTGAGTCATCTGTATGTGTTTCTCAGTTTTAGAGGAAGAGTGCTCATCATCAACAATCTGATTGCATATACTCTAGGATGCTCCACACGGGGACTCGTGAGGTGATTTTGGATCCCGGCTCCATCGTTCCCTGTCCAGCCATCTGTTTTGGTTTTCTTTTCCGAGTTCCTGGAGGAACGCTGTTCATTGGCTATATGTCTGTTTTGTTAGGGCTCCTCCCAGTGGACACTCTTCTGAAGCTGCGTCGTTATGAGGCAGGACAGGGGCTGGTTGATCATTCTAGTTGCATAAAGGCTTTCCAACTATAGCGGGTAGAGAACACAGGGTACGATAAACATCTGTTTTCTCAAAAGTAAAAAAAAAGGAATCTGACACGAAGCTCGATCTTCTACCAGTCTGTCTTGAAATCATGATACTATGGCCATAATAGTAACGGATGTGGCACTTTTTTCACAGATTTGCATGTTCATGAAGATCCATTTTCTTACGGCTGATTTAAATATGCTGAGAGATCTAAGGACTGGTGGAACCTGGAGGTCAATTAACAGATTAAAGAAGAGACAGGGATCAAGTAAATTCATTTGCTGCAGAGGATGCTGGGGAAGTCATTTTGTTTTACCTCTAGGTTTCCAAGTCCTGGAGGGGGGTTTGAAGACCAACTAGAAATGGTTACTCTCATCTCAATTTCAGCAGCACTACATGACTGAAGAATAGGTCCATTCTGAGCTTCAGCACTCCTCAGCTCACAACTTTAGCAAGCGCTTTTAAATAGGCCTTGTACATAACAAGTGTAAAGGTCATAAACCAGAACATTCTCAGGGGGATAAAAGAGTCGTGGATACATAACTATACAAGATAAAAAAAAATAAAATATATATATATATAGAGAGAGAGAGAGAGAGAGAGAGAGAGAGAGAGCGAGATGACTTTTAAATTACATTTATTTTAGCCAAATAAGGATATGCCTCATTCTTTAAAATACAGAAATCCTTCCTTATTAAAGGATATTCATTCATTCATTCATTATCTTCCGCTTATCCTCTATTAGGGTCGCGGTGGGGTTCCCCATGCCCATCCAGGGGAGAACGTCTCGGGCGCTGGGCAGATAGACCCAGGACAGGGCGCCAATCCATCGCTGGGCTAAAGGATATTCCTTTTCTAAATAAATAAGGTAGACAAAAAAAATTAATTAAATAAATAAATAAATAGATAAATAAATACCAGTATGGCAGCACGGAGGCTTAGTGGTTAGCACGTTCGTCTCTCAGCGCTAGGGATTCCCGGTTCGAATCCCCATCTGGGTGGAGTTTCCATGTTCTCCCTGTGTTTGTGTGGGTTTCCTCCGGGTTCTTCGGTTTCCTCCCACAGTCCAAAAACATGGATCAAGTCAATTGAATTCTCAAAAATTGCCCCATATAGAGTGTGTCTGTGTGAGTGAGTGTGTGCCCAGCAATGGATTGGCGCCCTGTCCTGGGTCTATCTGCCCAGCACCCGAGACGTTCTCCCCTGGATGGGCATGGGGAACCCCACCGCGACCCTAATAGAGGATTAAGCAGGAGATAATGAATAAATGAAGAAATACCTTAACACATTAAAAGAGTTAAAATTCCGCACTTTACATTAAAAATTTAAAAACTGCTTTAAAAACTCCTCGAGTCTGTTAGTCATTCTATAAAAAGCTAATTCAAATCTGATTTTGGCTCTGATGAGTGCAGCGCACATGTGCAGGCGGTCCAGGGAACCGTACCCCAGTCATTTATGTTTCCTCGTGAGCCAGTTCGAGAGCTTTGCTTGACCCAGTAGGTAGTTAAATATACAGACCGTCTGTCTCTGTGAGGCTTTATATTCAGGTCCGAAGATACAAACACCGTCAAACCACGGTCTGTTAAAAGCATGGGCCCAGTCTCTCAGAGCGCTGAGGAGCGCTGTGAGTCTGTCACACCTGAGGAACAGGTGTTCCATGTTCTCCTCCTGTCCACAAAAGGAACACCTGCTTTCCGTCTCTGGAGCGATATGTGCCACGTGTCTGTTTGTGGCCATGGCCCAGTGTAGCACCCCCCACTGCAAGTCAGCGATTCTCCTTTCTATGGGAAGGAGCCCAGCGCCAGTAGCCTCTGCCAATTCATCTCCTTTTGTTCAGTTAGTGATCTTATGTTGGAGACCTTTACACAGACTCCATACAGAACTTTCTTCAATGTTTCTGCGAAGATTGTTTTAGTGCTGTTGATCCTTAGCAGTGCTTCCTCCTCATCATGGTCCATTCTCCACAGCCGGCAAGATGGACAGAGACGGGTATGTGTTTCTGATTCTTTTGAGGCCTAGTCCCAGGTTCTCCCTGAAGCAGGAGGACAGGGCTGAGACCAACTCGTTGATGAGGACGTGCAGGAACCTGGTAGACTGAATGCCGGTTTCAATGTTATCCATACCATACTCTTTCAGGTGCTCTTCCAGGTTCCGTTCGCCCTCAGACCTCCGACTGTTGTTGTTCCAGCGTGTTTGAAGTGATGTTGTAGGCTTCTCCAGTACAGCCTTGGAGCCTGGATCATCGGGTTGCAGAACTGCGGTTTCTCGTCCACGCAGAAGCATGTCTCCACGTCTGTTCTGCTGATCTTGTACGTTGAACTCCAGGCTCTCAGCATGGACTGGTAGAACGGAGTTGCCCTGGACCAGTCCATCTCCCACAGGTTTAGGAGGAACAGGTGTTTGTCGTAGCCCAGGTTCTCCGTTCTCCGTAGCAGGACACAGGCAGTACCAACCCATGCCGGGTCATCACCATAGAGACTGTGCCATCTGGAGACTGAAGGTGGTTATCCGGCTGTTCAAGTCGATCAGCCCCTGCCTCCCCCTCGTGCACCGGCAGGTATAGGACTGCAGAGAGGGTCCAGTGCTGAGGGTCGAACACTGTAAGTCTGTGCCACAGCATTGAGGCTACCAGGTTGTTAGCTACCAGGACTCTCCCCCTGTAGGACAACTGGGGCAGGATCCATGTCCATTAAAACAACTTGGCACATACCTTCTCCATGACGCCGTCCCAGTTCTTCTCTTTGTTTTCTGGCTTTCCTAAAAACACACCAAGGTTACTTTAACCACGCGGACACCCACTGGATATTTGCAGGTAAAACAGGGGTCTTTTCTCTGTCAATTGTCCTAAAATCAGAGTCTCGCACTCACTCCATCTTTTATAAAAACGGTGAGGTCATCAGCATAGGCGGACAGGACGAGGCTGTTCTGCAGTCCTCTGTTCATTGTCAGAGGACTGCTCAGTCTTCCACCTACCTTTAAAATGACGGACGACCCTGAGTATAAAAGCTTAACGTACGATAAAAATCTGCTGTCGACATCGAAGGCTGTGAGGTTGGGGAACATGTACCCGTGATCCACCCTGTCGAAGGCCTTTTCCTAATCTATGAAGAGAACAGACCCAGATCCTGAGAACTTGTGTTGCAGATGTCGATGAAGTCATGGATCAGGAACAGATTGTCCATAATGGTGCGTCCGGGTACGCAGTATGTCTGGTCGGACCGGATCACTGTGTGCATATGGTGTTTCAGTCTGTTAGACAAACACATGAACAAGATTTTGTAGTCCGTGCACAATGGTGATACCGGTCTCCAGTTCTTCAGAGAACTCAGGTCTCCCTTTTTAGGAAGAAGTGACAGAACCGCTCTTCTGCTGCTGGTGGGTATCCTCCCAGTGCTGATGGAACCTAAACACCTCAAGCAGGTCCTCACCGATCACCTTTTGTAAAATTCTGCGGGCAGGCCGTCGATTCCGGGGGCTTGTCCAGGTGAGAGCTGCGAGACTGCGGTGGTCAGCTCCCGCAGGTGCAGGTTGGCATCCAGGGCATCAGCGTGAGCGGCTCTGAGTTTAGGGAGATCCCCGAGTAGTTCTCCTGTACAGGATGGATCACAGGTGTCAGAACTGTACAGGTCGGTGTAAAAATCCACAGCCATTCATCTCATCTCGCTGGGGTCCATGGTCACGGTTCCATCTGTTTGTTTCAAAAACAGCATTCTGTTTGGTGGTCTCTTTGTCTTCTGTTAAAAAGTACGCAGTGGGAGCGTACATGTCCCTGATGCTGGTGATATGCGCTCACAGCAGCGCCCCCTTCGACTGTTCATGCATAAAATAATTTAAAACCTTTTTCTGTTCATGCAGTCTGTTCCTCAGGTTCTCGTTGTTGTTGAGGAATACCTTGGTGTGTATGTGTGACAGACTCCTCTTGAGTTGCTGAACTGTCTTGCTGATGGCGCCACTGTTGTGGCTGGTGAACTGTTGAAAAAATATTTTTACTTTTACTTTGCCCATCTCCCACCAGGAGATCAGGTCCTCATATTCACCCTGCCTCACCAGCTTTAAAACCAGAGAAGAGCAGGTAATTCTGTAGAAGCTTCACATTAAAATGCCAATAAAAACAAGGCTTTTCATTAAATTAAAGCATTACATCCACAGTGATAAGATGATGATTGGAGAACCCAGTCGGAGAATTAAAAACCGAACGCACTTTGTTTCTGTCTGAATTTTTAATATAAAACCGATCCAGACACGCAGCACAAAACGTATTATAGGACACCTTTAACCAAGTGTACTGCTTTGCGTTCTGGTTTCTTTCTCTCCAAATATCTGAAGTTGTCCTGCGTAATAAAACCCTTTAAAGCATCAAAAGACTGAGGGTGAGATTCTTCAGAGTTCCTAAAATCATCAGTGAGTCGAGGTCGTTCTGTTGGAGACTCTGTTGTAGTTTTTTAAAAAGGTTTATTCTCTGTTCCCAGTTAGTTGGCGCATAGACATTTATGAACAGACACTTTATCTCTTTAAAATCCTACCTGGTTCTAATTCAGGAGTGTTGGTGAGTAATTCTTTTGGAGGTCAGGACTGCCACCCCAGCACTGAGGTTTGTACCGTGACTGAGGAAGCAGTCCCTATCCTCCCACCACCTTCTCCATTCTGTCTCACACTAAAATATCAGACACTTTATCTCTTTAAAATCCTACCTGGTTCTAATTCACGAGTGTTGGTGAGTAATTCTTTTGGAGGTCAGGACTGCCACTCCAGCACTGAGGTTTGTACCGTGACTGAGGAAGCAGTCCCTATCCTCCCACCACCTTCTCCATTCTGTCTCACACTAAAATATCAGTGTGAGTTTCTTGAAGGAAAAGGATGTCCATGTTCTTATTCTTAAAGAGATGTTTTACTAGTGTTCTTTTTGTTTTATCTCTACTGCCATTTATGTTTATAGAACTTATCTTAAGTGACATGGTTATGTTTAAGATAAAAGGGGAGAGTAAAACCAATAAGAACATCAAAAACAATAAAATTAGTAAAAACCAGAGAACAAGAACATAAACCAGAATAAAGTGCGTTGACTGTACAAAACACAGGGAGAGAGCAGAGTACCCATAGTGAGGACCTGATTATTGAAATTAAAATTTTTTTCTTGAGGATTGCTCCTTCTTTAGTTTTGTTAGCAGTTTTTTTTCTTTAAATCTTTTCTGTTTACTGATTTCTTCAAAATTCAGAATTTCATTGAGGATTTTATGAATTTGTTGGTATCCGGAAAAAAATCCATTACCTCCACAGTTTTCCCAAAAGTTTCACCTAGAAACTCACTGATCTCTTGTAAGGAGTAAAGCTGTTCGTCACCAAATTGAGATGTGATCTCAGAGATGTCGGACATATGATGTTCTCACACCCGATCACCTGGCCCATTGCCAACACGATGTCCTCTACCGACATGTTGCTGTTAGCCAGGCAGCGAACGGAGTGGCGGAGCGTGACTGGCTCATAGCCACCATCGTGGGGTGTAGCCATGTGGCTCCACCGCGGGGTTAAACTCACAGTGGAGAGTACAAAAGATGTTATTTTTTGTTGTTATTTTATATTAGTTTAGTTTTAATGATTGTGTTTAATCTAAAAAGTGCTTCACCACATGAAAGTACCCAAAAAAAAAACAAAGTTGCTCTCACACACTCCACACCTCCACACATTGCTATCATGAACTCCCAGCATGCAACAGCGAGAGAGAGTGTGAGAGAGACTTGTTTTGACTTTTAACGACACTTTATTTTACCATTAATAAATTATAGTTCAGATACAATTTTTTTTATCAATAAATAAATAAATAAATAGATTCAGGTAAAAACAGGTGCGAAGCAGAGCTCATCATCCTTAAATGAGCACACAGCTTCCCCGCAGCACCATACTGATTTAAAAGTGTCTAAATCATTCATACATTTATAAAAGTTAAAATCAATTAAAATTCTTGATTTGACATCAGAATCTGTTGCTTGTGCAATTTTGTTTTTACTGCTAATGTATACAGCCATTTTTCTTTGTCCTAAAATAAAATTCACCAGTTGACATTTATATTTCTGTTTTTTGACGTACTTAAAACCCAGAATAAAAACCTGTGGTGTAAAAATCATTTTAAAACAGCACTTAAAATGATAAATAACGGATGTGGTCTAAAACAGTGTAAAAACTCATTCACGTTTTGAAAACGTAAGCGGACCAGCTGTGCTGTGACACCCAGCAGGTCATTAAAGAAGATCTTTTTTTGTTTTTAGAGTTTTGATGTGTTCTTGATCTCCTCTGGTCTCTGCTAGAGTCTGGAGTTTAGTGATATCAGACTCTAGCTCCTTTAGAGACCTGGTTATTTCACTAGTGACATTTCGAGTGTACTGCTGACAGAACATTTTAATTTGTATTTTTGCAATGTCCCACCACTGCTGTAATAATTTAAAAGACGACTTGCGAGTCTTAAAAACCATCCAAAAATAAATAAAACACTCTTTAAAATGAACATCATTTAAAAGCTCTGTATTAAAATGCTAGTATGCACTCTGGGGCTTTACCTGTGGTTTTCTGATTGTGCATTAGACTGTACATGTATAGTATATGTATTGTATGATCTGTAAAACCAACTGGATATATAAAACAGCGTATAAAAGTGGATAAATGATGTTTAACACAATAAAATCGATCAAGTCTGGCTAAAGAGAGCGTATTATCTATAGAATGAGCCCATGTATACTGTCTCTGATTACCGTGTATATCACGCCATATGTCACACAGATCATGGGTCTCAATGAACTCACACTGCCGCCTGCGGGAAGCATGGTGTGGTTCCATGTGCTTTCTGTCCAGATTGTCAGCAGTGCAGTTGAAATCACCACCCAGAACTAAAATGTCAATAAAATCACAGTTAGAAATCACAGTGCTCAAAAAGTTTAAAAACATTATCCTCTCTGCTCATTATCCACTATCCTCCCTAATTAGGTTAAAAAAAAATTTTGATCCTCTAATACTGTCCAACTATAGACCAATATCAAACCTTCCTTTTGTCTCTAAACTCCTAGAAAAAATTGTGTTTAACCAGCTGAATTGCCATCTTCTATCTAATAACGTTCATGAAGGTTTTCAGTCAGGTTTAAGGTCTCATCATAGCACTGAGACAGCCTTAATTAAAGTCGTTAATGACTTATTAATGTCCTTTGATAATAACCAAATCTCTTTTCTTGTATTATTAGATCTTAGTGCAGCCTTTGACACTATAGACCATAACATCTTAGTTGATAGATTAGAAAACACTGTGGGCATTACAGGATCTGTACTCCAGTGGTTTAAATCCTACCTGACAGATCGATATCAATTCACCTGTGTTAACAACCAATGTTCTGATCTTGCTAAAAATCAAATATGGTGTCCCACAAGGGTTAGTTCTGGGTCCACTCCTATTTGCATTATATATGCTTCCATTGGGATCAATTATTCGTAAACATGGAATCAGTTTCCACTCATATGCAGATGACACACAGATATATGTTTCAGCTAACCCTAATGATATTTGTTCAGTCAGTAAGCTCGAGGACTGCATCCAAGATATTAAAATATGGATGTCAAAAAACTTCCTACTGCTAAATTCTGATAAAACAGAGTTTCTGATAGTTGGACCCAAGGACAAAATTAACAAAGCTTCTAACACTATGTTAAACCTTGATAACTCTTTAATTAGACCCAGTTCATACGTAAATAATCTCGGTGTCATTATTGATTCAGATCTCTCCTTTACAAAGCACATTAGCAATATTACTAGAATTGCATTTTTTTCACCTTCGTAACATTTCGAAGCTACGAAATATCCTCTCCCTCCAAGATGCAGAAAAACTAATTCATGCTTTTATTACCTCAAGGTTATATTATTGTAATTCACTTCAGACAGGATGTTCTAATAAATCATTACATAAATCTGTGCAAAATGCGGCAGCTAGAGTTTTAACTAAAACCAGAAAGCTTGATCATATCAGTCCTGTGTTAACAAACATGCACTGGCTACCAGTTAAGTTTTGTATTGAGTACAAAATTTTATTGATAGCATAAAATTCTACATAATCAGGCTCCACAGTATCTGAGTGAGCTGATTCAATTGTACAAGCCAACACGTGAGCTCAGATCTCAAGGTGCTGGTTTACTCTTAGCTCCTAGAATCAATAAATTTACTGCTGGTGGAAGAGCATTCTTCCACAAGGCTCCTCAACTTTGGAATAGCCTTCCAGTTACTGTTCACGATTCTGAATCACTATTAATCTTTAAAAATAAATTAAAAACACATTTATTTAATCTTGCGTTTAATTAATCCCCTGTACATAAAGGTGTAGATCTCAGGCTTGGCTGTGTTGGGGTGATAATCTGCGATCAGTGTGCGCTGGCGTTTCACCTCTTCACCCACCTCATCATTAATGGAGGGGTGTGGCGCTGAAATGATGCTGTTCCGGGGAGCCATCTCAACTATGTAGAATCTACAGTATCTGCCTCTTTTAGTTATGCTGCTCTACTCAGTGATGCCGGAGTCACATGCTGCACTGTGTCAATCAATCACTTATTAATTAAATGCTGTGCTTTATTATTAGCTCTAAGTGCCTTCCTTGTCTGTTTCTTTTGAGGTGTGACCGGCTTCCTGGAGTTGTAGTCAGATCTTAATCCATGGCTCTGCCAACGAATACTGGATGGAACCTGAATATTAATTGGACTGGCGGTCCTGCAGGACCCCCTTAATGGACTCACATTTAGTTTTCCAGTTGTTAAGAGTTTTTCCATTTGTTAAATATCTGTACATGGCTGTCCTACACTGTTGTTGCTGCCTGGCTGCTCAAGGAGGATTAGTCCCCCACTGAGTCTTGGTCCTCCCAAGGTTTCTTCCTTAAATAACAATATAACAGAGAGTTTTTTCTTGCCACTGTCGCTTCGGCTTGCTCTTTGGGGGTTTAAAGGCTTTTTATTCTGTAAAGCTGCTTTGTGACAATGCACTGTTGTAAAAAGCGCTATATAAATAAATCACTTTAATAACTTGAACTTGAAATGTTTCTGCACTTTTGGTCTTTTATTTGATTCTGTGACAGAGGCTATTCTGTCCCATACCTTTTCCATAAACTTTTCAGTGTTCATTTTAATTTGAATTATGTTGTCTTTTACCTAATTGCAACACAAATACGCCGCCCAACATGGAACTTAAGTTCCCAGGTGATGTCCCTTAATTCACAAAGTTATTAGCCAAGCTTCTACCTTCTAACTGGGCCCTTTTGTTAAGTTCTGCTATACCAAAATATTGTACTCAGTCTCTAGGTCCTAACGACCAAATATATCGCAGAGTGGTATCGTAGCATGAGTATCAGCCACAGGTTTATATTAGAACTGATACACCTTATACACTTTATAATTCACTATTTAAACAACCGTACTTGGACCCAACCATAGTTGGACCCAAGGACAAAATTAACAAAGCTTCTAACACTATGTTAAACCTTGATAACTCTTTAATTAGACCCAAGTTTGATCATATCAGTCCTGTGTTATCAAACTTGCACTGGCTACCAGTTAAGTTTCATATTAAGTACAAAATTTTATTGATAACATATAAAATTCTACATAATCAGGCTCCACAGTATCTGAGTGAGCTGATTCAATCGTACAAGCCAACACGTGAGCTCCGATCTCAAGGTGCTGGTCTACTCTTAGCTCCTAGAATAAATAAAATTACTGCTGGTGGAAGAGCGTTCTCCCACGTTACTGTTCGTGATTCTGAATCACTATTAATATTTAAGTATAAATTAAAAACACATTTATTTAATCTTGCGTTTAATTAATCCCCTGTAGATAAAGATGTAAAGATTATCACGCCGGAGTCACATACTGCACTGTGTCAAGAAATTACTTATTAATTAAATGCCGTGCTTTATTATTAGCTCTAACTGCCTTCCTTGTCTGTTTCTTTTGAGGTGTGACCGGCTTCCTGGAGATCTTCATCCATGGCTCTGCTGACGAATACTGGATGGAACATGAATATCAATTGGACTGGCGGTCCTGCAGGACACCCTTAATGGACTCACATATAGTTTTCCAGTTTTTAGTTTTTCCATTTGTTTAATATCTGTACATATCTGTCTTACATTGTTGTTGCTGCCTGGCCGCTCAAGGAGGATGAGTCCCCCACTGAGTCTTGGTCCTCCCAAGGTTTCTTCCTTGAATAACAACATAAAAGGTAGTTTTTTTCTTGCCACTGTCGCTTCGGCTTGCTCTTTGGGGGTTTAAAGGCTTTAATTCTGTAAAGCTGCTTTGTGACAATGTACTGTTGTAAAAAGCGCTATATAAATAAATAACTTGAACTTGAACTTACTATACCTTTTACCGCAATATCTGCTCCAGTGTATAAATGTCCTCACATTTGCCTGAATCAGCTGTATTAATATCTGGGATTCCAAACCTCAATAAAATACATAAAAATAATAAAAACTAAACTATTCTCAATGGGTGGCCACGTTTCCCCATAAATTTCATCGCATGAATCACATCGAGACTATAAAGTACAGTTTCTACGTGCCCAGGGAATATAATCAACCAGGGCCATTAGACCTCATAGACAGAATAGTTCTGCTTTCAGCGTATACTAACTAACCTAGAAAGCTTAAGGTGTCCATGTTTCCCTTTTCAAGCTGTTTCTACGTGCCCGGGAAATATAATTAACCTGGGCCAATAGACCTCGTAGACAGTTCCGTTTTCAGTGTATATTAACTAAACTAAAAAGCTTAAGGTGTCCAAGTTTCCCTTTTAAGCTTTAAAAATCATAGGGTTGCCTTGTTTCCCCTATAGACGTGTCACGCACTTAAGACATAAAAATATCTAAACTAATCTTAGAAAACTAAAGGTGGCCAAGTTTCCCTTTATCTGTTTTCTTGTACCATTAAGGCCGATTACTGCCAGTATTCCGTCCCTATCCAACACATGACTTAACAATGGGGATGAATAAGTCTCCTAGATAAAGGCAGTTCAGTTTCATAATGTTTACTCTCTAATCTCATTCATTCATTATCTCCCGCTTATTCTCTATTAGGGTCGCGGTGGGGTTCCCCATGCCCATCCAGGGGAAAACGTGTCGGGAGCTGGGCAGATAAACCCAGGACAGGGCGCCAATCCATCGCTGGGCACACACTCACTCACACAGACATACTCTATATGGGGCAATTTTGAGAATTCAATTGACTTGATCCATGTTTTTGGACTGTGGAAGGAAACCTGAGAACCCGGAGGAAACCCACGCAGACACGGGGAGAACATGGAAACTCCACCCAGATGGGGATTCGAACCGGGAATCCCTAGCTCTGAGAGACGAACGTGCTAACCACTAAGCCACCGTGCCGCCCCCCTCTCTAATCTATCTAATATAATATTAAAATGTTTTGACAATGACTGTATTCCTAGTCATTGTCCTAGAAATAGGAAGAAGTCAGTTGTCTGTGAGAACCTGTGTAAAGGAAGTGACAGTGCATCAGTGAAGAGCACAAAGAGGGCTCTGTTCTCCCCGTTCAAAGTGACCCTACAAACTTTAACAGATGAGTACCAGAAAACAAATGCTAAATCCTAATCCAAACAACAAACATAATATTCATACAATAATATATAATAATAAAATTACTTAATTATTCAGTAAAACTCATTTGTCTCCTATGCGTCTGTTGTGGCGCTGTACACACGTTAAGGCAAAACTCAATATACAGGATACGGCTGTAACAGGTTCCTGCTTACCAAATTGATTTGTACATCAGAATTAACAAAGTGCAGCTTGCAACAGACAGCAAAAGGTAAATGTGTGATCCAAACCGCTCAGCAGCTTTCTAATACCGTTTTACTACGTCGGGTCACCATCTGTTGAGTTTCATAAAAAACGGTCAGAAGTTTGCGGTTTCGTTCCAAAATAATTTAATGCATTTTACTAAATAGACAGTGAAAAATATCAAACAATGAAAAATATGGACGATAGGAACTCGTTGCTATCCCAAATATTCAAGTGTTCAAGTATTTTATTTGTCATTCCACAATATAAAGTACAGTACAGTATATGTGGAACGAGACAGCGTTAACCAGAAATAAGGTACTACACATAACACTACTACACAACCAACATAAAGTGCACCTGTGCAAACACAAGGATCATAATAAATACAAGACCATACACAGTACAGTAAACAATAAACATTCAAGTAATGGTATGAAAATAAACCCTGAGTTTGGTTATTGTAAACAGTTAACATTAAGTGGAGAGGTAACAGTGTTGGTGGCCTTCTAGTGATGTGAGCCACATCTTCCAGGAAAAAAATGTCCTTGATTTTAAAAATTCTTAAAGAGTTTGTAATTTTGGCAGTTCTTTATAATGTGCAAAGAGTGTGCAAAAGGTGCAAAGATGTGCATAAAAGTATGTGCAAACGGCATATGTTAATTGTTTGGTCAAATTGTTCAAGAGTCTGATGGCTTGAGGAAAGAAACCGTTTCGCAGTCTGGAAGTGTTGGCCCGGATCAGGGATATGAATTCATGACATGTTCTTGTTGACTGTCCTACTATTCAAATCTCCCCACTTTCCCTGCGACCTGACATTTCTACTCTTTCCCATGCTGATTCATCAAATAGTCATTTTATCTGTTTCCTGAACTATTCAACTCATCATGAGTTTACTTAACCGTATTTCTTTTTGCTTGATTACTTAAAAGTATTATGAAAACCTTACACTATGTATGTTCTGATATCTGTATGAGAAGATAAATCAAACAAAAGCATTATTGACTTTTTGATTGATTTAATTTTCATAAATAAAAGGCAAGGTTTAGGCATGCATAAACATACATTTGTGTTGGTTTAACCAGAGACCACTGAGATGTAGAGCTCTATCTATCTTCTGTCTGTTTTTCTATCCCTCCATCCCTGATAATTCTGATATCTATCCTCACTAAGCACTTCCATGCACGTGCATGTGCAGTACGCTTTTGATCAATTGCTGTTTTGCGCCTGATCGCTGAATGCTCACATCGTTCACTGAGTGAAACAGATTCACTCAGTCGAAGGATATTAAGTTTTTTTTCTTCTGGAAAGCAGATCTTTTCCGCCTCCGTCAGGGTGCCTCAGCCCCCTTTATGTGCGTCATAGCTGAAACAGAAGGGGGGGGGGGGATCGTCAAAGCCTTCCGTGAATGATGCGCTCGCTCTGCATTTACAATTCAATCAGCACTTACACACAGGAGACATGGATTCTGCTCCAATTACAATTAAAAGGAATATTTTATCGAGTGATATTTAATTAAAAAGGCATATAATTGCCTTTATTAGTTTTAAATCCCACACTATGCAAGCCCTGTTTTGTCTTTCGGCTAAACAGTTCATTTTAAAAGAAAGTAATTATGAAAGATATCAGTGTATCATTATAGATGTACCATAAACACTCAGAGACCACTTCATTAGGTGCAAACCCTTTCTGGACTCTTTGTCCAATTTCTAATCTCTAATCACGGAGTGGACTCACTCACTCACACAAACACACACACACAAACACACACTATATAGGGTAATTTAGAGCATTAAATTTACCTTGAATCCAAACAGATGGACTACAGTCTGTGATTGTAGAAGTACAAAGTTTATTAATGTGGTATGTGAACCTCATAAATTGGATAATTATGTTAGAAAGAAGGTGGTGTATCTTATGAAGTAGTTAATGGATATTATTTATTTAATGTTATCTAAGATAAGATTGTTTTATTTAATAACAAAAATGTTTAATGTTATTAAGATAGACAGACAGGTGAACAGAGTGAAAGACATACAAGCAAACAGACTGGAAGGTGGGTAGGTAGGTAGATAGCTAGGTAGACAGACAGAAGAGTGGGTAGATAGACAGAAAGACAAGCAGATAGACAGACAGACTGAATGACCGACCAATAGATATATTAGTGGGTAGAAAGAAAGACAGACAGACAGACAGACAGGTAGGAAGGTAGGTATGTAGGTCCGACCAACCGACCGACAGATAGATAGACAGGCAGATAGACAGACAGACAGACGGGTAGGCAGATAGGTAGATAGATAGACAGACAGACACAGACGGAATGACAGACTAACCGATAGATAGATAGGTATCACTAGGTAGGTAGGTTGTTAGGTGGACAAACAGACGGATAGATAGACAGAAGAGTGGGTAGATAGACAGGCAGATAGACAGACAGATCGACTGATAGATAGATAGATAGATAGATAGATAGATAGATAGATAGATAGATAGATAGATAGATAGATAGATAGATAGATAGATAGATAGGAATTGATACAATAATAGACATCCTCTCATGCCTTATTACTTAAATATACCTGTGCTAGTTCAACCTTATCTTTTAGTTTAACCTATACCAAACCTGTGGTATAAAGTGATCTATTTTACCCACTGTGCTTGCACACAGAGAAATTTATCCTCGATGTTTAATTTATTCGTGCAGTGAAACATACACATATATATACACACTAGTGTATTGAGTATATGTGCCTGGAGCAGTGGGCAGGCTTGTATATAGTTCCCAGGAAGCAATTTGGGTTGGGTGCCTTGTTCAAGCCATAGTGCTTGGGGGACCGGGAATCGAACAAGGGATGTTTAACGTCGCAAGGCTGGTTCCTTAACCACAAGCCTTACAACTGACCTTTTACAACCTCACTGGAAGTTCCAGAACTAGTTTCAACTTTGGGATGCTGCCTTTAAATCACATTCTTTTTAAATATCTGCTAATAACCAAATGAAAATGAAACTGAGTTGATTCCTCATTCATTTAATGCAGTGCTTCTCAAATAGTGGGGCGGTGCCTGGGGGGGGCGCATAACAAGATATCACAGAGCAAGTTATATTATGTGTACTGAACAAACCCTCAAGAGACAACATGGAGAAATATTTAACAGGGATAGTGGAGAGAAAGGCGGAGACGAAGATAATGAGACCAACAAAAGTCAACCAAAAGCTAAAACAAGGAAATATGAGAAAGTGTATGTAGCGCTTGGCTTCACTGTAACGAAGGTGGGAGACGAAGAATGACTTGTGTGTCTTCTGTGTTGGCAGCGGACAGCGTGAAGCCAAATAAATGAAGGTGTCACTTAAAGACGTTACGCCCTAGTCCCGCTGATAAGCCGCTTGTTTTTTTAAATTGAAAACATGACGTGTAGAGCCAGCAATCATCCCGCTTTATGAAAGCTACTTCAGAAAAGCTGTGCACTGCAAAACGGGCGCATTGTAGCCATTAGTTCTGACTTACTCATTTTGATTAAAAAAAAAAAAAAAAAGGGCACAAATTGTTGTATTCATTTTTGTTATGTAGGTTAAAGTGTTAATAAATTGTGCTCCTGAATTGATGTTGCTGATGAATTTGAATTTATTATTATTTATTGATTTTATTTCATTTAATTTTTCAGTATCAAATGCCAATCAGTTCAAAAATGTTTCTAGTTTAAATAAGGATTTCATTCGTTTTCATTCAAATTTAATAAAATTATTCTTTGTTCTAAGTTGATCTATATTTCTTTCTATTTTGTTTTCTTTATTGTTAATAAGGATACATTGTTATAAAAGAGGTGTACTTATAACAAATTTATAGACAAATGATACTACAGTGGGCATGTAAAAATACTTTTTCATCCCATTTTGTCATGTGGGGGGGGGGTGAGTGCGCGCGCGTGTGTGTGGAGGGGGGGCAAATGTTTTCTTCTTCCTGGGGGGGGGGCTTAACAGAAAATAATTGAGAATCACTGATTTAATGAAATATAAACTACTCATGGGTGGTAAGGTGGCTCAGTGGTTAGCACGTTCACCTCTCAGCCAGGTTCAAATTCCATTCAAGATGAAGTATCTATGTTATCAAAGTTTCCAAGTGGGTTTCAAGGTAAATTCAATTCTCTAAATTGCCTCATATAGAGTGTGTTTTTATGTGTATCTGTGTGTCTCTGTGTATTTCCAGCAATTGAAATATTATCCCCTGGATGGGCAAGGGGAACCCTTAAAGAGGATTAAGTGGAAGTTAATCCACTTAATGCAAACTAATGTTCAAAACAATATCAAATATTAAAATCTAAACATAGGTAATTTTATAGTTTGGCTTGAACCTACACTAAGAATCTTCTTGTCTACATGACAATATCACAGGGCTGGGTTCACTACTGCCTAAAATGTGTCAAATATCTAATTACTTTAGAATTAATGGTAGTGTTTGGGTTTAATAATAAAGGAGGGTGTACATATAGAGAGATAAATAAAAAACAATGACAGGTAAAACAAATATAGCTATATTATTAACAGATGAAGAATATAGTGACCACTATAGAGTACAGCTGAGGATCTGTTATTGGAACTTTTAAACACCCTAGGGACATCAAAAAATCAGAAATATAAGGCAACCAGAAAATTAAGTCTGTAAATTCAGTAAATATTTAATCTTTATTCACAATTTATACAAACATTACAAAGTTTAAAGCTTATTTTGTGACTTTTTGCGTTATGTATTGTATTATGAAGTGTGTGTGTGTGTGTGTGTGTGTGTGTGTGTGTGTGTGTGTGTGTGTGTGTGTGTGTGTGCGTGTGTGTGTGGCAAACTCTCCACAAGGACTTTCTCGTTGTCATGTCAATATTTTTATTTTAAAAAGAGAACTGTGTAGCTTCCCGCGTTTTTTAACTCCTAAACGATGAAATTCATTTTCTTGATGAAAGAGCTCGCAAACCAAGCACTCGCAGTTCTGATTACCCTGTGAACAGAAAACCGCGATCACACAAGAGACAAAGCAAGAGAGAGAGAGAGAGAGAAAGAGTGAGAGAGAGAGAGAGAGAGAGAGAAAGAGAGAGAGAGTGAGTGTGCAATGAAGTCATTGGTTACGCTAATCGTTGCCTTAGCGACAAAGAAGCGCGTGTGCTTGCGAAGCGGACGTAACGTTTGCGCAGTGACGCACGATGAGGGCGGGTCCCGAGTAGCGAGACTATCAGACTCTGTCAGAGGACGTTGTTTCTGTGCGAGAGAGAGAGGGGGAGAGAGAGAGGGAGAGAGGGAGAGAGAGGGAGAGAGAGAGGGAGGGAGGGAGAGAGAGAGGGAGAGAGAGAGAGAGGGAGGGAGGGAGGGAGGGAGAGAGAGGGAGAGACTTGACTTTTAATTTACATATATTTTACCAAATAAGGATATCCTTATTCCTTTAAAAAATACAGTATTTTTTTTTTTTTAAAGAAAAGTATCCCATCTTTTTTTTTTTTTTTAATAAATAAGGTATCCTAAAAAATAAATAGATAAAATAAATGAATAAATTAATAAATACCAGTATAAGTTTACGATAAAAGAGTTAAATTCACACTTAACATTAAAAACGTTTGTTTTCTGACGTTTATGTTTTCTGGTGAGCCAGATCGCGAGCTTTGCTTGACCCTGCAGGTAATTAAAAACACAGACCGTCTGTCTCTGTGAGGCTTTGTACTCAGGTCCAAAGATAAAAACACCCCCAGACCACGGTCTTTTAAAAGCATGGGCCCAGTCTCTCAGAGTGCCGAGGAGCGCCGTGAGCCTGTCACACCTGAGGATCAGGTGTTCCACGTCCTCCTCCTGTCCACAGAAGGAACACCTGCTCTCCGTCTGTGGATCGATATGTGCCACGTGTCTGTTCCTGGCCACGGCCCCGTGTACCACCCTCCACTGCAGGTCGGCGGTTCTCTTTTCTATGAAGGGTTTGTACAGGGATCTCCAGCTGCCCCGTGGAGAGGAGCCCAGTGCCAGCAGCCCCTGCCATTTGGTCTCCCTTAGTCCTTTTAGTGATGTTGGAGACCTTGACACAGACTCCATACATAACTTTCTTCGACGTCTTTTCGAAGGATGTTTTAGTTCTGTTGATCCTCAGGAGCCTTCCCTCCTCATCGTGGTCTTCTTCCACTGCTGGTGAGATGGACAGGGATGGGTAGGTGTTTCGGGTCCCTCCTAGTCCACGTCCCAGGATCTCCCTGATGCGGGAGGGCAGGGCTGAGACCACCTCGTTGACGAAGGCGTGTGAAACCTGGTAGACTGAATGCCGGTTTCAGCGCTGAGGTCTTCGGTGCTCCTCCAGGTTCTGTTTACCCTCAGATCTCCGATTCTGGTGATTCCGGTGCATTTGAAGCGGTGTTGTAGGCCTCTCGAGGTCAGCCGTGGAAGCAAAAGCATGGCTCCCATCTGTTCTGCTGATGTTAAACGTTGAGCTCTCAGGCCAGCACGGACTGGTAGAACGGAGTTGTCCTGGACCAGTCCATCTCTCTCAGGTTCAGGAGGAACAGGTGTTTATCGAAGTCCAGGTTCTCCGTTCTCCGCAGCAGTAGACAGGCGGTGCCAGCCCATGCCGGGTCGTCTCCGTAGAGAAGCCTCTGTGCCGTCTGGAGTCTGAAGGGGTTTATCCGGCTGTTGAGGTCGATCAGCCCCTGCCCCCCCTTGTGCACCGGCAGGTACAGGGCTGCAGCGCGGGTCCAGTGCTGTCCATACCAGAAAAAGTCCACGATCCGTCTCCGCAGCTCCCTGATGAGTGAGGCTGGAGGGTTGAGGACAGTGAGTCTGTGCCACAGTATTGAGGCTACCAGGTTGTTAACTACCAGGACTCTCTCCCTGTAGGACAACTGGGGCAGGATCCATGTCCATTGAGACAACTTGGCATGACGCCGTCCCAGTTTTTGTCTTGAAATTCAGTCTGTCCTGAAAACACACCGGGGTACTTTAGCCCTGCGGACCCCCACTGGAGATTTGCAGGTAAAACAGGGGGTCTTTTATCTGTCCATTGTCCTAAAATCAAGGTCTCGCACTTACTCCAGTTGACCCGGGCGGACGATGCTCCCTCGTAGATGTTTAGACTGTCTGTAAGTGCAAGAACGTCCTGCTGATCTTTAATAAAAACAGTGAGGTCATCAGCGTAAGCGGACAGGGCGAGGCTGTTCTGCAGTCCTCTGATGGATAGTCACTGCAGCTTGGACCTCAGTCTGTTCAACAGGGGTTCAATCATTAGACTGTAGAGCTGTCCAGAGAGGGGACAGCCCTGTCTGATCCCCCTGTTCATCATCAGAGGACTGCTCAGTCCTCCACCTACTTTTAAAATGATGGACGCCCCCGAGTATAAAAGCTTTACGTAAGATAAAAACTTGCTGCCGACTCCGAAGGTTGTGAGGGTGTGGAACATGTACCCGTTATCCACCCTGTCGAAGGCTTTCTCCTGGTCGATGGAGAACAGACCCAGGACCTGAGAACTCGTGGTACAGATGTCTATGATGTCGCAGATCAGGAACAGATTGTCCATTATTGTACGTCCGGGTACGCAGTTCATCTGTTCGGACCGGATCACCGTGTGCATGTGGTGTTTCAGTCTGTTGGACAGACATTTGGACAGGATTTTGTAGTCCGTGCACAACAGTGATACCGGTCTCCAGTTCCTCAGAGAACTCAGGTCTACCTTTTTTGGAAGGAGGGACAGAACCGCTCTGCTGCAGCTGGTGGGTAGTCTCCTGGCGCTGATGGAGAACCGGAACACCTCGAGCAGGTCCTCACCGATCACGTCCCAGAAGCGTTTAAAGAACTCCGCCGGCAGGCCGTCGATTCCGGGGGCTCGTCCGGGTGAGAGCTGTGAGACGGCGGCGGTCAGCTCTCGTAGGTGCAGGTCGGCATCCAGGGCCTCAGCGTGAGCGGTTCTGAGCTTCGGGAGATCCCTGAGCAGTTCTCCTGTGCAGGATGGATCACAGGTGTCGGCGCTGTACATTTCAGTATAAAAGTCCACAGCCATTCGTCTCATCTCGCGGGGGTCCGCGGTCACGGTTCCGTCGTCGCGTTTTAAAAACAGCATCCTGTTCGGTGGGCTCTTAGTCCGCTGTAAATTTAAAAAATACGCAGTGGGAGCGTCCATGTCCCTGATGCTGGTGAATTGCGCTCTCAGCAGCGCCCCCTTTGCCTGCTCATGCATAAAAGAGTTTAAAACCTTTTTCTGTCCGTGCAGTCTGTTCATCAGGTCCTCACTGTTGTTGAGGAGTACCTCGGTGTGTAGGTGTGACAGACTCCTCTCGAGTTGCTGAACTGTCCTGCTGATGGCGCCGCTGGTGTGGCGGGTGAATTGCTGGCAGAACAGTTTTATTTGTATTTTACCCATCTCCCACCAGAAGATCAGGTCCTTGTATTCACCTCGCCTCAGCTGCCATTCTGTCCATAAAACTTTAAAAGCAGAGCAGAACAGTTCATTCTGTAAAAGCTTCACATTAAAACGCCAGTAAAAACAGGGCTTTTCATTAAAATGAAGCATTACGTCCACCATGATAGGATGATGATCGGAGAACCCAGACGGAGAGTTAAAAACCGAACGCACTTTGTTTCTGTCTGAATATTTAAAATAAAACCGATCCAGACGGGCAGCACTGACTGTAACAGGTGCCTAGGGCACCTGTTCCATGTCAGTTAATTTACTTTCATTTACGGTCTTTAGTTTAGTTAAGTATTTCTTTCCGTTGTTTTGGGCACGTGGTCGGATGTTGTCTGTATTTATTTCCGTCATTCCAAGTTCAAGTTAAGTTCAAGTTATTTATTTATATAGCGCTTTTTACAACAGTACATTGTCACAAAGCAGCTTTACAGAATGAAAAGACTTTAAACCCCCAAAGAGCAAGCCGAAGCGACAGTGGCAAGAAAAAACTCCCTTTTATGTTGTTATTCAAGGAAGAAACCTTGGGAGGACCAAGACTCAGTGGGGGACTCATCCTCCTTGAGCGGCCAGGCAGCAACAACAATGTAGGACAGCGAGAGACATTTAACAAATGGAAAAACTAAAAACTAAATTTAACAAATGGAAAAACTAAAAACTGGAAAACTATATGTGAGTCCATTAAGGGGGCGTCCTGCAGGACTGCCAGTCCAATTAATATTCAGGTTCCATCAGTGTTTGTCGGCAGAGCCATGGATGAAGATCTCCAGGAAGCCGGTCACACCTCAAAAGAAACAGACAAGGAAGGCAGTTAGAGCTAATAAGGCACGGAATTTAATTAATAACTAATTTATTGACACAGTGCAGCATGTGACTCCGGCATCACTAACTAGAGCAGCA
>JAFMOD010001665.1:61610-85097 GCA_019802435.1 Corydoras maculifer
TGCATGTTTGTACTCAGTCATACTGTCCTTCCATGCGACCCTAAATACCTCTAATTTAGTTTGTCTCCATTTACGCTCTATGGTTCTAGTGGTTTGTTTTAGGGCACGTGTTTGATCATTAAACCATGAAACGAGTCTTTTATCTTTAATCCTTTTTAGTTTAAGTGGAGCGACACTGTCTAAAGTTGCAGAAAACACGTGTTTAAGGTATTCCGCTGTGTTTTTAAGTTCATCAGGTCCTGATGCTGGTTTAAAGTTTAATTCGGGTAAATGTTGTAGGAATGACGTAGCAGTAGAGGGAATGATTGTACGCTTCATAGCGTATTGTGGTTTAATGACTGGATCAATATCAATTTCTAAATCGTAGGTTATTCCCTGTCCTCCGTGCACGTCGTATTTAACCTTATGTTCACTCGTCCGGTACCTTTGTTTTGTGGTGTTCCTACACCTTTAATAAATTCCGTTTCCCTGCTACCTGCGTGCCTGGCTCCCTTCAGTGCGTTAGAGGGCGGCGGTTCTGCGCTTCTAATGCACAGCCGCTTTAATCCCTAGGTAGGCGAGTGTAACACTGACCATGTTCTCACACACCTTTAACCACGTGTACTGCCTTACGTTCTGATTCCTTTCTCTCCAAACGTCTACGAGGTTATACTGTGTGATAAAACTCTTTAAAACATCGACAGACTGAGGGTGAGGTTCTTCAGAGTTCCTGTCCTGTGTGAAGTCTACAGTACAGTTCCAGTCCCCACCTAGAACCATCAGTGAGTCGGGGTGGAACTGCTGTAGACCCTGTTGTAGTTTTTTGAACGTGTTGGTTCTCCGTGCCCCGTTGTTTGGGGCGTACACGTTTACGAACAGGAACTCTGTGTCTCTGATCTTAGCCTGGAGGATTAAAACTCTACCTGGTTCTAATTATTTAAAACGGGTGTTGGTGAGTGTAATTCTTTTGGAGGTCAGGACTGCCACCCCAGCACTGGTGTTTGTGCCATGACTGAGGAAGCAGTCCCCCTCCTCCCACCACCTCTTCCATTCTGTCTCGTAAGCCCGGTCACTGTGAGTTTCTTGTAAAAACAAAAAAGTTTTTACTATTAAAAAGCTGCTTTACCAGTGTTCTCTTAGTCCTATCTCTACCTCCATTTATATTAAAAGATCCTATTTTTAAAATCATGTCCAATATAAAAGGGGAAGAGTAAAACCAATAAAATAATAAAACAGAACAGATGATAAAAACAGTACAGTACACCCACAGTAAGAGCCTATTCATATTAAAATAATTTTTTTGTTAAGGCCTGTTCCTTTCTCAGTTTAGTTAACAGTTTTTTTAAATAACATTTTCAACAATTTCTTCATAATTTGCCATTTTTCGAATTTTCATAACTGATTTTATAAATTTATTAACATCGGGGAAGAAATCTGTGACCTCAATGCTCTTTCCAAATGTTTCGTCCAAGAATTCACTAATTTCTGAGTGGAGTAGAGATGGTCCTCCCCGACCAGCGAGCCGATTTTAGAGACCTGACATCGTGTCATCGTCTCTGTCCTGTTCCATCTCTTGTGATGGTGCATTGCCGCATTCAGGTTCCCCTGGTTGAGCGCTTTGAGTGTCTCCATTTTCCAACACCTGTTCCAGCAGCATCTGCACCAACACCTTCACTCTGAGCACCCTGGCTCGGAGCATCATGGATGATGCTCTCAGTGCTCTCATTATTTCCTTCGTTTTTTCCTCCTTCCATACATTTTTTAACAATTTCAGGCTGTTCCTTAGCCACATCTTTATATTCGGAGCTTACCGTTCCTCCTCGCACCGGGTGTTGTCCTCACTCTGAGGACGGGACGGGACACGGCGGCTCCTCTTGGTCACACTGCCCGGCTGTGTGACCTGGGCGTAAGAAGCCACCAGCTCAGGACCTGAGCGTTTAGGCTTCACCTGCTCAGGTCCGGTTTTCTGAGCAGCAGCGCCATCTTCGCTTCGTTCAGGGGTATGACACCCAGGTTCACCATGCTCCTGGATGTCACGCCCCCGCTGCTCCCCACCTTCACCATTGCCGCACTGTTGCGCTTTCAGACACGCAGCCTTTTTGTGTCCGAGCTCCCCGCACAAGAATCCCCGAATCCTCAGGATCCCCGAGCTCGCGAAAATGAGGAAGCTCTGTCCCTCGTGAGTGACCCTGCGTGGGCTCCTTCAGGACCATCAGCGCGGTGCGGCAGAACGCGAGCACGTGAATAAGCGCTTCGCGCTTGTTTTTAATTTTTATTCATTCATTTATTATCTCCCGCTTTGTCCTCTATTAGGGTCGCAGTGGGGTTCCCCATGCCCATCCAGGGGAGAACGTTTCGGGCGCTGGGCAGATAGCAGTATGGGCTTCCCATACCGCTGCAGCTCGCGCTCCAGCTTCTCGTCGGGGATATTCGGGGGCTCGTTGTCAATAACCACCCGACTTGAGACCGCAACCAACGGAGTCACGGAGAAAAAATCTCCACTTACCGTGATCCCGGTCTCGGCCAACCGCTCCACAAAGCGCCGCTCCTTTAGGAACACCACGACGGCTTTGTTCATGCGGGACGCCGCCGTGATGTTCTCACAGCCCACCACTTTCCCCATCGCCCACAAAACGTCCTCCACTGCGAATGAGGGATTAGCCAGGCACCGGACGGCGTGGCGGAGCATCACCAGCTCACCGCCACCATCGTGGGGCGTAGCCATGCCGCTCCACCGCGCGGGATTAAACTCCCCGCAACGGAGTTTTAACGATGTTTTATATTGCTTTTAAATAGATTTTATGTTTTTAAACTAACAGTGCTTCACCATGTGAACTGAAATAAAGAACTGTGTAGAAAAAAACACAAAGTTTGCTCTCACACGCGCCCTCCACCTCCACACGCTCTCCACACAAATTCCCTGCATGCACAGCTAAGAGAGAGAGAGAGAGAGAGAGAGACTTTTTTTTACTTTTAACGGCACTTAATTTTACCATTAATAGTTATATTTTAAATATAAATCTTTGTATTAATAGATAGATAAATAGATAAATTAATAAATAATAACTACATTTAGGTAAAAACAGGTGCGAAGCAGAGCTCATCTTCTTTAAATGAGCACACTGCTTCCCTGCACCACCATACCGATTTAAATGTGTCTAGATCAATCATACTTTCATAAAAGTTGCTTGTGCAATTTTGTTTTTCCTGCTGATGTAAACCGCCATTTTACTTTGTCCTAAAATAAAATTCAGCAGTTCACATTTGTATTTCTGTTTTTTTGACGTACTTAAAACCCAGGATAAAAACCTGTGGTGTAAAAATCACATTAAGAGCTTTTAAAACAGCACTTAAAATGATAAATAACGGGTGCAGTCTAAAACAGTGTAAAAATGCGTGAAACACCGTTGCTCTCTGGTGACAAAAAGGACACTGGTCATTAAAATCTGGGTTTAAAACAGAAATAAAAGCATTTACTGCAATAATACCGTGGAGGATCCTCCACTGGTGGTCCCCCACCCGCTTGGTTAACGGTGGTTTGTACAGTGCTCTCCACTCTGGTCTTACATTATTACCAATGCCTAGTGTTTCTATCCATGGTGTGTCAGCACTGTTCTCCAGTTTTTTCTTATTAAGAACAAGTACACTGGCTCTATAGAGGAGTTTCCCCGTGGCTGAACTCAGGTCCATGCCTTGTTCCTTTTCGTGGTCCAGTAGGGGCCCCTGGCAGTCCTCAAGCTTAGGGGTGATGGTGGTGTTGGGGAAACGATGTTCCCCTACTGGACTGGACCTCCATCTCTGTAGGAGTTGGGCGACAACTCATGTAGACCTCACCCCCATCAGTGCAGTCAGGTCCTCTGCCCGATCCAGTCCAGGTCCAGCAGCATTCAGTAGGTGGCGCAGGGGGTAGATTCCGGAGGAGATCAGCGTGCTGTGCAACGAAGGGGAGGCGTTGATGTCCAGCTGAGATCCGAAGATGAGGGGTACCTCCAAGAGCCAGTGTAAATGCAGATCACCTTTAAAAGTCACTTTAAAAGATCCTAAAATCTTAAACAGTCCACGATAAGAAACAGGCAAGCTGGTGATGTTCAGAGCGTTAATGTTCATAAAAAACAAAGTTCTGTCCAGACCCAGTCCACTTACAGTTTGTAGGATCCTGTATGCCACTGCCCTCCATACAAGATTTTGTGGGCCAAAGAGGAGTCTTTGAAGATACTGCAGTCTGAATGCAGCGGTCCTGCTGGTCTTGCAAGTTCTGTAGTTTGGAATGACAGTACTAACTTTTCTCCTGGATGTAATTCTGCTGCTGCTGCCGAGATCAGAAAGGTGTGGGAGAGTTCTGTTTGTCCTTCCACCTCTTCCTCCAGACCCTGATGAAAAGTTGAAGGTAGTACAGAGGTCAGTTAGGTCTATTATCTTCTGCAGAAGACGGGTGGATTTAATTCCTGTCTCTCTGCTCAGTATATCTGCGGATTTCCATATTCCACCATCTCTCAGACTCTTTACCTTGTTTAATCCAGCTCTTAGAAAAGCCTGACGGATACTGCAGGACGTCAGAGCTTCTGTCTGGATCACTGGATTGAAGTAAAGTGGCTCCTCCTTGATGTTAATGAGAGGTTTCTTTTCCGACCTTCTGGTCTTCAGCACTAAGGACCATGCCTTCAGATCTGATTGAAAATATTTTGTAGTTCTGGATAGGTCCATGTCCTGCAGCTTTAGGAGTAATAGGTGTCTGTCATATTCAGCGTTCTCCACCCATTGGAGCAGTTGGCAGGCTATGGTTCTACATGCCAGTTCTTCATTATAAAGTTATGAAGTTCTTTTTCCTGCCACTGACCAAACAGAACAGACTCCGATTTGCTCCAGTTCACTCTGGATGAAGATTCTGCTGCGTATATAGACAGACTGTCTTTTACTGCGTGGTCATCCTCCTGTCCTGAGATGAAAACCGTTATGTCGGACAGCACCATCTTGACCTAAGGACTCCAGGTGCTGAGTCCCTTCATCTTGGCCCTCAATCTGTGTAGTAGGGGTTCAATGGCCAGGCTGTATAGCTGGCTGGACAGGGGACATCCCTGACGTATTCCCCTCTGTGAAGTGAATGGTCGACTAAGACCCCCACCAACCTTCACTAACCTTCGGAATATAAAAGTTTAAAGCTTAAAACCAAAAGCTTTTAAAGTTTTAAAAAGATAAGAGTGATCTATTCTTTCAAATGCTTTTTCCTGATCCAAAGATAAAAACCCGAGATCATAACAGTTCACTTTACACAATTCAAAAAGATTGCGTACAAGAAAAACATTGTCCATAATACATCGTCCAGGGACACAGTACGTCTGATCTGAATGTATTAAAAGACACATATTTGTTTTCAGTCTGTTTGACAAGCATTTTGATAAAATTTTATAATATGTACATAAAAGTGGCACAGGTCTCCAGTTCTTTAAAAGACTCAGGTCCCCTTTTTTGGGTAAAAGACCGGTGCAGCTGACTGGAAGTTTTCCATTTATAAAAGACCAGTTAAAAACTTCATGTAGGTCTGAACACATCATGTCCCAAAAAGTTTTATAAAATTCTTCGTTGAGTCCATCAATTCCGGCTACGCAACCAGTGGACAGCTGCTGAACTGGGTCTGTACTTTCTGATTTATATAGTTCAGAATAAAAATGTTTCCTCATTTTGGCTAGGTCCGTTGTTAATGTTCCATCAAGACGCCTCAGTTGAATCATTTGGTTTTGTGGTCTCACTTTTCGTTCTAGATTGAAAAAAAACGATGTTCGGGCATCCATATCATTAATGCCAGAGAACTGGTGTTTGATGAGCGCTCGCTTAGCATGTTCGTTCAAATACGAGTGCTCTCTTCTTTTCCTTCCAGTTTTCCATTTTTCTAGGAACATCTTATGTTAACATCTCATCTTCTAGGGCTTTCATGTCTCTTTCTAAATCAAGAATAGCAGCATATACTTCTGCTTTAGTATGTTGTTCGTATTGTTGGCAAAAAATTCTTATTTGAGTTTTTCCTAGATCCCACCATGTGGCTAGACTCTCGAAGCTGCTTTTGTTTGATCTCCATTTTTCCCAGGATGTTCTAAAAGAATGGCAGAGTTGTTCATCCTGTAACAACTTCACACTGAAGTGCCACAGGGGTTTGAGTCTGTTGGTAGAGGTAAGTATGAAATCCAGAGTTACTAGATGATGATCTGATATTCCACTTGGATGAATACAGACATTTAAAACTTTGTTCCTTTTAGATTTATGGAGATAAAACCGGTCCAGTCGTTCTGGATTCTGTTGTTTTAATCCATGTATACTGTCGTACGTGTGGGTTCATTTCTCTCCATGGATCATAGAGTCTATGGGTTTGGACCAAACTTTTTAGGACTTGAGCAGAAGGAGGATGAGGTTCATCTCCATTCCTGTCCAACGTAAAATCTGTAGTGCAATTAAAATCTCCTCCCATCACAATCACACAGTTGTGATCTTCCTCTTGTATTTTCTTATTTAATTTATAAAAGATTCTGTTTCGCTCTTTTCATACGTTGGGGGCATAGATATTAATAAAAAGAAAAAGTGTGCCTCTGATTTCAGTTTTTATAAATAAAATTCTGCCTTGTTCCCTTCCCAAAACTTGATTGTTACATAAAAATAGATTCCTGGAAAACAAGATGGACACACCTGCAGTAAGATTTGAACCATGGCTCAAAAAACAGCACCTGTCTTCCCAGGACATGTTCCAATCAGGTGCATTTTTTTTTTTTATTACTGTGGGTTTCTTGTAAAAAAATGACATCGATGTTTTTTTGTTTTATAATTTCTAAGACCGCAGCTCTTTATGCTATCCCTTCCCCCCATTAATGTTTAATGTTCCCACCCGTATTTTCTCCATGATGAAAAAAGAGAGTAAGGAGTAGGGAAAAGGTGAAAGAAAATAAAACCCACGTACTATTTAAAACCAGGTTTGTTCAGCTGAATTTCTTTTTTTGGTCCCTTAATGTCCGTCGCATTTTTGTCATTAATTTTTTTAATCAAAATCTTTTTTGTTGACTTAGTTCAGTTTCTGTTGCACATGCCTTGCCATTTCAACTGCTTTAATGAATTTTTCACAGTCAGGAAAAAAATCCAGCACTTTTACAGTTTTGCCAAAAGTTTCATCAAGAAATTTGCTGAGTTCTTGAACTGAATTGAGTTTTTTATCCGCTCCAGGAACAGATACTGCCTTAGAAATGTCTGAGCAATTGTCCTCTTCCATTATCTCAGTTATTTTGTTGGACAGCTCTGAGCTGCCCTCCCAGTCATGTGGATGGGAGACCTTTGTATCTACAAACACAGCACCATTGCCATCCCCCAGATCAACATTCGCTTTTTCACAGTCATTGGTCACCAAGTTGTTTTCAGTTCCTGCAGTGGCAGGTTCATTCTCACTGTCCCTGGTCTCTGAAGACCCCTGTACCTCAGCCACGTTCTCAACCACGAGTGCATCCCCAACCTCACTGCACTCCACCACCTGCTCCTTCTGAAGGTTCGGGAACCTCTACAGGAGATGAGTGATATTCATCCCTTTCCTCCTCAGAGGTCTCGACCTCCACATCACCACTCTGCTCCACAGGGCATTCTGTCCCATGCTTAGCATCACTAGGCTCACTAGGCCCTGCCCCTGTACCACCTTTTTGCGGGCAACCAACTCTCTTGTGCACCAAATCGCCACATTCAAAGCACCTCATCGCTCTAATGCTGGCATATATCATGAAAGGCTTCCCCTTTCTCACCACCCGAAACGAGATGTCCAGAGAAGGTTTTCCATCGAGAACCATGAGTACTGTGAGGCAAAAGGTGACCACATGTTTGAACCCGTTTGTGTTGTATTTTACGTGAACTTTCCTAATTCCGCTCACGATCTTTCCAAAATAAGACAGTTCACGTTCAAGGGGCTCATCCTCTAGAAACGGTGGGACGTTTGAGATGATCACTCTGCTCGTGGTGGAAACCAGCGGCGTGACGGTAACGAACTCATCACTTACTCCACCAGCAGATCCACCAGACTGTGCTGGTTAACGAACACCACCACCGCCTTGTTCATGCGCGACGCCGCCACGACGTTCTCATTGCTGATTAGCTCGCCGATCGCTATGAGCACCTGCTTCACCGTCACCTCCGGCCTCGGCATGCAGTGCAAGCCTTGACGGAGTAAGAGCGGCTCGGCACCGTCCTCACGGTGCTCCGCCACGTCACCCCGCCGCCGAGCCGTGCCGCGCTCTGCTAACGTCGCAAACTTTTGTTTTACATTGAAAATTAATAAATAAATTAATTCATTAAAAAGAGGGGGAAAAAGGAAACAAAAGAAAATAAAAACACAAAAAAAAAATAACATGCAAAATTACACACTAATTTTCTCAGTTGCTCTCTGAAACCATGCTCTCTACATGTGCCCTCTACCCACCCACCCCTCCCAGCACACACTGGAAACAGTGAGAGAGAGAGAGAGATTAACATATTTGTATTTTGTTTACTCAAAACATCAATTTGGAGTTTAAAAAACGTTAATCTCATTGATAAATTCTAAAAATTGATCATTAAAGAAAACCTTTAGTATTACAAACATAAAATCCTTTTACATTTTATTTTGTTTTTAATTTTTGAACGAACATCTCTTGAAAATAAATGTTATAAAGTTAAAATTAAACATAACGCCATCAATGTAGAGAAATACATAAGCATAATACATTTATTCATTCATTATCTACTGCTTAATCATCTACGTCACAGGGGCAGGGCGGGGCACCAATCTATTGGTTGGCACACTCACACAGACACACACAAACACACACTATATGGGGCAATGTAAAGCATTTAATTTTTGAATCCATGTTTTGGACTGTAGGAGGAAACAAGGAGAAAATGGAAACTCCACCTAGATTGGGATTCAAACCTGGATACCCAGCTAACCTCTAAGACACAATGCAACCCCTGTAGGAATAATTCCTTATCTAATCTCATAATCTTCATCTTAAAAAAAGCATTGCTGGGCAGACCCACCAGGATAGGACGCCAATCAATTGCTTGCTACACACACACACACACACACACACACACACACACACACACACAGACACACACACACTATATATAGGGGCAATTTATAGAATCCAATTCACCTTAAATTCCATGTTTGTGGGAGGAAACAGGAGAACCAGGAGTAAATGCTGCTGTACGGGGAGGACAATAAGTAAAGGAAAATTCATTCAAGATTTTACATCACATTTAACATATTTAACAATTAATTTAACAAATTTAATAAATACAAAAGAAAAATTAAACATATGCCATTACTTTTTTTTGGAATTCAGATAAATTAGAAACCTCAAGTTTGAAGAAAATATCACAGGCATTTTAGCACTCCAACCTATTTTTAAGTTTTGGTAGTGGTTTTGGCGTTTGGGCCCATTGTAACCCATTGAAACATGTAAGTTGCTTTGGATGTAACAAATATATCAAAGTGCAATAATGACAGTATTGAACATTACAAATATTGTGCAAAGATGGCATTATTGTGCAGTAAAAGACAGTTGTACAACTACATATTCCATAAATGGTAATAATGACCATACAATTATCCAAACAGCCAATAATAAAAGATGATCTCACTTATTTAAGTGCTCTTCGCCTCTCAGCGCTAGGGATTTCCGGTTCGAATCCCCATCTGGGTGGAGTTTCCATGTTCTCCCCGTGTCTGCGTGGGTTTCCTCCGGGTTCTCCCGTTTCCTCCCACAGTCCAAAAACATGGATCAAGTTAATTGAATTCTCAAAATTGCCCCGTTTAGAGTGTGTCTGTGTGAGTGAGTGTGTGCCCAGCGATGGATTGGTGCCCTGTCTTGGGTCTATCTGCCCAGCGCCCGAGATGTTCTCCCCTGGATGGGCATGGGGAACCCCACCGCGACCCTAATAGAGGATAAGCGGGAGATAATGAATGAATGAATTTAAGTGCTCTGTTCTTCATAGAAGATACATATTTATTAAAGTTGTATTCATAAAAAAAACATCTATACAGGTTTCAAGTCCTAATTTACATGACCTCTTGGTTTCTACACCGAGGGATGTGGTAGTTCAGTGCGATTTAGGGTTTAGGGTTTAAATCCCATGTTCACTGAAGTTACTAACGTGGGCTCTTGAGCAAGGCCCTTATCCCTTATTGCTTCAGGATTGCTGTCACCATCAGCTATTTTTTGCTTTAGATAAAGTTGCTTTGGATAAAATCATCTACTAAATCATGCATTTACATTTGGTAATTTAGCAGACGCTTTTATCCAAAGCGACTTACAAGGTGAACACAGGGTTATTCATAACATCCCTGGAGCAATGAGGGTTAAGGGTCTTGCTCAAGGACCCACACTGGTAACTTCAGTGGACCTGGGATTTGAACCCCCGACCTTCTGATTGATAGCCCAATGCCTTAACCACTGAGCTACCGCACCCCAAATCACTGAATGTAAATGTAATGTAAATGTTTTCACTCGGGGCGGCACGGTGGCTTAGTGGTTAGCACGTTCGCCTCTCAGCGCTAGGGATTCCCGGTTCAAATCCCCATCTGGATGGAGTTTCCATGTTCTCCCCGTGTCTGCGTGGGTTTTCTCCGGGTTCTCCGGTTTCCTCCCACAGTCCAAAAACATGGATCAAGTTAATTGAATTCTCAAAAATTGCCCTATATAGAGTGTGTCTGTGTGAGTGAGTGTGTGCCCAGCGATGGATTGGCACCCTGTCCTGGGTCTATCTGCCCAGCGCCCGAGACGTTCTCCCCTGGATGGGCATGGGGAACCCCACCGCGACCCTAATAGAGGATAAGCGGGAGATAATGAATGAATGAATGAATGTTTTCACTCGTTGCACTAATCGCCTGACTGTCATTCCATGTGCGCATGCGTGCCCGTTTTTGCCTGAGTCTGTTTTTGACGGTGCAGCGGTGGCGAGTGACGCACGGAGGGGCGTGGCCACAAGCTGCCGCTCCACACTTCGTTTCCCGCAGAGAGAGCGGAGCAAGAGAGAAGGAGAGAGCGAGAGAGACAGGCGAAAGAAGATGGCGGCCGTGTCAAGCGGAGCTGCTGCTGCTGTGTCCGCCGCGGCCGCGAGTCCTCACTCGGCCCGCCAATCCGCAGGAATGGGTTGCCCGACACGAGCGCCACCCAGCTCCGGGATGGAGCACCCCACCCGCACTGTACCCACTGCAGCGTGTATGGCGAACCCGGGGCACACCAGGCCGCCCCCAGCCCGAGTGGGCTACTACGAGTTGGAACGGACCATTGGCAAGGGCAACTTCGCGGTGGTCAAGCTCGCCACGCATGTGGTCACCAAGGCTAAGGTGAGAAAACCAGCACGCCGTGTCGAGATTCTATCGTCTTTGCGCTGTCAGCCCCACGCCAAGTCTTATTCCATTGGAAAAAGCTAGACTCAGATTTACGGCTGTATCCCAAACACAGTCATGCGCACTGCCTTTTACACACTAGCGAGGGTGGCACTAGACGCTGCGTTTCTCAAAGCTAGTGAGCTTACTTTCCAACGGGGGTCCATTTGAAATCCAACCAGTGGCCTTTCACTAATAACATGTTGTTGTCCCCATTGCAGTTTGTTTGAAGTGTATTCTTATTTTCAAATCCACGGGTCGCGAAAAGATTTTGGCGACTATTTCATTATGACTTTGGGGGTCACGTGATCGATTCGGATTTTTAGAAATGTTGACATCGCTGTGAAGGGACGGACGTCGACTGGTGAAGGAAGCTACTAGCTTTTAGCATAACTAGCATAAGATAACGGTTTTTATTTACATTGCAGAAATCGATTCTGTGTCGAAAGATCGTCGTCTCCCGAGGAAAACTGCGGAAAAACAATATAAAACATAAAAAGTCTATGCCAGCACACGATGTTTACTTATTAGCATAATAAGCTAACGTTAATCGTCGACGCTGAGGTTCTATCATCTTTCCGTGGTAAATAAACTCGCATGGGTCGAAAACACGTTCTAAGTTTTAATTCCGCTATTCGGGTTGAAGGCGTTCCTGTGAAAAACTAGTACGTTTCGACGGGTTTAGAGCTGATTTAGATGTCCATGTCAGGAGTAAAATCACACGACTGTCTGCATGTTTGATGTTAAAACTACAAAAAGTAAAGTAATTTTAGAGCCGAAGCCTTTCTAATTCCATAAACACCTGAATGAAAACAACACAAAATCTGACTGCTCTTTACTCATAACAGGATTAGAAGCTCAAAATAAATCAGTTTATTAAGGTCAGTCATGTTCTAGTGAGGACATCTGAAAAATTAAGTGAACTTTATATACCAATGGAACAACTCCCATAATAAAGTAATTTTACTAGAAGCATCACCTTTTTTTTTTTTTTTACACCTACCCCATTGTACATTGTATCAGTTCTCTTTACCATATAGATACAATATCCATCAGTTTATCTATGTACACAACAGTTCTGCTGAATTTTGTAAAAACCTTATTGATGTTGAGCGTAAGCACCAACCATAACTGGCCAGTCACCATTATCCTGCAGTAGTGTTCATGGAGGATTAGAGGATGACTTGTGCAAACTGTGTGGCAGTTTGCACAAGTCAGTGTTTAACTGCATCAGCGCTGCCTCAGTGTCATTGCAGTACTAAGAATAATCCACCACCCAAATAATACATGCCTTGTAATGGTCTTGGGGGAATTCTGTGTATTGAAAAACAGTTGAGTAAATGTAATTGTATTTGTAGAGAAAAAGATAAACTAGACCCTTTGTTTGTAAAATCACAATGAGCATCTATATGGAAAAATGAATAAATGTTTATTCAAAGCAAAATCGTTGGTAATCTGACCTTCTACGTTGTGATCTAGTCCGATTTTTGAACAGTGACCCTGAGTAACAGAATTCTATTTTATGTAACAATTAAAAACTGCCATCTAGTGGGCTAGTTCTAGACCACAGTTTATAAAACAGCTGCAAGGGGTTAAGTGCTCAACGGTAATTGGCTAACTGTTTATATTAATATGTACCTTATGATTGACATACATAAAGTGTTCAGAGGTGTACATCGTTGTCAATAATGTCACAGCTGGACAAACGGTTCAGCCAATCAGATTTAAGGATGGGAACTACTCATTTTATAGTGGACAATAGATGCGCATAAAAAGGTTTGGCTGGTAAGTGTATAATTTGTGTTTAAGTTTGTATTATACATAGTTTAAATGGTTTAAGTTTGAGACAAACAGTTTACGCAGATCTGACAAAAATGTATTAATTTAAATATGGCCCAAATATGATGAAAACAAACTATAGGAGGAATTTGTGGAGTTAAGTTTGTTTATTAATTTACAGGCTAATCCTAAATTTTGGGCACTACCTGGTCAATATAAACAGCTATTGGTTTCTAAACATAACTAAACCCATGTTAGCACACTTTAAAGCCCTGGATTTTTTGTTTTTAAGGAAACGAAAAGTGTGATTGTACAGATGTAGTTTTAATTTTTTTGTTATCCAATGAGAGAAGATATTCATTCATTCATTGTTTTTCGCTTAATCCTCTACTCTCACGGGGGAGTGGTTACCCATGCCCATCCAAGGGAGAATGTTTAGGGTTCTGGGCTGGACAGGGTGCCAATCTTTTACTGAGCACAATCACTTACACAGACTCACACACATACTAAATAGGGCAATTTAAAACATTCACTTTACCTTGACTTTACCTTGTGGCCACGCAGCCACAGGAAGAACATGGAATCTCCATCCAGATTGGGATTCGCACCTGGATCCTTAGTGCTTTGTATGTATGGTGAAGTATGTATTTTATTTTTAAGATTAAGTTTTAAATATTTGCAAAATATCAATGCACTCTGATTGTAAAGTATGTATTTTAGTTTCATTATTTGTTCATTAATGGATGTTTTTTTATTTAAGACAAAGCCAGGCAGCTAAGCGAACCTAATTCTGCTCATTTTAATTTAGCGCAGTCCTATTTTTTGTATAAATATTAAATGATGCAAAAAGATTTGATACAGGAATGAACCTGAAAGTATTGTTTTAAATAAATGTTCTATTTGTTTACATTGTTGTTTCATCTTGTCAAACACAATTTAAACAAAATGTAAAGACCATTTGAACTGAAAAAATTATTTCTGAATCAAAAATCGATTCTGAATCGAAATGTAAACTCAAAAATCGGAATCGAATCGCCAGACACTGAGAGATTAGCACCTCTAATATTGTAGTGACTTAGCCTGCTGTTGAGCTTCCGTCATCCTCATCGGTGACTTCAACATGTTTTCGTTTCGTGTGCTGTACTATCACCTTGGTGCTCCCGTGCCAGGTCAAAACATTTTTGCAAAGCTTGCATGTTGCATATTTTTCAGTTGTGTGACGCATGAAGTGCTCCCACACTTTATTTCTGCATCGGCCTTGTGTCATTTTTAGAATTTATTGAATTTTGTTAAACTTCTTTCACAGATTCCACCTCCACTCCGCCTCGTTCTGTTCAACCCGCTCTTATTATTATTTTTCGTTGCTGACGAAGTGCTGCTGTTGATGTAAGAGGTTACGACAATGAGAGTAATGTGTAAATCATGCGACACAACAAATCATAAATGAAATTCATTGCCAACACTTTCCATAATCTTTTTTTATCGAGTTCATTGATTCGTTGTTGCAGCCCTAGTAGTGTACATCACACATTACTACAAATGTGATGTGTCAGAGGTGTGCATTATTGTCAATAATGTCACGGCTGGACAAATAGCTCAGCCAATCAGATTTAAGGACACAAACTACCCATTTTATAACTGAATCTGAATCATGTTCTGCTTCTGTAATTTGTATTTGGATATAACAGGTGCTGTGAAAGAGATCACATGATCATCCAGATAAAATAGCACACAAGGTTTTCTGAATCTTTGTGTCCTTGTATCACATGATCACGACGAACAGTTAATAAATTGTCCTTTTGATGTCTTTAAGAAGTTTACAGCATCATAGCTAACCTCTCTAGTTTCACAGAAGTGAAATTGCTGGATGTTTGTAATGAGGAATTGTTTGAATAGTGGCTAAAGAACTGAGACAAATTTGAGCTCCAGACATGAGATACAGCAGTGTCAGTTCACTCTTTCAGCATCTAAATGACATTATGATGGGTACCCAGAAGGATCTCACTATAAGAACTAAAAAAAAAAAGAAGCCAAAGTTAACTTAGTACGATACAATCCTTCTGGGAAGACATCCTGTGAACATTTTCCAATATTAATAGAGCTTTTTATCGAAGTACATCATTGTACTCATTACATTGAATAAATTGAGACTTTCAGAGAAAAGAACATGTCCCTAGGATCAGTTGTGGTGGAGGATGAAAGATGTGCATCGTAAAATGACTACCATGGAATTCGGGAGTGCAATAAGGTGCAGAGTCTACGACAATTGGCCTCTGTAATGGGCCTTGTAGCAGGACAATAATAAGGACAGTCCATAAAAAGCATTCAATCAAAAAAATTCAAACATGATTGCAGACTAAGCACAGATCTCAATCCTTTAGAACCCCAGTTAAGAGATTTGGGACTGCAGATGACAGTAGAATTCTTTACATTAAAGAGACAATTTGTTAAAAGAAAGAATGATTTATTTCATATTTTGGATTTATTTTATCCAAAGCGAATTACAAATGAAAACCTCACAAGTCAGTAGTTATGAAGATCAACAGCTAAACTGTATAATTAAGCAGGTCAATACATGTCTGGTTTTATTTACAGTATGAGTTTAAGGCATCCAAGTAGCCCAAAGAGCAATTAAACACAAATCTCACACACACTGGTACAATGTGTAGCATAGTGTGAACAAAATACTAAATTACACAAATTTTAGTCGCTCTAATATGTTACATAATTCCCCTCTAAATGCAACTCACTTCCATGGAGGGCATATTTTGTCAAAAAATTAAAACGTGAGGCTTGATCATTAATTACCATTGTGAACAAGTTGTATGTATTTATAAAGCACATTTAAACACTGCTTAATATAATTAAAGGAAAATATAAAGTAACACACATTCTCCATCACTGTTATTATCCAGTTAACAACCAAACAGCATGAAGCGTGCTCTGCCGGTCTAATAGTGTTACGTTGCACTGTTACGTTGCTTTACTTCAAAACTAAAGAAACTTGGGATATAGTAGTGATTTACTCTGCTGTTGAGCTTCATCCTCATCAGTGACTCCAACATGTTTAGTTTCAGGTGGTGTATCTGGACCGTGGTGCTCCGTGCAGCTCAATTCATTTTCGCAGAGCTCGCATGTGATACGTTCTTTAGTTGAGTGAAGCGTGAAGTGCTCCCGCAGTTTTAAACGGAAGTTTTTCATTTGTACGATTTATCAACTTGTTTTGCAGACTCCGCCTCATTCTGTTCAACCCCCTATTTTTTCCAGCATTATTGAAGCGCTGCAGATTACTTAAGCGGTTCCAACATTGCGAGTAATGCGGAAATCGTGCGACCCAACGAATCCATAACGAAAATCGTTATCGACACTTCTCATAATCGATTTTATCGATTCGTTGTTGCATCCGTACTTCTAACACTGCTGATGATTTTGAATAAAATCACAAGAAATGAACTTGACCAAAAAAAGGAATTGGTAATCAAAGTGCTGAGGAAATCTGGAAGGCTTACAGGAGTACCAGTGTTTGTATGTGACTCACACTACAAAATTTCAGTTGTCCTTATTATCAAGTCGCTGATTTATTTTGTTGAGCAGTGAGAAACCCCTCCTCTCAGATTTGACGCAAATTGGCATTTGCATGGAACTGGTGTAATCTCTATTTGCCCAGTCTTCATTGACGTAATCAGAGAGCTCACTGATGGCTTAGTAGGAGTGTAAATTAGAGTCTTCATTTCGATTTGACATAGATTCTTCACATCGAATTAAAAAAAAAAAGAATATATATATATATATATATATATAAATATATATATATATATAAAACAGAGGAATTTAATGAAACAAATATTGTTCATATGATATAGTTTGGTATGGCAGAAAGTTATTGCACACAGATGATTGAAATGTATTGTACCGTCAATGATACGTTGATTGCAGCTATTTTCAGTTTGGTTTGGAGTGATTACTTAGAGCAGTGCTTATTGTGCAGTCTTAACTGAAGTGCCCAGTGCTGCAAGAGTCTTATACATGGGGTGGGATTCATTGTCCATAAGAGTTGCTTGCTTGTTTAGCATCCTCTTGTTTCCCACCACCTGCATCGGGATCTAAGGGTTCCCCCAGAACAGAGAGTTTGTCCAATCTGTTCCTGTCTGAATTTGTGATGCTACTGCCCCAGCACACCACTCCATAAAATATGGCTGATGCCACCACAGTGTCAAAGAAGGTTTTGAGGAGTGGTCCCCGCACCCCAAATGACCTTAATCTCCTCTGCAGATACAGCCTGCTCTGTCCTATTTTATAAAGTGCAGTGGTGTTGTCCGACCAGTCCAGTTTAGTGTTGAGGTGAACACCCAGTCCACCGTGTCAATGTTCATTCCCTGGATGTTCACCAATGTTGGGAGAGGGTGAAAATCCACCACCAGCTCCTTAGATTTTGCAGTGTTGATCTGGAGGCAGTTACAAAGGCACCAGTCCACAAAGTCCTGAATCACCTTCCTGTATTCCCGGTCATCATCTGTGATGAGACTGACAACAGCAGTCATCAGAGAACTTCTGTAACAGTGACAGTTCAGTGAACTGTACTTAAAGTCTGCAGTCCCTCTACAGGGTAAAGAGGAACGGCACCAGGACGGTTCCCTGTGGGGCCCCGGTACTGCAGACCACTAAGTACTACTGAAGACGAAGACGCATCTTTTTAACAAATACCTGTTGTAAAAAAAAAGGGGGGGGGGGCGCAGCATCAAATAACAATCAGGTTTGATGATTTTACGGTGCAGTTGGTTTTCTGCATAACTTCTGACTTGTAATGTTCTCATTTGTAAGTCTCTTTGGATAAAAGCGTCTGCTTAATGTAAGTCAGAAACACAGTCCCGTGCCCTCACATATTGTGGTCGATGTGTGAGGTAGTCCATAATCCAGTTAGTCATGTGAGAGTCCACTCCGATAAAATCTAGCCTGTCCCTTAGAAGTCCAGGTTGGATGGTGTTAAAAGCACTGAAGAAATCGAAGAACATGATCCTCACAGTGCTCCTCTGGTTCTCCAGATGAGAAAGCGCTCTGTGGAGAAGGTAGATGACAGCATCATCCACACCAACACCAGTCTGGTAAGCAAGCTGAAGCGGGTCCATTGATGTGAGCCTCTCTAGTATCTTCATCAGATGAGATGTCAGTGCCATCGGTCTGTAGCTGTTTAGGTGCTGAACATGTGTTCAATGATTCCACTGAGCTGGTCGGCGCAGCACCTCAGAAGCCTGGAGCTGATGCCATCAGGACCTGCAGCCTTTCTTGGTTTTATCTTCCTGAGCTCATGTCTCACCTAGATAGTTGAAAGGGTCAAGTTGGAGCATGTGGGTGGAGAGTGAGCAGATGTTCCTGGTGCCTATATGTTGTTTCAGGGAACTGTGGGTGGTGGCTGTGAACTGGAAGATGTGCTAAAGGGGATGTCAGTGAGGGTGATGGTTAGGTCGTACACTTGAGTCGTTGAAGACAATGGCTGAAGTAGAGATGTCAGGGTCATTGAAGGGGAGTGATCAAACCTATTGAAAAACAGATTTAGGTCATTCACCCATTTCTGATGCCCTACCACCTGCGAGTCTGGTTTCTTATGGCCTAAGATGCGTTTTGAGGCCTTTCCGGTTCCCGCTGACATTGTTCTGCTGCAGCTGGTCTTCAATTCTTCTCCTGTACTTGGCTTTTCTGTCTCTCTTCTTATCTTTATGGAGAGCTTTTATCTCAGGATTGATCGATGGTTTATTGGAGAAACACCGAAGCGTTTTGATGGGTACAGTGCTCTCTACACAAAAGTTTATGTAGTCTGTGATGCAGTGTGTGAGATTGTCCATGTCCTCCCCATGAGGATCACACAGTACTTTTCACATAGTTGAATCGAAACAATCCTTCAGCACCTCCTCTGTTTCCTCAGACCATTTCTTCACTGTGCGGGTGACTGCAGGTTCTCTGTGTACAAAGGGTTTATACACAGGTTGGAGATGAACCATGTTGTGATCTGACTTGCCCAGGGGAGGGAGGGGTACAGAGTTATATACCTCCGTGGTGTTGGCTTAAAGCAAGTCCAATACTCTGTCATCTCTGGTGGGACAGGTAACATACTGTGTGAAGGTGGGCAGAGTAAAAGACAGAAGTGTGATTAAAATCCTCGGAGATCAGAAGAAGAGCTTGTGGATGTTTAGACTGTAGTGTGTTCACCGCCGAGTGGATGATGTCACAGGCAGCCGCAGCACCAGCAGAGGGAGGCACATGCACAGCTATCATGATGGCCTGTGAGAATTCCCTCCCGAGAATATCCCCCCGAGGTAGTGTGATCGCATGCTAATGGCTAACAGTTCAACATCCTTTCTGCAGATTTGTTCTTTAATAGTGATGTGATCAGAATTATACCATCTATCATTCACAAATGCTGCCAGTCCTCCTTTTCTCTTGCCGCTCTCTGTCGTTATGCCTGCCCATAGGAGTTTAAAGCCGTCAATAGAGATGACCGTGTCCGGTGTTAGCGGCGTTACCCAATTCTCTGTAAACAGCATAATGCTACACTCGCGATATTCTTTGTCATTCTGGGTTAGCACCGTTATCTTATTGGAAAGAGATCTTGCATTTCCCATGATGATGAAGGGGAGAAGCGGTCTATAACGTCTTCTCGGCTCCTGGCGATTATAGAGAACGTCTCTTCCTCCTCAGCTCGTAGGGGATGTCGGCTCGCATGTCGGGTAGCGCTGCTGTGTTCCGAGGAGCCAGTAACTGATCCCGGGTGTAAACGATGGATCCATGGCTCCATGTCAGTTTCTCAGACACGGTCAAAACAAGGAACAAAAGCAGCACAAGAACCCTAAAGAACTCTAAAGATCTGGTCCTCATTGTAAAAAAAAAAAATGGCGCACTATATTGTTTGCCATTTCTGCAGTAAAGACACTGATGCGGTAAGTTTTTAGTGCAGTAGTGCTGCCGTAGTTTAAACACCTCACAAACAGATGGACTACAGTCTGGAGTTGTTGGAGTACATCTTAGGTCATCTTAGTGATTGACCAATTGATCGGGGCCGATTTTTGGCATTTTTAGATAATCGGCATCGGCCGATATGAGCGCACAAGGCCGATATTCAAAACAATGCCTACAGGCAACGCTGTAGACAGCGCTGTCATTCTGGCTCAATGACTGAATACAGTCATTTGATCTTGATTAACTTTTGCTTAGAGTGACCTCTAGTGTTCTTACGGCAGAACGTCAGTCCGGCAGAACGTCAGTCAATATTTGTTACTGACTGCTCTTTGTAATGTATGAAGTGTTTACTGTCTGCATAATTAGAGCGATTATGTTATTTAGAGAGAATATGCCAATAGTTTTATTTGAAACTGTAAACTTAGCAACCACTTGAACAGCTAAACTGGCCAAGTAATACTAATTAGCGCTAGCTAACGCTATAATAATGTTCCGGGATGCTATTTGTAACGTATACAGTGTTTACTGTTTGTATAATTAGGGCGATTTTGTTAAACTGGCTAGCTAACGCTATATATCGCCAGCACTAACTAACTGAAGCTTACAGGCAGTGTTGTGCCAGTTCACAGCTTTTCTGAACTAGTTCAAGTTCAGTTCATTTTATTTTTTTCTTGAGATATTCAAATAGTACTTTTTTTCACACCACAAAATTACAATATTTGTTTGTTAATATTTAATTTATTTATCTGAATTAGCTAAATTGGCTCATTAGTTCAAAAAGTTCATTGAATTTTGTTCTGTGTGCATTGTGCAATGTTCTTCAATAAATGTTTATTTTAAAAAGATGCTGCTATCTGCTTATGTTCAGGTACACTGAAACATTAATTAATAATGTGTAATTTAAAGTTGTATGTTTTTAATATTGCTCTCTGTATTCCAAAAAGTAGAGTAGACAATGATATACTGTCTGATTACTTTTGTTTCTTGTTTATTATTATTGTTATTATCATTATTATTATTGTACTTTATTAGTTGCAATAAAAACTGGTAATATCTGCTTTATATATCGGCCACTTCTGTCATCTAAATATCGGCATTGGCCATTAAAAAACCCATATCAGTCGATCACGTGTATATATATATAATTTTTATATATATATATATATATATATATATATATATATATATATATATATATATATATATATATAATATATCTATCTATCTATATCATTCATTCATTATCTCCTGCTTTATTCTCTATTAGGGTCGTGGTGGGGTTCCCCATGCCCATCCAGGGGTGAACGTTTTGGGCGCTGGGCAGATAGAACCAGAACAGGGCGCCAATCCATCGCTGGGCACACACTCACTCATACATACACACTCTATAGGGGGCAATTTGGAGAACTCAGTTGACTTGATCCATGTTTTTGGACTGTGGGAGGAAACCGGAAAACCAGGCGGACACGGGGAGAACATGGAAACTACTCCACCCAGATGGGGATTCGAACCGGGAATTCCTAGCGCTGAGAGGCGAACCACTAAGCCACCATGCCGCTATATATGTATGTATGTATGTATGTATGTGTGTGTGTGTATGAATACATTTTGTATAGCCTTTCATGTGCAGGTTATCCAAGCATAGAAAAGAAAATGTCTAACAATCACACTTTATGGACAAATTTATTGAGTCTTATCAGTAAATTACTAATTTCAGGTGACCTATTCAGTCCTGGTGCCATAGGTATATAAAACAATCACCAAGTCATGTATTTGGGACAGAAATTGACATTGTATTGCTTTGGGGCCACATCTGACCCTTTGGCTTTGACCCATACTATCCAATGGAATAGTAGAAATAAAATTTAAAAAGCTTATTGATTGAATTTTACTTTAGAATAAAAGCAGTGCAGTTGTATTCGATGCATGGTGTATACTTTATGTACCACTGCATTTCTTTTATTTTGAATTAAACGATCAAAAACTAATGTGTTTGTCTAATGTGCCTGACATCACTGATCTGGATAAAATTCCCACAGACACCCTTTTATAAATCTTTCAGAATACCTTCGGCATAAAATTGGAAGCTGTTAAAGCTCCAAAGTGGAGACCCTGTCAAAATGTTAACTCATAAAATTCTTCTCTTAAAATTCACTCATTCATGTGGATGTAATGTATTTGCATCTTTTTGAGAAGAGTCAGTTTCATTTGTGGTTCTTAATGTAATGCGCACCCAATTTGTGACTCAAGAAATTGAATGAGAAGAGACTGGAATTTGTGTAATTTAAAATAAATAAATACATTTTATATACACTGCTCAAAAAAATAAAGGGAACACTCAAATAACACATCCTAGATCTGAATAAATTATTCTCATTGAATACTTTGTTCTGTACAAAGTTGAATGTGCTGACAACAAAATCACACAAAAATTATCAATGAAAGTCAGATTTATTAACCAATTGGAGGCCTGGATTTGGATTCACACACAAAATTAAAGTGAAAAAACACAGGCTGATCCAACTTTGATGTAATGTCCTTAAAACAAGTCAAAATGAGACTCAGTATTGTGTGTGGCCTCCCCGTGCCTGTATGACCTCCCTACAACGCCTGGGCATGCTCCTGTTGAGGTGGGGGCTGGTCTCCCGAGGGATCTCCTCCCACACCTGGATTAAAGCGTCAGACAACTCCTGGACAATCTGTGGTGCAACGTGACGTTGGTGGATGGAGTGAGACATGATGTCCCAGATGTGCTCAATTGTATTCAGGTCTGGAGAACGGGCGGGCCAGTCCAGAGCTTCAATGCCTTCATCTTGCAAGAACTGCTGACCCACTCCAGCCACATGAGGTTTAGCATTGTCCTGCATTAGGAGTAACCCAGGGCATATGGATTCACAAGGGGTCTGAAGATCTCATCTCGGTACCTAATGGTAGTCAGGCTACCTCTGGCGAGCACATGGAGGGCTGTGCGGCCCTCCAAAGAAATGCCACCCCACACCATTACTGACCCACTGCCAAACCGGTCATGCTGAAGAATGTTGCAGGCAGCAGATCGCTCTCCACGGTGTCTCCAGACTCTGTCACATGTGCTCAGCTGGAGGTCATTTTGCAGGGCTCTGGCAGTGCTCCTTCTGTTCCTCCTTGCACAAAGGTGTAGGTAGCGGTCCTGCTGCTGGGTTGTTGCCCTCCTACGGCCTCCTCCACGTCTCCTGGTGTACTGGCCTGTCTCCTGGTAGCGCCTCCAGCCTCTACGCTACGCTGACAGACACAGCAAACCTTCTTGCCACTACCTGAGCTGCACTACCTGAGCCACTTGTGTGGGTTGTAGAGTCTGTCTCATGCTACTACGAGTGTGAAAGCAACACCAACATTCAATAGTGACCAAA
>JAFMOD010001665.1:85230-113578 GCA_019802435.1 Corydoras maculifer
AGGGTGCCAATCCATCGCTGGGCACACACTCACTCACACAGACACACTGTATATGGGGCAATTTTGAGAATTCAATTGACCTCATCCATGTTTTTGGACTGTGGGAGGAAACCGGAGAACCCGGAGGAAACCCACGCAGACACGGGGAGAACATGGAAACTCCACCCAGATGGGGATTCGAACCGGGAATCCCTAGCGCTGAGAGGCGAACGTGCTAACCACTAAGCCACCGTGTCGCCCTCTTAGTTTTTTTTTTTATTATTTATTTATTTTTTTTGTTAACGAAGCACTGTAGGTGACATAAGCGGTTACGACTATGCGAGTAACGTGTAAATCCTGCAACGCAACAAATCCGTAATGAAATTAGTCACTTTTCATAATTGATTTTAATCGATTCGTTGTTGCAGTCCTAGTGTGTTCTCTTTTTTTGCAGTCAATTTTGTCAGTTCTACTAACCATGGAAGCACTTTTTTGGTGTTACTATTACAAATTATGGTAATACAAATGTTTACCATAGTGCATTAGCCTTTAATTGAAAATAAAATACAAACGTTACAGTCATAGTGCATTTATATTTTGCAAATCTTTAAAACTTAACCTTAAAAATAAAATACATACTTCAGTCTTTTTAACTATATTGCACCATTTTTTTGCTACATTTTCAAAGCTGAACCTTAAATATAGGGCTGCAACAACGAATTAATAAAACCGATTATCAGAAATGTCGATAACGAATTCTCATTATGGATTCGTTGGGTCGCACTATTTCCGTGTTACTCGCAATGTCGTAACGAGGCAGAATCTGCAAAACCAGTTGTAAATCTTACAAATAAAACACAGCCAACGCAGAAAAAAAGCTTCCATTTAAATCAAGACTGCGGGAGCTTTACGCTGCACACAAATATATAAGGTGGAACATGTGGGCTCTGCAAAAATGATTTGACTTGCACACAGCACCACGGTGATGATACACCACCTGAAACTCAACACTGATGAGGATGAAGCTGAACAGCCGATAAATCACTACAACATCCTGAGGTTCTTTAGTTTTGAAGTAAATGAACGTAACGGTGCAACGAAACACTATTAGACTGGCAGAGAACGCTTAATGCTGTTTTTGTTTTTTTTTCCCCGGGACATGTCCATATTTCACGTCCTGTCCTGAGCAACCCGTTTTTTTTTTTTTTTTTTAAAGTGAGGAAATGTCCTGGTTTTTAAATTAAAATTAAATTTACAGGGACTAGGGCACTGCGCACGGCATTTAATGACGATTTACAAAAGAGTTTCCCCGATTTCAGACCGGGTCGAGACAAATGGGAAGCCTTGTGCACGGTGTGCAAAGCAGATACATATGTCTCGGTGTCCAAATGACATTTCACACAAGAGGTATTTTTTTGTTAATTGGCTAATTTGTTAATTTTTTTTTCAATAGCTGATTGTTAATTAGTTCATTTGTTAATAGTTTTTTCCAATAGGCTACTGAACAGACAATGTTTGGTTCATTACTGAGGGCAACTGAGCATCATGTGTTATTTGGAGTTGACTTTTGTTGTTAAGTGTAGGATGTTTAAATGATACACTATTTCTTTCATTGTGCTTTTCATTCATTACAGGAAATGTTAACTTAAACATATTGAATAAAATTACTATATATAATACTGTACTATAGAATAATTTTACTGACCCCCCCCCCCCCAAACAGCTTAATAAGGTTTTAAATACGCAAAAAAACTTGTACACAATGGTGCTAATTGATGATCAAGCTTCACGTATTAATTATTTGATAAAATATGAGTGAAGACACTGCACACTATGGGAGTAAGGTTGAATTAGTTGCATTTAGAGGGGAATAAGGTAACATATTAGAGTGACTAAAATTTGTGTAATTTATTATATTTTTTCCACACTATGCTACATATTGTGTCAGTGTGTGTTTAAGATTTGTGTTTAATTGCTCTTTGGGCTACTTGGATGCCTTAAACTGTAAATAAAACCAGACATTTATTGACCTGCTTAATAATTCTACAGTGTAGCTGGTTTTCGTCATAACTACTGACTTGTAATGTTCTCATTTGTAAGTTGCTTTGGATAAAAGCGTATTGCTAAATGATTAAATGTAAAGACATGGATTTAAAAAAAAAAATTGATTCATCGATTAATCGAAAAAATAATCGACTGATTATGAAAATAATCGTTAGTTGCAGCCCTACTTAAATATTAAATATACTTTTTAACTCTTCAACTTTTATTAGCTCAGGATGATGTCACGTCAAATGGGCTCATGCATTTGTCAAAGTTCCAAAGTAACCTCCATTTCATTTTACATTCACTACAAACAATTGTGCTCATGTTAAGCACTCTCATTGCACGGGACATTGTATAACCCAAAGTGTGCCCAAACACTGGCTTTTACCGACGACAGGACAGGTCGAATCACGCTCTCTCCCTGCTCCATGCTTGCTGCTCCATGCTAGCAGACTCCATACAGACAATGGGAGCTGGCTAACAAGCCTGCTGTATGCTGGCGAAGTGTATAAAAAAATAATACTTAAACTCATTTAAAAATAGATTTTTGGGCATTTTGAATCGATTTTTTTATTTTTTTTTCCAGCATCCCTAGTCAAAACCCCACAGTAACACAAGTGATCTGGTATTTATTTATTTTTTGCTGGAGGGTGATTCTCATAGTGGCTGGCAAGCAGAGCTTGCTGGAAACAGCAGTGCTTCTACAGTTTTTATTCAGGGTGTCCATTTGATTTTCTGTTTTGGGTGTGAGTATTTAAGCGTGAACTCCATGAAAAAAAAAATGTAGAATTAGTCAAATTAGTAAAGATTAAGGTTTTGTTCCAGGATTTTTTTTAGCTCTTGTTATCAATGTGGATCATTCCTCTGAATATGCGTTAGCATGTATTGTTTCCACTTGTGGCCCGTGTTCCATCTCTAAACTGAGCAACACTTAGCCTGACATGCTTGGAAATAGAAATGTTTAAAGCTAAAGTACAACTCCTAACTCTGTTCAGCTTGCCTCTTAATTTTAGTTCTTGTTTTTTTTTCCCTGAATGTTTATGCATACCCTACCATTGTATTCTCCATGCGACTGTGCTCTACCTTTTTATCAGCTACATTGTTGTGCATTGCTGAAGGTCTGATTTTTATAATTTGTGAACATGCCAAATCTGATCTTGAGAAGAGTCACTTTCATTTGTGGTCCTTAATCTGATGCGCGCACATATTGTGGCTGCAGAACTTGAGTAAGAAGAGATTGGAATTAGATTGTAATTTAAAAATGTGTTGTTTTTTTGTTGTTTGACATATGTAATCATGATTATTTCTTTCATTATTTGTGTGGTTGTATTTTACACTTTTTAAACAGTTTAACAACTTTCAATGCTTACAACTACAAAATTCCATTTCACGTACATTTAAGGCCCTTCTTCCCTGCAGTTGTTGCCTACTATGTAATAAGTATTCATTAATTTCACCAGCAATTTCCTGTTTCTTGTGTATGTTTAATCGAGTCACTCTGCATTTATTTTAAGTTTTAGGACCATTGTAGCAATTTCTTCTTGATTAGTTTGATGCCAGGGCCTCGTTCACATTTGCTCTGATTCTGTGTTGGAGCTCAAGCAGGTATTCAAAATGTTGCTGCTGTTCACCAAAATGCTTTATGTTTGCCTTCCCCAACTGATTTGATGATGCACAAAGGTAAGAGTGAAATCCTGTGGCCCCTTTTGTTGTTGTGCATCTGTTTCTTTTGCAGTACGTATGCTTATTGCATAGTGTGGGCGTCTGGTGGGCAGGCGTGCAGCTGGTACAGTCCATGCTAAGAAAGATAAATGTGTCTCAGGCATTACTGGTGTATGAAACAGCTGATCTTTTGAACTTAAAATCAGTCCTGAAGGAGTTAATTCATGATTTTATGTACTGTCCTTGGTCACCCTGAGGTATCACCGCCAACACTATAACAGGTTTAATTAAGTGATGAGACCTACTTTGACACTAGATTGACTTTCTCCTATAATCCGTGATCAACAACTTTGCTTTTAGAGATTCAATTTTTTCATTTCATTTAATCCTCCATCTCTATCCCACCTGTTTCAGATTAATTTCTCATGATTGCGATGATATGATGGCTTTCTGCCTTTAAAATGTGTCTTTTTTAGCCAATTAATGCTAGAATTAGTTGCATAGCCATGAACAGAACACATTTTAACCAAAGCGACTTACAAGGTGAGCACAGGGTTAATCACAACATCCCTGGAGCAATAAGGGTTAAGGGCCTTGCTCAAGGACCCACATTGGTAACTTCAGTGGACCTGGGATTTGAACCCACAACCTTCAGATTGATAGCCCAACACCCAAACCACTGAGCTACCACTCCCTAAATCTTACAAATGAAACACAGCTAACGCAGAAAAAAAGCTTCCATTTAAATCAAAACTGCGGGAGCTTTACGCTGCTTACAAATATATAAGGTGGAACATGTGGGCTCTGCAAAAATGATTTGACCTGCACACAGCACCATGGTGATGATACACCACCTAAAACTCAACACTGATGAGGATGAAGCTGAACAGCCGATAAATCACTACAACATCCCGAGGTTCTTTAGTTTTGAAGTGAATGAACGTAACGGTGCAACGTAACACTATTAGACCGGCAGAGAACGCTTAATGCTGTTTTTGGTTGTTAACTGGATAATGACAGTGATGGAGAACATCCATATTTCCTGGAAAAGAGTTTCCCCGATTTCAGACCGGGTCGAGACAAATGGGAAGCCTTGTGCACGGTGTGCAAAGCAGATACATATGTCTCAGTGTCCAGTTGACATTTCACACAAGAGGTATTTTTTTTAATTGGCTAATATGTTAATTTAGTTTTTTCAATAGCTGATTGTTAATTAGTTCATTTGTTATTTTTTTTTCCAATAGGCTACAGAACAGACAATATTTGGTTCATTACTGAGCATCATGTGTTATTTGAGCAGCACAACTGAGCATCATGTGTTATTTGGAGTTGACTTTTGTTGTTAAGTGAGGGATGTTTAGATGATACATTATTTCTTTCATTGTGCTTTTCATTCATTACAGGAAATGTTAACTTGAACATTTTGAATAATTCGCACCCCTAGTGTGTGTACATGTGAATGTGTGTGTGCAAATGCATGAATACATGTTTATTAGAAGTGTGTTTTTTAGTGCTGCAACTAACAATAATTTTGATAATCGAATAATTGGTTGATTATTTTTTCCGATTAATCAATTAATTGGATTTTTAAAAAATCAATAAATGTCTTTACTAAACAGGTCAATAAATGTCTGGGATTATTTACAGTGAGTTTAAGGCATCTTAGTAGCACAAATAGCAATTAAACACAAATCTCACACACACACTGGCACAATATGTTGCATAGTGTGTAAAAAATACTAAATTACCCAAATTTGAGTAGCTCTAATATGTTACCTAATCCCTGTCTAAATGCAATTCATTCTACCTTACTCCCATAGAGTGCAGTGTCTTCACTCATACTTTGTTAGAAAGTTAAAACGATAAGCTTGATTATTAATTACCACCATTGTGTACGAGTTGTATATATTATGCACATTTAAACACTGCTTAAGTAACACACATTCTCTATCAATTAATCGAATGGTGACATCAAAAATCCGAATCGAATCGCCAGACACTGAGAGATTCGCACCCCTAATGTGCAAGTGTGTGCTCTACCTGTATGATTGTATCAGATATCACAGTGCTGCTGGATTTTTAGGTACTTTGGTGTACCTCATGAATTAATAATTGTCCTTAACCAAAAAACTGACTGACTAGATTACATTTAACTTCATTCTCATTGTGCAAGTAATGTGTATAAACATAGTATAGATGTACAGTATTATATTGGTTATAGGATAAATGTACATATTTTTATGTATATATACAGTATAATATAAACATATTATATCATGTAACAAACATAAGTGAGATGTACAGTAATTCGATTATAGGTTGTTACATATTCAAAAATATTGACATATAAATATAATCGATGCTTTATAGCAGGGGTCTCAAAGTGCCGGCCCGCGACATCCTGATCACGAAGCAGTCTTATACGGCCCCTCAAGGGTTAACAAAATAAGCATTTAAAAAAAAAAATTATAATAATAATAATCTGGCCCGCAATTTGGTTTAATTATTTATACATTGTCATTTTTAATATTTTATCTTAATTTGTAATGTGGTGTTTGTCTTTATTTTTGTAAAAATACGCTGCGTTGCCTGGTGATTAGTGCCAGCTGCGTAAGCCCAACACACTCGTAAGCTGCACGTCTCTACGTGTAATGGGTTGTACTCAGAAACGAAGCCAAAGTTGATGAACAGTATAACAGTCACTGGTGTAGACATGTCGCTGGTGCTAATGAAAGACACAAACTCGTGTAGTAATAGGAACTCCGAATCGCTTTACTCTTTTCCACATGTATCGTACATCTCTCGTGTGTTACATCTTGATTCGTCCTCCCGCAACGCATACCTTAAGTATAGTGCCCATGTTACAGCACAACATTCTACAACTAGTTTATTGAAACCAATAAAAACCCCAGTAAACGTACTGATGGTGTTATGCCGTGATGAAGATGATCGCTGACACTCGGGGAAACCAAACTCTCCGGAGAGGTAATCCATAGAACAGAAGAGAGGAGTGCGCAAACATCGCATTACCGAAGATCAGACGCAAATAGCCAACCCAACCGAACAGTGAGAGAGAGAGATAAATAAGACAGGAGATAAATCAGAACTCTGGAGAAGAACTCCGAGCACTACCAGTGGCAGGGAGGGGAATAGCAGGTACAGAAGGTAAAGTGTATGTGATACTACGCTACGCATGCGCTCACCATTCCCAGCAAAAACATATTGTTAGCAAAAATGTCACTTTCGAAAATCTCAAAAAATAAAAGAAAAGTTGACGTGTGTGGAAAAAAAAAGTACATGTGTGTGGAAAAACTCTTCTCAACTGTAAAATGTAATAAATCCAAGCACAGATCCAGACTGACAAAATGTATTTGAATTACAATATGTGTACGTAGTTATTATATAAATAGTTGACTTTTCATTTTCCCGCTGCTTTTTGTTGCAATTCTTTAATCTGGCCCCTCATCGAAAACACAGCCTGGTTAGTGGCTTCCAGGTAATTTGAGTTTGAGACCCCTGCTTTATAGCTTAGATGACTGGTCCTGTTCAGTGGAAAACAGAATATGCACAGTTGGGCTTAATCTGAAGTTTTGTAGCTCTAGTTATGGCCAATGAGTGGAAACATGGCCAATGAGTGGACAGTGACTGTTTATAGAGCACATTTGTTTTTGTTTAAAACAAATGTACTTATCTATAATGGCATTTTATTCTGCTACATTAAGCTTCCATTACATAGAAAACAAATACAGCAACAAATAAACCTGAACCAGGTTTACAAAAAAAAAAAAACATTGACCAGATCATGTCTCATCTGTTACGCTTACATCATTTCATCATGACACAGGTTGTGCGAATGCAAACTGATGTGTTAAATATTGTCTTGAGATATTTTCCAGTAACTTGTACAGAAACAGAAAAGAAATAAGGCACTTGAGGCTGAATGAATCATGAATGCACTCAAGTTTCAATCAAAAACTGCCATCTAGTGGTCAAATTACAGAATTTATAAGTTATATGAAAACAGCCCAAACAGGTTTACTGTGCTTTCAAATAGTATTAGTTTTATGGCAATGACAAAGTTTTCCATGAGGGGGTACCACATGAACACCCTCCAAACCAGCTAATGTCCGATACATCAAAATTTTCAATGTAACTGCTATTTCTAAGATGATCGAACAGTGCCTCTATGGGAAGATATCAAATAATAAACTTCAAGTTTTCATCTCGGAAAACTGTGGGAATTTTGAATATTAATAAAGCCCTCCGCATCCGATTACTAAATAACGGAAAATAGGAGATGGTCGAAGGTTCAATACTTGTTCGATTACTTAAGATATCTGACTCCTAAAGGTATTATTTATAAAAGGTAACTTTAAGTTACATAAGTGCTTTCTGCACTAAATATGTTAATTTTATCTTAATGGTTTAAGCTGTATCTGACTCATAGGTATTTTATGAGCATGCAGAATTCCTGATTCTGTCAGAGGCTTCTATTAATACATGGACAGCACTCTAATGAAATGTGGATCTGTCATTTATATCCCTCTGAGGTCAATCTTATAGATTCTTAAAATATACCATTTAATAAGGGATAATTAGCCTTTGATCTCCAGTCCTAAAGGATCAGCTGGAACTTTGTTTTAAAGTAATAACTTAATGAGTTTATTACAAGTACAAATGTAAGATTGATTAAAAGTACAAAAAGGTAAGATCAATTAAAATGCAAAGGTAAGATTATTAAAAAGATAACAATATGAAGTTACACAACAATTACCGCTTCTATGAAAAAAGAACGCCCCCTCTAGGTAAAAACTCACTGCAGAAACTTGGAATGCCGGAAACAAAAGAGTTTCGTGCTGGGCTGAGCAGAGAAAGGGAGGCCTTGGCTAAACAAAGCCTGACCAGGTTGAGACCAAGCAGAGCAGGGCCCATCAACACCACTGGCCAGAGCCAGAGAGTAGAGAAAAGACCAGGAGACTAAAGAGAGAGAGAGAGTTTGCCTGTTACATCCTTTTTAGATCCCCAAGCTCATTTGTTCAATTAATATGTTAAGGAGGCCAGGTCATCAGACAGTGATAACCTGGTTTAGAACCGGTTTTAGGGACAAATGATTAGATTCTACTGATATGACATTGTTTGTAAGGAGCCATAGGTTTGATGCTTCATGCTGTCTGGTTCCTGTGATCATCTGAAAGACAAAGACTGGTCGAGTTTACCATACAGACCATTTGTTCTTACACTTGAAAGAGGTCACATTACTTATTTGCTAAAAAGTGTTTCTGTTTTCAGGAGTATGTAGTTTTATAATTGTACTATACCGCATTCTCTTAGCTTGGTGTACATTCTTATAAATAATCACCTTTAAAAGACGATCATTTGCATACCAAACATGACATGGTCCAAACCATAATAATACATGATTATTATTTATTCAATAAAACACAAGTTTCCTTATTTCTACAAAAGCTACACTTAAAAGCCTCATAGTGCTCATCGATAATTGGCTCGTTTATATTAATCTGTACTTCATGATTTAAAATAATGTATTGTATATCACGCGTTGATATGAATTTGAAGTGGTCAGAGATGTGCATTATTGTCAGTAATGTCACAGCTAGACAAGTTCACGATGGTCACGAAAAATCGTGATTAGTAGCCCAGGAGATTCGGAATCGATTCAAAATGCCCAAGAATCGATTTTTAAAAAATGTTTTCAAGTTTTATTTTTTGGCGCCACCTCTCGAGCGAACTGCATATCGCACTACGGATCCGCTCAGCCACCATACAGCACGCTTGTTAACCAGCTCCTGTTGTAGTTCGCTAGCATGTTGTTTATGCTAGCAGGAAGCATGGAGCAGGGGGAGTGCGATTCAACCCCCATATCGGCGTTAAAAGCCAATGTTTGGGTTCTAAAGCCAGGAAGATGGAGAGAGAGAGCGCTCGACATTAGAGTAACTGTTTACAACGAGTGTAAAATCGCGGTACTTTGGAAATACCACAAATGTGCAAGCACGTTTGTCATGACATCACTGAGATAAAAGAAGTTGAAAAATATATTTAATATTTAAGTTTTAAGTTAAGTTTTAAAAATGTTGTATTTTATTAATATTTAATTTTTTTATGTTAAGTTTTAAAGATTTGGGAAATATAAATGACCTCTGACTGTAAAGTCTGTATTTTAGTTTTGATTAAAGGTTAATGCATCATGGTAAACTTTTGTATTAATATATTTAGAATTATTTGCTCATTGATAGATTTTTTTTTATGTAAGAAAAAAAGCTTACAAAAAGCTAAACTAACCTAACACTGCTCATTTTAATTTGGCGCAAAATAAAGCAAAAAGATTTGATACAGTAAGGAACCTGAAAGTATTGTTTTAAATAAATGTTCTATTTGTTTACATCCTCATTTCATTTTGTCAATCACATAATTTAAACAAAATTTAAAGAGCATTTAAACTAAAAAAAATAGTTTCTGAATCGGTATTTCTAACAATCATTGATCAAAAAACGGACTAGATTACATCGTGAATGTCCAGTTAAAGAGCAATTTTGCTTTCAATAAATGCATTCATGAATCAAACCTCGTTTTTTTTTTTATTATTGTGTGTTTGTAACTAATGAGGGACTTGCAGTTGTGTGTTATTGTGAATAAATCATAGAGAAGTGGTCTAACAGCTCTTCTCTTCGCACCTAACAATAATTCTTTCTTTTTAATTTATTCACAGTAATGCATGCGCCCTCGTATCTTATTGCTTATATACATAGAAATGACATTTTAAATGACATTTCAGGTTACAGATATCATTAATTCTCTTGTAACTAGTAAGAATGACTATTTCAGATATATACAATTGCATTTCCACATGTTGAAATAAAATTGTTAGTAGTAAAAATGTTCTATTTCAGATAACAACAATTAACATTTCAGATATGTGCTCTCATTTGCATGTTCTCAAATCCTTCTGTCTCTTTATGTAATCCCAGACAGACTCGATGATGTTGAGATCAAGGCTCTGTTGGGGCCATATCATCAAATCAAGAACTTATTCTTCATTATGCTGTAGATATTTCTTAATGATATTGGCTATATGGGGTGGCACGATGGCTTAGTGGTTAGCATGTTTGCCTCTCATCGCTAGGGATTCCCGGTTTGAATCCCAACCTGGGTGGAGTTTCCATGTTCTCCCCATGTCTGTGTGGGATTCCTCCATGTTTCTGGTTTCCTCCCACAGTCCAAAAACATGGATCAAGGTCATTTGAATCCTCCAAATTACCCCATATAGAGTGTGTTTGTGTGTATGTCTTTGTGAGTGTGTACCCAGAGATAGAATGGCGCCCTGTCCTGGGTGTATCTGCCTAGCCCCGAGACATTCTCCCTTGGATGGGCAAGGGGAACCCCCTCACGACCATAGTGAAGGATAAAGTGGAAGATACTAGGTGGATAATGGATTGGCTGTATGCTTGGGGTCGCTCACTTTGCATTTTGTACATTGAAAGCTTATCTGCAAGTACCCACAACTGTGAAAAATATGTATGTAATTAACTCATACACGCTAAATGCATCAACAAGTCTTGCTTTTTTATATTTAAACATTTTTTACACAAATGTTTTGTGTATATACTACTGTGTATTTATAACTGTCTGCCGAGACGCTACCATTTATTTACTAAAGCATTATTCGATGAGCGTATAACTGTCTTTCGGAGTATAATAATAATAATAATATGTAAAAGCAATTAAATCATTCATTCATTATCTTTCGCTTTATTCTATATTAGGGTCGCGGTGGGGTTCCCCATGCCCATCCAGGGGAGAACGTTTCAGGCGCTGGGCAGATACACCCAGGACAGGACGCCAATCCATAGCTGGGCACACACTCACTCACACACACACTATATATGGGGCAATTTGGAGAACTCAATTGACTTTGATCCATGTTTTTGGACTGTGGGAGGAAACCGGAAAACCCAGAGGAAACCCACGCGGACACAGTGAGAACATGGAAACTCCACCCAGATGGGGATTCAAACCGGGAACCCCTAGCACTAAGAGATGAACATGCTAACCACTAAGCCACCGTGCCGCCCACAATTAAATCAGTGGGCCAAATTGACCTCCGTTTAAATTTCGTTGTGTTTTTATTTGTTCTTCGGTCGATGGGAGATGACGTCAACCGGTGCTCATCGCCTAAGTTGCATATCGCCATAGAGTCAGAACACAGAGCCATTGGTCAGCTTTTGCCTGGATTTGCACATTAGTTCTTTTCATTCATTCATTCATTCATTATCTCCCGCTTTATCCTCTATTAGAGTTGCGGTGGGGTTCCCCATGCCCATCCAGAAGAGAACGTCTTGGGCGCTGGGCCGATAGAAAGGGCGCCAATCCATCGCTGGGCAGCATATTAGTTCTTACATGTCAAAATGTAATTTTGGATATGTGCCCTCATTTGCATATTAGTTTTTACATGTCAAAATAACGTTTTCATTTTGACTAGTGGAAACTTATTTTTTGTTATCTGCAATTCAATCCTGACTAGTAAAAGGAATAAAATTCTGACTATAAAAGGAATTGTAGATATTTTAAATACAATTGTCACTAGTAAAAATTTCAGACAGACTATTCCAGGCCCAACATATCAGTAATTTAATTTTTACTAGTAAGAATTGAGCTTTAGCTGTTTAAAATTTCCTTTTTGATATATATTATTTGAGAACAACTCTATTGGAAATTTAATTTTTGATATCTACAATGAACATTTCCACTAGTGGAAATTGAGTTCAAGATATCATTAATGAGGAATCCAACTAGTCAAAATGACATTATGTATATATCGGCTTGTAATTGTGACATGTCAAAACTGAATTACAGATATCTGAAATTGAATTTGAATGGAGTTCTATGGCACAAGCTTACTAGTTGTAATTGAATTACAGATATCTACAATGAACATTTCCACCAGTAAAAATTTAAATTGTTGATGTCAAGAATGAACATTGTGACTAGTGAGAAATAAATTGAAGATATCTTTAATTACAGTTACTATTAGTCAAAATGACAATACGGATATGTTGACTTGCAATTACAACTAGTAAAATTATAAATTTAGTTATCTACAATTGCCATTATCGCTACTTATTAAATGTTATAACGGCTTGCCATAAGTGTATTGTCCTGCTCCATAGAACATTTGCACTTCTCAAGAGTCTTATCGTCGCACGCTTTACACCACTCCATCCAAATCTTGATGCTGTGCATGGTAAAGCAAGGCATGAATGAAGCTGCTGTTGCTGTTCCCATCATGAGGCTCACAGCACACAGCTTTTGTGCTGATGTTAATCCCAGAGGAGGTTTGGAAATCTGCAGTCGCTGAGTCAGCAGAACGCTGGTCACGCTTGTACACTATGCACCTTGGTTCCCAGTGAAGAGAAAAGGGATTTCACAAAGTGACTTAATAATAGCATTCTATTACAGTACCACCCTCATATACCGTGAACTCTTTAGACAGCTCATTATTTAACAAATGTTGGTTCAAGGCAGACTGGATGAACAAATACCTGTTGTTAAAAAAAAAAAAGGGGGGGGGGGGATGCGGCATCAAATAACAATCAGGTCTGATGATTTTACAGTTTAGTTGGTTTTCTGCATAACTTCTGACTTTCTAATGTTCTCATTTGTAAGTCACTTTGGATAAAAGCATCTGCTAAATGACTAAGTGTAAATGAATAGGTGCTGTATTCACTAACCCTGTGGCTATAGAACTGAATGTGATAATTGAGTCGTTTGTCCATATAGGGCAGGGGTATTTAATTGAAATTCAGTAGGGTCAGAGGAAATCTCCAGGTCCAGAGAGTCATAATTTCTAATTTGTGTTATATCATTGGCATATACTGTATACTGAAATAGCCTAATAGTTCTATCAGCATTTTGTCATCTACAACTGAAATGCAAAACAAATATTATGCAATATATTTTAACAGTATTTATCTTTTTAAATGCTGAACTACATTTTTTATTTATAAAGCTTGAAGATTCCCCCCTTTAATTAAAAACATTGAAGAAATGGATTGCGTTTGAAAAAATGCACCATAAAGTGCATGCCAGTCAAAAAAGTAAATAAAACAGCAATCTTAAAAGTTAATTTCCTTTTGGTATTCTTTTTTCAGTTTTCGCTGACAACTTCATAACAGCCTCTGTTATGTTGTAAGAAGTCAAGTAAGGGAAGTTGGCAAGTCAGATCCGTAACTTTTGCTGCCATGCCCCGTGTGCCACCCTTTCGTTGGGAGGCCGAGGCGCATGGTTCACCTATTACTGACCTCTGATAGTATATAGGAGACTGGTATATAATAGAGGCTGCACGATGTATGGATTCAGCATCATGATGTGCACATGCGCAATGGTCACATCGCAAGACGTGCAATGTCAATTAACCCCTTCCACCCAGCAGACCGACTTTGATATTTGGGCGCCATTATGTCTGTATTACGTATTGCGCCGCTTAACATATCATGTCTCCAAAAATTCTGCACATCTTAAACTTTCCAATAATACCTCACATGCTATTTAGATCCGCATTTTTAGGTGCTATTCACGCACGTAATTTCAAGAAAGCTCACGCACGCTTTGGCTGTATACATGATCTACATGTGACATGAGGAGCAGTGTGCATACATGAGCGCGCTGCCGGTTTCTTGTGGTTTTTGCATGGATTAGCTTGTTTGTTGTACATTTATTATCCTTACAATGTCATCAGGACAAGTAAACGAGTAAAGGAAAAGTAAAATAAAATACAGAAAAGAATTTCAAGTAAGTTATATTTATTAATCCTTCATTGTATTTTAATTTAAACAGTTAAAGGTTTTACTAGTAATTAGGGCTGCAACAATGAATCGATAAAATCGATAAAAATCGATTATCCAAAGTATTGATAATGAATTTCCATCATCGTTTCGTTGGGTTGCGCGATTTTCCGCGTTACTCGCAATGTCGCAACCGCTTATGTCACCTGCAGTGCTTCAATAACACTGGAAAATAATAGCGTTGAACAGAACAAGGCGGAGTCTGCAAGACAAGTTGATAAATCGCACAAATGAAACACAGCCAACGCAGAAAAAAAAACTTCTGTTGAAATTCATACTACAGGAGCTTCACACTGCACACAAACAAAGAACGTGCAGCTCTGTGAACATGCGCAGCAGCACGATGATGATGCACCTCCAGAAACTAAACACTGATGAGGATGAAGCTGAACAGCAGATAAATCACTACAACATCCCGAGCTTCTTTAGTTTAAAGTGATTTAACGTAATGCAACGTCACACTATCAGACCGGCAGAGCAGCTTCACGCTGTATTTGGTTGTTAACTGGATAATAACAGCGATAGAGAACGTGTCTTAACGTCCGTTATACGAATACGTATTTCCTGGGACATATCCGTATGTCACGTCCTGTCCCGGTTTATTTTTTAAAGTGAGGAAATGTCCTGGTTTTTAGCGGATAAGTAGCAGCACACTGCAGGGAAGCAGGGGATTCACGCGCACACGCGCATGGCGAAAAAGTACGCGGTTTTAAATGTCCCAGCGCTGGGACACTGCGCGCGGCGCCCCCCGCTTTCAAACCGCGTCGAGACAAATATGAAGCCTTGTGCACGGTGTGCAAAGCAGCCACATATGTCCCGGCGTCCAATTGACATTTCACACAAGAGGTATTTTTTTTTTGTTAACTGGCTCATTTGTTAATTTTTTTTTATTTTTCAATAGCTGATGTTTTAGTTCATTTGTTAATTTATTTTTTCCAATAGGCTACAGAACAAACAATATTTGGTTCATTACTGAGCATCATGTGTTAAATTGAGCAGCACAACTGAGTATCATGTGTTATTTGAAGTTAATATTTGTTAAGTGAGGGATGTTTAGATGATACATTATTTCTTTCATTGTGCTTTCCATTAATTACAGGAAATGTTAACTTAAACATTTTGAATAAAATTACTATATATAATACTATACTATAGAATAATTTTACTGAAAAAAATCCATTTTTGGATAAAAGCGTCTGCTAAATGATTAAATGTAAATGTAAAGACATGGAAATTTTTTTAATTATTTATCTGATTCATTGATCAATCGAAAAAATAATCAACCGATTAATCGATTATCAAAATAATCGTTAGTTGCAGCCCTACTAGTAATGCATTCTAATATCTACATTATTGTTACTACATTCTATATGTATAGACGCATGTGGTCATGCATACACTGTTTAGGTGTGTTTGTGTAGGTCTGCATGTAATCTGATATTTGGGATTATTGTAAAAGAAAAAAAAAAATATTTGTGATGCCCTTTTAAGTTCCATGTAAACTTTTTAATAGATACATAAGTTAGTGTGAATGAAAAGCTCCCCATCCCTTTATTTTAATTATCCTCTACATTAGAAATGTTAATACAGTTCAAAAGTTTAATTTCATTTTTTATTTGTTTAGACATGATCACCAGCAGTTTGTTTTACTTTATAAGTAAACATTATTTTAAGACATTTGTGAATCAAAGGTGCTATGTGGATATTATTATTAGCTTTGAAGTGAAGCAAAACTAATGATAATAAAGAACTTAGTTATTTGTTTTATTGCACAATTTTAAAATGTATTTATGTATACTGTTCAGAATGTCGTATAGCTGCTATATTGTTTTGTAGTTTTGGTTTAATGATATTTACATTTTTAATAAAATGTTCACTCATGTAAATTCCCTAGTATGTTGTTGAAGCTTCATTGGTTCAATGCTGTTTTAAGTTCATGTAGAAAAAAATGAAGCATTCATCTCCTTCTGTATTCCTTCTAGATCCAAACTATTCACATGAGTCACTTATTTAGGATAAGAATTTCTTATTTAAAAACATGCATTATTATTATTCTTTTTGTGAGTTTTGGTCAAATCTGGTTAAAAGTCCTGCATTATTTAATATTGCATTATATATCGCAGTATTTGTTAATGTATTTTTTTTTATTGCAAAGTAGCAAATTGTTGGCAGGTTTTGGAAATGAATTGTGCTCAAAAAGTTCAGAATGGATTATTCCAAAACCTGAAGTTAATGATTTTAATTAATTTTCTTTATTTATATAGTTTGTTGCATTGAATTAGTGTTAATTTGCACCAGCAGCATTTAATGAGCAATAGCCAACATGCAAAAAGTGTTCTAGATCTCGAAGCCATTAGGGTTCATTCACTTTCACCTATAACGTGCTTTCTGTATGGTGTTGCGTAACTATCCTTCCCACACACACACTCATCCAGCTTCAGCAAATCCAGGACAAAGTGATCACACTGCATGCAGTTTTTAATCATATATTAGGCTTAAATTCAGCAGATTCACAGATTTATTTCCTTTCAATTGTAAAATGTGTATCATTCTAAATAATAATCTCTAATACCTTTTGCGATGACTTGCACTTTCCATCAGGACTGTTTGGTCATGATCTGTACATAGACTCATCTGGTCTGTTGTTCTCAACGTGTCTGAACTAATCCCTGTTCTAGCAGCTCACTCTGCATATAGTGCTTTGTTGATGTTCCTCATTTCAAGATCAAAGCAAACTCTCCTCCAGCCCAAATCTGCCAACATTTTTCTCTCTTCTGTGGTCAGCATAGTGCAGAGATGGTGCTCAAAATCAGGAGAATTTGAATTATTTTTTAATTTAGTAAAATGTAGTGTAGTATATGTGCAATCTTGTACTCATGAACAAATAGAGCATCTCTAAAACCTGCTATTTTCCCTTGTGGATTAATAAAGTATTCTGATTTTGGTACTTGTCACGGGGGATTCCTCATGCCCATCCAGTGGAGACCATTTCGTTCACTGGGCAGATACACCCAGGACAGTGTGCTAATCCATCACTGGGCGCACTCACTCATATATACACACACACATTATGGGGCAATTTAAAGCATTTGATTGACCTTGAATCCTTGTTTCTTAACTGTTGGAGGAAACCTGGGGGCCCAAACACACACAAGGAGAACATGGAAACTCCACCCAGATTGGGATTCAGACCTGGATCCCCCAGTGCTGAGAGAACGTGCTAACCATTTTTTCTGGTTATAGAGGGCGTATTTGTAAACTATCAGTTCTGTGTTCTGACATTTCCCCCCTTCATCTCTATCTCTTGAATTGGCTTCTGGTGAATTATGAGATAGCACCTTGTGCTGTGTTTTAATTTCAATGTCCACCAGTTGGAAAAAACTTTTGTGCTTTCGACATGAAAGCCACACTGCTTTCGTGTACGGTGCAGACACATTTTGTGTCTGTACATTATTCTCAGTACTTGATTGATTTTTAATCATAATTTTTTTACTTCAAGTGAAAAACTATGACCACGCTTGAAATATTTCTCTGTTAATAAGCTGCTGAACCTCTGACAAAAGGAAGTTTCAGTTCAACTTACTGATTTCAGAAGTTCAAGCTTTTTTAATTCTGTAATAAATGTAAAACTCTGATGTGCAATTGTCCAATTACATGGTGCAATTAGGGTTAGGTACCTTGCCCAAGGGCACTACAGTGATAGTATTTAATTTCATTGGGAATTGAACCAGGGATCGAAGTGAGAGGCTGGCTCCTTAAACACAATGACTGCCCCATAGTTGCTAATTTGAGTGCTTCAACACCAATGTAAATGTTATTTATCCCAAGAAAATATTTGTGCCCAGTAAAATTTGCCAGCACAATCATAGAACAGGTGGTGTATTTTTTTTTTTGTCAGTTCTGCAGGTATATTGATGGGGGTTTAGTGCAGCAGTGCTGCTGTTAATTTAAATATCTACTGTCTGTAATTGTAGAACTATCAAAAATCCATCTTCACGGTAAATAGAACTGTTGCAATGGAGAATAAGCAAAAAAGGATTTTTTTTTCTAGGGCTGCACCTAACGATTATTTTGATAATCGATTAATCGGTCGATTATTTTTTTCGATTAATCAATGAATGGGCTAAATAATTTTTCCCCACGTCTTTACATTTACATTTAGTCATTTAGCAGACACTTTTATCCAAAGCGATTTACAAATGAGAACAACACAATCAGTAGTTATGAAGAAAACCTGCTACACTGTAGAATTATTAAGCAGGTCAATAAATGTCTGGTTTTATTTACAGTGTGAGTTTAAGGCCTCAAATTAGCCCAAAGAGCAATTAAACACAAATCTCACACAGACACAATATATAGCGTAGTGTAAAAAAAAATAAAAAATTACACAAATTTGTGTAGCTGTAATATGTTACCTAATCCCCATCACTTCCATAGAGTGCAGTGACTTCACTCATATTTTGTCCGAAAAATTAAAACATGAAGCTTAATCATAAATTACCATCTTTGTGTACAAGTTGTATGTATTTATAAAGCACATTTAAACAAGCTAATTAAACAAACTACTAGTAACTCAGTTTCTCTATCACTATTATTATCCAGAACAACCAAAAACAGCATGAAGCATGCTCTGTCTGTCTCATATCATTACGTTGATTCTCTTCAAATCTGAAGAAACTCAGGATATTGTAGTGATTTACTCTGCTGTTAAACTTCATCCTCATCACTGACTCCATCATGTTTAGTTTCAGGTGGTGTGTCATCACCGTGGTGCTCCGTGTAGGTCAATTAATTTTCGCAGAGGTCACATGTTTCACGTTCTTTATTTGTGTAAAGCGTGAAGCTCCTGCAGTTTTGATGATTTTAACGGTAGCTTTGTTTTCTGAGTTGGCAGTGTTCATTTGTACGATTTAATTGCAGATTCCGCCTTGTTCTGCTTAACCCGCTATATTTTTTCCGGCAATGTTGAAGCGCTGCAGGTGATGTGAGCGGTTACGACATTGCGAGTAGCGCAGAAATCGTGCGACCCAACGAATCGATAATGAAATTCGTTATCAACAATTTGCATAATAAATTGTTATCGATTCGTTGTTGCAGCCCATGTTTTTTCCAAACTTTTGTCTGGTACTGAACCTGCAGAAATGTAATTAGTTACATTATTCATTACCATGTGAAGGACAATTTAAAAATTAAAATTAGAAAATACTTAGTGACTGATCAGACCACGTAAACAGAAAAAGTGATGACTCCTTTAGTGTTTCATGGTAGTTCTGGTTTTTAAATCTGATTGGCTTAACAGTTTGTCCTGCCGTGACATTATTGACAATAACACATACCTCTGACAGTTTTTAGAGCCCGGAATCCTGTAACTCAGCGATCACTGTTCACTTTAAAACGGACTAGATTACATTGCAGAATTAAAGTTTTTTAACAGTTTTGCTTTCAATAAACATATGAATAAATCAAACCTTTTTTATGATGGTGTGTTTGTAACTTTTATAAAAAACAAGGCACTTAAGTTTGTGCATTATTGTGAATAAATCATGGGAAAAATGTATAACTGAACTCTGATACACACTGTTCCTTATAACACCTCTTTCCTGTGATTGTGTGTGCTGTGTACTGGTGTAACAGGCATGGTTTTTAGTTTTGACTTTTTAATCAGTGTGGAGATTCCTCAATTTCCTAAATTCTGATCTTCTAAAAAACAATTTTTTAATGTTTGTTGCTATTTTTAGTGTTTTTGCAGATGTTGAGTTGTACTGGTGCCCTTTGTCTTTCAGGCAATCGTGTTTAAGTTCCGCTATCTTTCTGTTTAATTTCAGCCTTGTTTTCTTTTTATTGCCATTTTCACTATACATTTGTGCATTTAGTAGACTGTATGACCTCTCCTTTTGTCTTACCAGTTTCCTCTTTCTTCTTTGATATTTTTCATCCATAGTTACATTACTAGTGTCTGAAATCTGCGCTTGATTTTACATTTTAAAATTTTATTTATTTTTTATTATTATTTTTTCTCTCTCAGGGTCTCAGTTAGCTTTCAATTAATCCTGTAATAACAGCTAGGCTCGCTCGCAGGTAGGGCTGCAACAAAGAATCGATAAAATCAATAAAAATCTATTATCCAAATTATCTATGATGACTTTCCATTATCAATTCGTTGGGTCGCGCGATTTCCGCGTTACTTGCAATGTCGTAACCGCCTACGGCACCTGCAGCGCTTCAATAACTCTGGAAAAAAAAATAGCGGGTTGAACAGAACGAGGCGGAGTCTACAAAACAAGTTGCTAAATCAAATTATTAATGTATAAAATGGCGGCGCGGCAGTAGCTTGCAGCGGCCGCTCCGGATACAAAGCCGACAGAAACTCAACCCTGTGTGGTAAGACTCGTGACGGCGGACTGTGTGTTTACATCAACACAGAATGGTTCAAGAACGTCTGTACTAATCTCCAGCTACTGCTCACCGTTAGTGGAATTCATGATCGTCCGATGCAGACTTTTTATTTACTGCGAGAATTTACCACAGTACTGATCATCAGTGTTTACATCCCACCCGCCGCTAAAGCTAAAGACGCGCTCTGTGAACTGTACAGCGCTATCAGCGGACTTCAAAACACACATCCCGATGGACTGTTTATTGTCGCTGGAGATTTCAACCATGTGAATCTTAAGACCGTTCCCCCTAAATTCCACCAACATGTGAACTTTGCTACGAGAGGAGCGAACGCGCTGGATCTTGTTTATACGAACATCCCCAGCACGTACCGGGCTGAGCCCCGCCCCCACCTCGAATATTCAGATCACATCTCTGTTATGCTAATTCCAGCATACAGACCGGTCGTCAGACACTCAAAACCGGTTCTAAAGCAGGTGAGAACCTGGCCTTCAGGAGCCATCTCTGCACTTCAGGACTGCTTTGAGTGTACGGACTGGAACATGTTTAGGGAGGCTGCAACACACGGCGACACTATCGACCTGGAGGAGTACACGTCGTTGGTGACCTGCTACATCAGCAAGTGTACAGACGATGTGACTGTCTCCAAAAACATCACCACACGTCCCAACCAGAAGCCGTGGATGACCGCAGAGGTGCGTGCTTTGCTAAGGGATCGTGACTCTGCTTTTAAGGCAAGACGACAAGGCGGCACTTTGATGGCCTTGGATAGTTTGGCCCTCGCTGTTCTGAGAGGCGCACATGGTCGGAACATCCACAGCCACTTCCAGAACAGCGGAGACACACGGCGCATTTGGCATGGCATCCAGACCATCACCAATTACAGGACTACACCACCTGCCTGTGACGGTAACGTCTCCCTTCCAGATGCGCTGAACGACTTCCACACTCGGTTTGAGACACAGAATGGTGCGACAGCAAGGAAGACCACCCCTTCTCTCAACCACCAGGTGTTGTGCTTTACAGCAGCTGACGTGAGGAAAACTCTATGCAGAGTCAACCCTCGAAAAGCTGCTGGACCAGACAACATACCTGGCACAGTGCTCAGGGAATGTGCGGACCAGCTGACAGATGTCTTCACCGACATCTTCAACACCTCCCTGAACTATGCCATCGTCCCGACGTGTCGCCAAGGCTACAACCATCATCGCCGTGCCGAAGAAGTCTCCAGTGTCCTGCCTCAACGACTACCGGCCCATTGCACTGACTCCCATCATTATGAAGTGCTTCGAAAGGCTTGTCATGAGGCACATCAAGACCCTACTGCCACCTACACTGGATTCACTGCAGTTTGTATACCAGCCAAACCGCTCAACAGATAACGCCATAACCACCACCCACCACCTGGCACTCACCCACTTAGAAAATAAAGACACTTATGTTTGAATGCTGTTCATCGACTTCACCTCAGCTTTCAACACAATCATCCCTCTAACACCTGATCGGGAAACTGGATTAACTGGGCCTCAACACCTCTCTCTGTAACTGGATCTTGGACTTTCTGACCGGGAGACCGCAGTCAGTCCAGATCGGATGAAACAGCTCCAGCACCACCACACTGGCTGCATGCTCAGTCCACTGCTGTTCACTCTGCTGACTTACGACTGCGCAGCAATGCACAGCTCGAACCACATCATAAAGTAGTTCGCAGACGACACGACCGTGGCGGTTCTCATCAGCAAGAACGATGAGACAGAGTACAGAGATTACAACGGCTTACGGACTGGTGCAGAAGCAACGACCTGTCTCTGAACTTGGACAAGACCAATGAGATGGTTGTTGACTTCAGGAGGACAAGGCATGATTACTCTCCACTGAACATCAACGGCTCTGCTGTGGAGATCGTCAAGAGCACCAAGTTCCTTGGAGTTCACCTGGCAGAGGATCTCACCTGGTCTCTCAACACCAGCACCATCGCCAAGAAGGCCCAGCAGCATCTCTACTTCCTACGAAACCTGAGGAAGGCACATCTCCCACCCCCATCCTCACCACATTCTACAGGGGAACCATTGAGAGCATACTGAGCAGCTGCATCACCACCTGGTTCGGGAACTGCACCGTATCGGACCACAAGTCCCTGCAAGACGGCTGAGAAGATCATCTGTGTCTCTCTCCCCTCCATCACGGACATTTTCACCACACGCTGCATCCGCAAGGCAACCAGCATTGTGGATGACAACACTCACCCCTTACACACACTCTTTGAACTCCTGCCTTCTGGAAAAAGGTACCGGAGCATCCGGGCCAACACCTCCAGACTGCGAACAGTTTCTTTCCTCAGGCCATCAGACTCCTAAACAATTTCACCAGCACTGTTATCTCTCCACTGACAGTTTAACTGGTTTACTTTGTCATTACTTAAATGTTTATTGTTTATTGTTCTTTACTTAAATGTTTACTTGGGGAAAAACAAATTGTTCATTACTTAAATGTTTCCTGTTCATTACTTGAATGTTTATTGTTTACTGTACTGTTTTTTTTATTTTTATGTATTTGCACATGTGCACTTTGTGTTGGCATTATAACAATATGTAGCACCTTGTTCCTGGGAACGCTGTCTCGTTCCACATATATTGCACTGTGCTTTATATTGTGGAATGACATACAAAAAATACTCGATACTTGATAAATCGCACAAATTTACGCAGAAAAGCTTGTTGCCAACGCAGAAAACAAGCTTACGTTTAAATCCAAACTGCGGGAGCTTCACGCTGCACCCAAATAAAGAACGTGGAACATGCGAGCTCTGCGAACATGAACCGGACTGCACAGAACACCACGGTGATGATCCACCACCTGAAACTAAACACTGATAAGGATAAAGCTGAACAGCAGATAAATTACTACAACATCCCGAGTTTCTTTAGTTTAAAGTGAATCAACGTAACACTGTTAGACCGGCAGAGCAGCTTCATGCTGTGTTTGGTTGTTAACTGGATAATGACAGTGATAGAGAACGTGTCTTAACGTCCGTTATACGAATACGTCCGTATTTCCCGGGACATATCCGTATGTCACCTCCTGTCCCGGTTTATTTTTAAAGTGAGGAAATGTCCTGGTTTTTAGCGTAACAATAGCAGCACACCGCAGGGGAGCGGGGGATTGATGCGCACGGCTTTAGCCATTTAAATTACCTTTATGGGATCATTAAATGTCCCGGCACTGGGACACTGCGCACGGCGCTGCGTGTCAGTCCGCAAGCGACATGACATTTCACACGAGGTATTTTTTTGTTAACTGGCTAATTTGTTAAAAAAAATTTCAATAGCTGATTGTTAATTAGTTCATTTGTTAATTTTTTGTTCCAATAGGCTACATTATGTGGCAACTGATTATCATGTGTTATTTGGAGTTGACTTTTGTTGTTAAGTGAGATATATTTAGATGATACATTATTTCTTTTTTTGTGCTTTTTATTAATTACAGGAAATGTTACCTTAAACATTTTGAATAAAATTACTATATATAATACTATACTATAGAATAATTTTACTGAAAAACATCCATCTTTGGATAAAAGCGTCTGCTAAATGATTAAATATAAATTTAAAGACATGAAAATTAATTAAATTTTTTTTATCTGATTCATCGGAAAAATAATTGACCGATTAATTGATCATCAAAATAATTATTAGTTGCACCCCTACTCGCAGGTGTATCCCCCATGCCCAACCAGGAAAAGAATGTTTCGGGTGCTAGACAGATACACCCAGCACAAGGCGCCAATCAATCGCTGGGCACATTCCTCGCGCACACACACACACGCACACATACATTTTATAATATATATATATATATATATATATATATATATATATATATATATATATATATATATATATATAATTGTAGGGCGGCACGGTGGCTTAGTGGTTAGCACGTTCGCCTCTCAGCGCTAGGGATTCCCGGTTCGAATCCCCATCTGGGTGGAGTTTCCATGTTCTCCCCGTGTCTACGTGGGTTTCCTCTGGGTTCTCCGGTTTCCTCCAACAGTCCAAAAACATGGATCAAATTAAGTGAAATCTCAAAATTGCCCCATATAGAGTGTGTCTGTGTGAGTGAGTGTGTGCCCAGCGATGGATTGGCGCCCTGTCCTTGGTCTATCTGCCCAGCGCCCGAGACGAACCCCACCGCGACCCTAATAGAGGATAAGCGGGAGATAATGAATGAATGAAATAATATATATATATATATATATATATATATATATATATGTATGTATATGTGTGTATATATATATATATATATATATATATATATATATATATATTTATATAATCGATAAAAATCGATTGTGCAAAGTATCGATAATGAATTTCCATTATCGATTCGTTGGGTCGCACTATTTCCGCGTTACTCGCAATTTCATAACCGCTTACGTCACCTGCAGCGCTTGGAAAAATTAGCGGGTTGAACAGAACAAGGCGGAGTCTGCAAAACAAGTTGATAAATCGTAGAAATAAAACACAGCCAACGCAGAAACAAATTCCATTTAAATCGAAACTGCGGGAGCTTCACCTTCACACAAATAAAGAACGTGGATTATGCAGCTCTGCGAACATGAACTGAGCTGCACTGAGCACCATGGTGATGATACACCACCTGAAACTAAACACTGATGAGGATGAAGCTGAACAGCAGATAAATCACTACAACATCCCAAGCTTCTTTAGTTTAAAGCAGGGGTCTTAAACTCAAATGACCCGGGGGCCACTAACCAGGCTGTGTTTTCGATGAGGAGCCAGATTAAAGAATTGCAACAAAAAGCAGCGAGAAATTTGAAATCAACTATTTATATAATAACTACGTACACATATTGTAATTCAAATACATTTTGTACACTGTACATTCAAATACACCCAGTGTTTGCTCAGTGCTTGCTACCAAAAACTAGACAGTGCTTTTTCTGACACAAATGAGCCACATTTGCTTTAAGTGAGTTTGCAGTGGACACTCTGATAATGGACTGGAGATGGGCATCGGTCAGTCTGGATCTGTGCTTGGATTTATTAAATTTTAAAGTTGAGAAGAGTTTTTCACACACATATGTACTTTTTTTCTATGTCAAGTTTTCTTTTACTTTTTTAAAGGTTTTGAAAGTGACATTTTTGCTAAGAAATTGTTTTTGCTGGGAATGGTGAGCGCATGCGTAGCGTAGTGTCACATTCACTTTACCTTCTGTACCTGCTATTCCCCTTCCTGCCATTGGTGGTGCTCGGAGTTCTTCTCCAGAGTTCTGATTACTACTTTCTGTTTATCTCTCTATCTCGCTGTTCGGTTGGGTTGGCTGTTTGCGTCTGATCTTCGGTAATGCACTGTTTGCGCACTCCTCTCTTCTGTTCTATGGGTTACCTCTCTGGAGAGTTTGGTTTCCCGAGTGTCAGCAATCACCTTCATCGCGGCGTTACACCATCAGTACGTTTACTGGGGTTTGAGCGCTGTTTTCAATAAACCAGTTGTAGAATGTTGTGCTGTAACATGGGCACTATATTTAAGGTATGCGTTGCGGGAGGACGAATAAAGGTGTGACACACGAGAGATGTACGATACATGTGGAAAAGAGTAAAGCGATTCAGAGTACCTATTACTACACGAGTTTGTGTCTTTCATTAGCACCAGCGACATGTCTACACCAGTGACTGTTATTCTGTTTATCCACTTTAGCTTCGTTTCTGAGTACCCGTTACAGGTAGAGACGTGCAGCTTACGAGTGTGTTGGGCTTACGCAGCTGGCACTAATCACCAGGCAACGCAGCGTATTTTTACAAAAATAAAGACAAACACCACATTACAAATTAAGATAAAATATTAAAAATGACAATGTATAAATAATGAAACCAAATTGCGGGCCAGATTATTATTATTTATTTTATTTTATTTTTTAATGCTTATTTTGTTAACCCTTGAGGGGCCATTTAAGACTGCCGGATGTGGCCCGCGGGCCGGCACTTTGAGACCCCTGGTTTGAAGTGAATCAACGTAACGCAACGTAACCCCATTAGACTGGCAGAGCAGCTTCACGCTGTATTTGTCTGTTAACTGGATAATAACAGCGATAAAGAACGTGACTTAACATCCTTTATACAAATACGTCCGTATGTCACGTCCTGTCCCGGGCGTCCCGGTTTATTTTTTAAAGTGAGGAAATGTCCTGGTTTTTAGTGTATCAATAGCAGCACACCGCAGGGGAGCGGGGGATTGACGGGCACACACGCACGGCATAAAAGTACGTGTCTTTAGCCATTTAAATGACCTTCATTGAATCAAATGTCCTGGTATTTAAATGACCTTCATTGGATCATTAAGTGTCCCGGCACTGGAGTACTGCGCACGACGCTGCGTGTCAGTCTGCAAGCAACATGCGCAAGTGTGTGTTTACAAAAGAGTCGCTTTCAGACCGCGTCGAGACAAACGGGAAGCCTTGTGCCCAGTGTGCAAAGCAGCCACATGTGTCTCGATCTCCAATTGAAATTTCACACAAGATATTTTTTTTGTTAACTAACTATTTTTTTTTTCAGTTGCTAATTGTTAATTAGTTCATTTGTTAATTATTTTTTTTTCAATAGCCTACACAACAGACTATATTTGGTTCATTACTGAGGGCAACTGAGTATCATGTGTTATTTGGAGTTTCAAGTTATCAAGTTCAAGTTATTTATTTATTTATTTTTTTATATAGCGCTTTTTACAACAGTACATTGTCACAAAGCAGCTTTACAGAATAAAAAGCCTTTAAACCCCCAAAGAGCAAGCCGAAGCGACAGTGGCAAGAAAAAACCCTTTTCTGTTGTTATTTAAGGAAGAAACCTTGGGAGGACCAAGACTCAGTGGGGGACTCATCCTCCTTGAGCGGCCAGGCAGCAACAACAATGTAGGACAGCCATGAGAGACATTTAACAAATGGAAAAACTAAAAACTGGAAAACTATATGTGAGTCCATTAAGGGGGCGTCCTGCAGGACCGCCAGTCCAATTAATATACAGGTTCCATCAGTGTTCGTCGGCAGAGCCATGGATGAAGATCTCCAGGAAGCCGGTCACACCTCAAAAGAAACCGACAAGAAAGGTAGTTAGAGCTAATAATAAAGCACGGCATTTAATTAATAAGTAATTTATTGACACAGTGCAGCATGTGACTCCGGCATCACTGACTAGAGCAGCATAACTAAAAGAGGCAGATACTGCAGGCTCTACATAGATGAGATGGCGCCCCGGAACAGCATCATTTCAGTGCCACACCCCCCCCCCCCCCATTAATGATGAGGTGGGTGAAGCTGTGAAACGCCAGCATACACTGATCCCAGATTACCCCCCAGCACAGCCAAGCCTGAGATCTACATCTTTATC
>JAFMOD010001665.1:115555-130928 GCA_019802435.1 Corydoras maculifer
TTAGTGCCGACGTGGATAACTATTCTAGAGAATGAGCGTTTAGCATTAGCCAGCACTTTAAGGTTCGCCCTGATGTCTGGAGCCCTGGCCCCCGGAATGCACCGGACTATGGTTGCTGGGGTCTCTAAGGGGGTAGCGATTCGCACGTGTCTGAGCTGGGAGTCACCAATAACCAGAGCACTTTTAGCAACCGGTCTCTCAGTGGGTGAGTCACTGAGTGAGGAAAACCGATTGGACACGTGGATCCTAGAAGAGTGATGCTCAGTTCTACGTGTACGTCGCCTGGTCGTCACCCACTCGCCCTGCTGCGAGGGCTCTAAAGCCGGAGATTTAGGACCTGATCCTGCGGCATTCGGGCTGGCTAAACTGGTCCCTGACACATCTTTACTAACATGACCCTGTTCTAAAACCCGAATGCACTCTTCTAGCACTGAAATCTTTTCCGTCAGACTAAGGACTAGGCTACACTTCTCACAGGCTGAATTATCAGTAATGACGGAGGAAGACTGTCTATACATACTGCACTGAGGGCACACAACCAGAGGGGAAAGTGTCATTGTAAAGTTTATATATAAAAGAAGAAAAAACTTAGCTTCGGGTGGGTAGAGATGTGAGGTTATTTCCCGCTGTTACAGCTGATGATGAAGATCCAACCCTAGTGAATCTGGCTGCTTTAGCGTCGGGTGGAGGTTGAGTCCTGAAGGTTCTCACAATGCGGTGTATGAAGATCAGCGCCGAGACTTTAAGTTAAGTGAGGGATGTTTAGATGATGCATTATTTCTTTCATTGTGCTTTTCATTTATTACAGGAAATGTTAACTTAAACATTTTGAATGAAATTAATTCATTCATTATCTCCCGCTTATCCTCTATTAGAGTCACGGTGGGGTTCCCTATGCCCATCCAGGGGAGAACGTCTCGGGCGCTGGGCAGATAGACCCAGGACAGGGCGCCAATCCATCACTGGGCACACACTCACTCACACAGACACACTATATATGGGGCAATTTTGAGAATTCAATTAACTTGATCCATGTTTTTGGACTGTGGGAGGAAACCGGAGAACCCGGAGGAAACCCACGCAGACACAGGGAGAACATGGAAACTCCACCCAGATGGGGATTCGAACCGGGTATCCCTAGCACTGAGAGGCGAACGTGCTAACCACTAAGCCACCGTGCCGCCCTTAAATGAAATTAACATATATAATACTATACTATAGAATAATATTACTGAAAAACATCCATCTGTGGATAAAAGCGTCTGCTAAATGATTAAATGTAAATGTAAAGACATGGAATTTTTTTTATTTATTTATACGATTCATCAATTAATCGAAAAAATAAACAACCGATTAATCGATTATCAAAATAATCGTTAGTTGCAGCCCTAGATGGTAGAGCATTTAACAGTTTGGTTCACACTTTTGATTTTTTGACTCTGAGGAAATCAGCTATTTAATGTTTTATTTGTTCTGCAGACACATCGTTAGTAGTACAGCAATGCTGGGTTGCAAATGTCTGGTTGCTTTTTGTAGGTTTAAAGGCTTACAACAATGTCAAACGGCATTATGACAATGTAATATTGTAAAGCGCTATATAAATAAATTACTTGAACATATCACAGATCATTTTTTGTGGCTTCACTGTATTGCAGGTTTTTTATTATTTATTTTTTTAAATATCTAATTCTGTATCAGTTTTTTGGAATATATGTATTACAAAAATTAATAGGGTTAAGAAATTAATAGTAGTGTTTAATAGTATATTATGTGTTTATATGAGTGCTGGAAGGGTTTATAAAGCCTTAATATGTACAAATAATACACAGCTACATTGCATTGTCTCTGGAATGTAACCCATGTGATATGTAAGGGGATTATTGTACGTGCTCATTGCTGCAGTAATGGTTTTGTCCTGTCTGATTTTCTCTCTTTGTAGTGGTGGATTAAGTGCACACAATTTAACTCATGAAAAAAATCTTTTTTTTTTTGTCAAATAAGTGTAAAAAGCGGGCGGCACGGTGGCTTAGTGGTTAGCACGTTCGCCTCTTAGCGCTAGGGATTCCCGGTTCGAATCCCCATCTGGGTGGAGTTTCCATGTTTTCCCCGTGTCTGCGTGGGTTTTCTCCGGGTTCTCCGGTTTCCTCCCACAGTCCAAAAACATGGATCAAGTTAATTGAATTCTCAAAATTGCCCCGTTTAGAGTGTGTCTGTGTGAGTGAGTGTGTGCCCAGCGATGGATTGGCGCCCTCTCCTGGGTCTATCTGCCCAGCGGCCGAGACGTTCTCCCCTGGATGGGCATGGGGAACCCCACCGCGACCCTAATAGAGGATAAGCGGGAGATAATGAATGAAAAAAGTGTAAAAAGCAGCAGAGATTAATGGTTTGGTTGCATAAATATTATTTTATTTTTATTAAATAATTTGTTTGTTATGAGATATCGGTACATGTGAATGATTCTGACGAATATGTGTTTTTTAATGTTTACTCAACATGCCTAACAATGCCAACAAACTGTCAGTGTTTAAACTACCCCCTATTTTATTTATTATATCTATTAGGGCTGCAACAAAGAATCAATAAAATCATTCATTCATTCATTACCTCCCGCTCTGTCCTCTATTAGGGTCGCGGTGGGGTTCCCCATGCCCATCCAGGGAAGAAGGTTTCGGGCGCGGGGCAGATAGACCCAGGACAGGGCGCCAATCCATCACTGGGCACACACTCACTCACACACACACTCTTTATAGGGCAATTTGGAGAACTCAATTGACTTTATCCATGTTTTTGGACTGTGGGAGGAAACCGGAGAACCCGGAGGAAACCCACGCGGACACGGGGAGAACATGGAAACTCCACCCGGATGGGGATTCGAACCGGGAATCCCTAGTGCTGAGAGGCGAATGTGCTAACCACTAAGCCACCGTGCCGCCCTCAATAAAATCTATAAAACTCAATTATGAAAAGTTTGATTATCGATTCTTTGGGTCGCACAATTTCCGCTTTACTCGCATTGTCGTAACCGCTTACGTCACCTGCAGCACTTCAACAACGGTGGGAAAAAAATTGCGGGTTGGACAAAACGAGGCTGAGGGGGAATTTTCGAAAGAAAGTTTAACTAACTTTAATAAACTCAATGAAATGAAATGAAACACAGCCAATGCGGAAAAAAGCTTCTGTTTAAATAATCAAAACTTCGGGAGTACTTCACGCTTCACACAAATAAAGAACGTGTAACATGCGAGCTCTTTGAAAATGAATTGACCTGCACGAAGCACCACGGTGATGATCTACCACCTTAAACTAAAAATGTTGGAGTCACCAATGAGGGTGAAGGAGCTCAACAGCAGAGTAAATCACTACAATATCCCGAGTTTCTTTAGTTTTGAAGTGAATCAACGTAACACTATGAGACCGGCAGAGAACGCTTCATGCCGTTTTTGGTTGTTAACTGGATAATAACAGTGATGGAGAACGTGTATTACGTTATATTTTCGTTTATTTATCTTAAACGGTGTTTGAATGTGCTTTATAAATACATACAACTTGTACACAAATGGTGGTAATTAATGATCAAGCTTCACGTTTTAATTTTCTGACCGTATGAGTGAAGACACTGCTCTCTATGGGAGTGAGGTAACATATTACAGCTACACAAATTTGTGTAATTTAGTATTTTTTACACACTATGCTACATATTGTTTAATTGCTCTTTGGGTTATTTGGATGCCTTAAACTCGTACTGTAAATAAAACCAGACATTTATTGACCTGCTTAATAATTCTACAGTGTAGCTGGTTTTCTTCATACCTACTGACTTGTGTTCGTATTTGTAAGTCGCTTTGGATAAAAGTGTTTGCTAAATGACTAAATGTAAATGTAAAGAAATGTAAATTTTAAATTTTTTTATCTGAGTTATCGACTAATCGAAAAAAGAATCGACCGATTAATCGATTATCAAAATAATTGTTAGTTGCAGCCCTAACCATGGACATCCTTTGAAAAGATGACATTTGATAGGTAGCATATATTGTTATATTGTTACCTTAACCAAGGGCACACCACATCATGGCTCAAGCTTTTGGACTTGCTGCTGTCAGGGCAAAACTCATTTTACTTTTGTTCTGAAGCACGCAATTTAGTCATTTAGCAAATGCTTTTTTCCTAAGCAACTTACAAATGAGAGAAGAACACAAGTCAGTAGTTAAGGAAAAAACAGCTGCACTGTAGTATAATCAAACCTGATCATTATCCAATCTGTTTTTATATTTTCTTTTTTTATAGCAAATATTTGTGTTTTGAGTTATTCGCGAGGAAAAATAATTCTTTAGTCAGATGATTGTGCTTTGGTGTAGTCTATCAGATATAGTTTGTTGTATTGCTGATGCTGTATCAGACCTGTAAAGAGGATTGTGTGAATACAGGCTGACAAACAGGTTCAGAGAGCAATCCACTGTCAATAAATAATGTGCATTGTGCCTCATAACACCTTTTTTTTCAATGGTTTATTCACAATAATGCATGCCCGCTCATGCCTTATTGCTTTAGTATAACATTTTAGTGAGTTTACATGATTGTCTGCTCTGCAGTAAATGAGTAACCTGTTTCCCTTTCTTTTGCCTATTGAGCCGCCATCCACATTTGTTCAACTTGTGGTAAACTGTATAAATGTCAGGACTTGTGCAAAGTGTAATACATTTTAATTCATTATATATAACCAATATACTCACCCCTTTGTCAGAAGCTCGCTCTTCTTCGGGAGATCGGCTATGCGAGAGGAAATGCGTACGCTGCTTGCGCCTTATGAGCGTTTCCCGGGAATCGACTACGCAGGAAAGAATACGTACACCGGTCCGTCGGGGAAAACACTCCCACGGATACAACCTGCGCCGGAGTAATGCGCAGCGCCGCACTGTGGTTGAGTGCGGAAGGAGAGTTCAGAGACACCGGGCATAAAAACAAACGGAGATTTATTATTAAAAATGGGGTAGGGACACCAACAGAAAAGGGGGGAACGAAACGACCAAACTAACAACGGGATGTACCACAAACAAAGACGTGCACGGGGAAAATGGAAAACGGAAACAAAATACAAAAAACACCCAGTCACGTGCACAAAATAAACCAATCACCCAACGGAGACAATAAGTACATTAAATGAGGGACAGGTGCCCCAGGCACCTGTGACAGTTACTATGGTTCCACTTACAATTGTAGGTGTATGCTGAAGATCTGCAGTTGCAGACAGTAGTTTATTTGTATTTCTTTGTTCTTTATTCGTCTCGTTTATGCTGTTCTCTAATGATCAGGTCCTCACAAGATCAGTGATTATGTTTACAAAGTGATACCACGTTAGTTTTTGTAGTGACAGTACGAGGTGTTCAGACACAGCAGGGCTGCTGGAGGTTATAAACAACACGGTGACACTGCTAGACTTAGTAGTCCACAATTTAAAAATATTTATTCAATAAGGGTATATAATATAGGGCTGCAACTAATGATTATTTTGATAATCGATTAATCGGTCGATTATTTTTCGATTAATCAACAAATCGGATAAACTAAATTTTGCCCCCATGTCTTTGCATTTACATTTAATCATTTAGCAGACACTTTTATCCAAAGATGGATGTTTTTCAGTAAAATTATTCTATAGTATAGTATTATATATAGTAATTTTATTCAAAATGTTTAAGTTCCTGTAATGAATGAAAAGCACAATGAAACACACGATACTCAGTTTCCCTCAGTAATGAACCAAGTATTGTCTGTTCTGTAGCCTATTGGAAAAAAATTAATTAACAAATACCTCTTGTGTGAAATGTCAATTGGACACCGGGACATATGTGGCTGCTTTGCACACCGTGCACAAGGCTTCCCATTGTCTCGACGCGGTCTGAAAGCGGGGGGCGGGGGGGGGACTCTTTTGTAAACACACACTTCCGCATGTTGCTTGCGGACTGACACGCAGCGCCGTGCACGGTGTCCCAGTGCCGGGACATTTAATGATCCAATGAGGTCATTTAAATGGCTAAAGCCACGTACTTTTACGCCATGCGCGTGTGCACGTCAATCCCCCGCTCCCCTGTGGTGTGCTGCTATGGATGCGCTAAAAACCAGGACATTTCCTCACTTTAAAAATTAAACGGGGATGCCCGGGACAAGACGTGACATACTGACGTATTCGTATAACGGACGTTAAGACGCGTTCTCTATCGCTGTTATTATCCAGTTAACAACCAAATACAGACGTGCATGTTCTACGTTCTTTGTTTGTGTGCAGTGTGAAGCTCCCACAGTTTTGATTCAAACGGAAGCTGTTTCTGCGTTGGCTGTGTTTCATTTCTACGATTTATCAACTTGTTTTGCAGACTCCACCTCATTCGCCTGCTATTTTTTCCAGCATTACTGAAGCGCTGCAGGTGACATAACCGGTTACGACATTGCGAGTAACGTGGAAATAGTACGACCCAACAAATCAATAATGGAAATTCATTATCGATACTTTGGATAAGCGAATTTTATCGATTCGTTGTTGCAGCCCTAATCCTGTAGGCAATGTTCTATTAGCACTGATAAAGAAAGGAGTATATATTTAAACTTGTAAATGGTTTTCAACCAGCCATGAATTCTTTAACACAAGAATGAAGGTAAAGGCATCGTGAATCAAACATACAAAGTGTGATAACAGCTTTTATGAAGATAATTTATTGCAACTGTATTGAAAAAAAACTGTTTAACAGTGTATTTGAAGTATAGTTGTAACTATATATTAACTTTAATTATATATTAAATTTATATATAATGTTATTTTATATAAATAAAAGCACCTACCTTCCACTCCCTGTGTAATTTAGATATTCATGTGTTCAAGTATATTTGTCATTCCAACAATATAAGTAATATATAGAATAAATAGAAAAAAACCAAAGTTCTCTGGGAACAATGGTGCCAGAAATTACAGCAAATACACAACCCAGCATAAAGTGCACAGTGCACGTGTGCAAATGGCTTGTGCTCAACAAGAATTACGATAAATACAAGACAGTAAAAAGGATAATAAACATTCAATTAAATGAGAGGGAACAGTTCGGGTGGCACAAGGCAAAAAACTTTGTCCATGGTTATAAATATGAACTTATTAGATTATTATTAAATATAATTATAAAATAATTATTATAATTTTATAATTTTAATTGATGCATCGACTATACTGCCTATGATTTGATGCATCCCCATAAGTATTTATTATTGTGTTTATATTGCCATCTTTTTGGAGTAGATGATTGTGGTATGAATTACTGTAACACTAATGTTTGAACATTTCACTTCTTTTGCCTCCTTCCTCTTGTGACATGTAAGGGAATTTGGAAGACAATAATGAGGTAGTGCCACCCAAAGCTTTGGAGTAGGTAGTATGCATATGTCTGAGCGGATGTTTAAAATGGACAACATTATAAACACATTACCCAATACTCAAATTTCTGGCTATATATTCGATGCATCAGTTCAAAACTGTTAATATTTACACCGCTACTAGAATAACATGATTTAGTAGAACTACAAAGTCTATCTTTACAGTAAGTAGATCTGATGCAATGGAAAGTAAATTAAGCAAAAAGGAGCTGTGCCGAAATATTTGCCTGGTACTGTTTCTTGATCCATATAACTGTGCATTACAATTTCCTGAAGTATTTGATTAGAAACAATCTGTGCTATTTTTTCAGAAAATCATAGTAATTAAATGAGTAATATGAGTGATCATATCCACTCTCTCAGTAAAGCTTAATGTGATTTGGGTGTGTTGGCTCATGATTTTAATGTTATGTCTTTCTGGGTCTTAGGTGGCAATTAAAATCGTGGACAAGACACAGCTAGACGATGACAATCTGAAGAAGATCTTCAGAGAGGTTCAGATTATGAAGATGCTGCGGCACCCTCACATCATTCGCCTTTATCAGGTCCCTCACCTTTTCATTATGCATTTGTCATATTGCTTCGTTCTGTCAGCCCTTCACCATGCCACATGTCTGGTTTTATTTCTTAGAGTAAATGAATTTACTCTAAATATGTTAAACATGGGGGCGGCACGGTGGCTTAGTGTTTAGCATGTTCGCTTAAGGGATTCCCGGTTCGAATCCCCATCTGGGTGGAGTTTCCATGTTCTCCCCGCGTGGTTTTCCTCCGGGTTCTCCGGTTTCCTCCCACAGTCCAAAAACATGGATCAAGGTCAATTGAATTCCCCAAATTGCCCCATATAGAGTGTGTCTGTGTGAGTGAGTGTGTGCCCAGCGATAGATTGGCGCCCTGTCCTGGGTGTATCTGCCCAGCTCCCGAAACGTTCTCCCCTGGATGGGCATGGGCAACCCCACCGCGACCCTAATAGAGGATAAAGCGGGAGATAATGAATGAATGAATGGTAAACATGTTGAGTAAATTATAACATAATTGTGTGTGTGTGTTTATTTTGTAACTCAGGTCATGGAGACAGAGAGAATGATTTATTTGGTAACAGAGTATGCCAGCGGAGGAGAGATCTTTGGTAAGGTTTAATTTTTTTAGTGCATGTTTCTGAATATGAGCTCAGGTGTAGGGTTGTGTGATACTGACAAAAAAATTCTATTTTCTGTAATTTTGTCCAGAAAAATAATAAACAATATTTATCTTTATTTAAAAAATGTGTGTAAAATCTAGTAAAATATTTTACTAGCTTGAACTTCTTAAATAATGATTATATTCATACATTATCTATCTTACTAGTCAGGGTCATGGTAAATACGAATAACAGGATGCAATCAAAGGATAAAAAATTGTTCTAGTATTTACAATTTAACTCCATCAAATCAATACAAATTATAAAGATATACCTTTTGTTACACCACTGCTTTTTGCAGTAAAACTTGTGCTAAGAAATGGTACTGGTGTTTTAGATGACAGCCAGCTGCCATGCTCCGAACTTATCAATTCAGCCTCAATTTTATATTGATGGGAGCCTTTACCAGCTCAGCTATTTTAATGCATTGCTTGTCGGTCCCCCAGCTAGCACAATCTACAACTATTCTACTCTACATCTGCATCAAAACTCTGCAGCCTGACTTGTGTTTAACCAGCCTAAGGGTACTCATGTCACTCCACTACTCATCTTTCTCTATTGGCTCCCTGTAGCTGCTGGCATTCAATACAAGGCACTGACTCTGGCCTACAGAACAATCTCTGGATCTGACCCCTCTTAGCTTCAATCTATATTTCCAAAATACACTCCAACTCGTTTACTGCACTCTGTTGATGAATGTTGCCTGGTGAATCAACCTCATTTAGCAGTGGTTAACCATACAGAAAAAGTTGAGCACCACGGTGATGTTGATTCACCAGGCAAACTTTTAATCACTAGAGCGCAGTTAACGGTTTGGAATGTATTTAAGTGACTCAGCCTTATGGACACCATTTAGCAGTGATTGTGTGTGTGTGTGTGTGAGAGATGGATTGGATAATGCTCAGGTTTGATTATACTACATTGTAGCTGTAAAAGCGTCTGATAATTTACCTCAGAATGTGATTGTTGTGTTTTGTATATTTGTTTATTTATTTATATTACAAAAAAAAAACTTTTATTATTCTCATTAAATATCCCTCTTTTACCCAGAGTATCAAATTTGGGCATGAGGACTGCAGGATTACACAATCGCACGATATTAGTGGTCTATGAAGCAAATGTTTACAGCAACATCATTTACAGTTCTGCATGTGCAGCTTTGTAATCACAGGTTAGAGAGGTTTGCTTTGTTTCAGCTTAGCTGTTTATTATTAGTTTGGAAAAGGGAGTCCTGTGTCCTAAACAGCTCGGAACTGAACTACACCATACAGGATACAAATGAGTTAAAATGCCAAATACAAGCCAGCCCCTCCTGTCTGTGTGACTTTACATAACAAATGATCTTTTGATTGTATTACGCAATGCCAAAAATGTCATTTCACTTTGGGATGTACTAAAATCCCACATAGGTGTGAAGGACAGTGTCTGGTATTACAGTGATAATGTTTTATTTCAATAATGTTTTAGATCTTTTTACCTTTGATTGGTGAGATAAACAATCTAATTATTATATAAATCTTTATCATTTGCTGCTAATGTTTATGCTGTAGATCATTTGGTCGCCCATGGGCGCATGGCAGAGAAGGACGCGCGGAAGAAGTTTAAACAGATCATAGCTGCAGTTCACTTCTGTCACTGCAGAAACATTGTCCATCGAGACCTGAAGGCAGAGAATCTGCTGCTTGATCACAATCTCAATATCAAAATCGCTGGTAAGAAATGAAGAGAAGAGAATTTTATTATAGGAGAGAAAAAAATGATTGGGACTGTGTAGAAAAACTACTTTTTATGTTGTTTACTGATGTTATACATTGTAGATTATCAGATTATTAACAATATTCTCTTCAATTTGCAAAAACTGCAAAAAGACAGCTTTGTGTGAGTAAAGAATGTTATTTGGGACTTAATGGGATTAATTAGAAATTGAAAAGTGAGAATATTATTGAAAGTCATAAACATCAAAAGTCATAAACACTAAAATATCACTCTGAAGTAATGTTTTTTGTGGTGTACTACAAGGCTCTGTATTAGGCTACATCATAATCATGGAAGCATTATGTATATGAAAGTAGCATGTATATTATGTATATAAAAGTAGTTTTACTCTTCACAGATATTTACATACATTGAAAGAAATAGCAAAATGTATAGGACAATGAACTACACAATAAGCTTCATGAAATCAAACCAAAAGTTTGAGAAACTATCCAAAAATGAGCTGTCGGAAAAAAACATGATGCAAGATGCCGTATTGTACACAATAGGCTCACACACAAGGACCTCCTCATAGGAATATGCACCAACCTGCCAACCATGTCAAGCCACACTCTCAATTAAACACATCCTTATAGAATGCCCAGTATTGTACGATGAAAGAAAAAATATTTTTCTGCAAAGCCTGTTTGAAACATCATCGGAGAAAATACTGAGCATTTTACATCACATTGAAATATCTTGTATAACCTAATTAAAATTATTTACACAACACAACCCATGTACCGCATTAAAAAGCCTAAATGTGCTGAAATGGCATAAATCAAACCAACCCTCCTTCCACCACATTCTGCACTATGTATGTGTATTTGCAAACAGAGAAATGTATCGCCATTAACTTTAATAAGAGTGCATAGGCAGGAATTGGAGCTTTAGTTGAAATTAAATAATTGTAATTATTTATATTTATTATAAAAATATTATATTTAAAATAATTATTTTAATAAATTTATTATTTATTTGATAATAATTTTAAATGCACCATTTGTGAATAACTTTTTTTTTTTTTATTTTTTTTGAAGACTTTGGTTTCAGTAACCTGTTCTCACGAGGGCAACTGTTGAAGACCTGGTGTGGAAGTCCTCCTTATGCTGCTCCAGAGCTCTTCGAAGGCAAAGAGTATGACGGCCCCAAAGTCGACATCTGGGTAATGGTCACGCACACATGCGCACAGACACGCGTGTCTGTGGTAATGAATATTCAATAACATTTGCTTCAGAGAAAATGAAAGTGCACACGTGTAAATTTTTGACATGCAGTGCATCATGGAAGATTTAAAGGGAATTCAATATTTTTTATACTATTTTGGCCAGGTTACATTGTAATCGTCATTAAAAAAAAAATTATTTATTGTTTTATTTTTTTTTTTCCTTTTTGAAATAGTAGTAACTGATTTGATACTGTGATGTATTGTGATTTATTAATTTATTTTTCATTAGTCATCCTCTGCTTCATCACAGGCCACTCACTCACTTACACAGACACTCACACAAACACTAATATTGGGATCAAATGATCAATCTCTCTTGCTCTCTCTCTTACACACGCACATAAAATAATCACAGGCTCTTGGGTTTGTGGAAAAAATGATAATAGGATACGGTCAAAATTTGTTTTAAAAGTCAAACATAACAAATTAGGATGCCACTGTATCAGTATATCAAAAACACTCAGCTGAAGAGAAGAGTATCGATTCAACAATGAAACATTTATCATTTATTATAATATTTACATAATATGAATGTAGTGTGCTTTCTTGTAGTTTTCTGTGGAACAGGATACAGTGTCTGTTTGTGTGTGTGTGTATAGAGCTTGGGTGTTGTACTTTATGTACTTGTGTGCGGTGCACTACCATTCGATGGCAGCACCCTGCAGAACCTGCGGGCCAGAGTACTCAGTGGGAAGTTCCGCATCCCCTTCTTTATGTCCACAGGTACAAACACACACAGTTCTAAATTCTATTTGCGAATGGGTGTTACAGGTGACGATGTTATCAAATAGCACATCTATGCTTACAGCAGTGTTATGTGATTAGAATAAAGATGGTGCAACTTGTTTTTAGTCAAGTCAAATATTGACGAAAAAAAGCTAAAAGTAATCTAAGACACAAGTACCTGAAATCCAGTAATAAATAAAGCAACTCCAGTATGAGAAAGCTGTTATAAACCATTTAAAAAATACTTTTATCTATTTTTTTTTTAGCCATCAAGCCCCAGTTAAAAAGCAGGGAAATGGCCTTCTATAACTGTTGAATTATCAGGGGTTATAAAAGTAAAAAAAAAAGCAGTTCTTAAATCTGATTGTCTGAGCAGTTTGTCCAGCTGTGACTTTATTGACAATAATGAACACCTCTGGCCATTTCACATTTGTCTCAATGAGTGAAGTACAATACATTATTTAAAATCATAAAATACAAATTATTATTCTAAGCAGCATGCAAATATCAGATGAGCACTATACCTGTTTCGATTGTTTTTTGATAAACTATGTTCTGTAATTTTGCCACTAGATGCATCAATAAAATTTTTGATTGTTAGAGAAACTAATAACCTGTTACTTAGGATCAGTGTTCATTTAAAAAAAAGACTAGATCGCCAATTTATTAATTATTTTGCTTTGAATAAATGCATTTGTAAAACAAACCATTTTTATTATAGTGTGTTTTATGACAATTTTATAAAAGCAATAATATACCGTATTTTCCGGAATATAAGGTGCACCTAAAAGCCTAAAATTTTCCCAGAAATCGGACGTGTGCCTTATAATCCGGTGCACCTTATACGTGTACTGAGTTCCAAATTCTATAAAAGTATTGTTGTGCGACCGGGTGGTTCTTTTCCACACATCACCGTCCCTGCTGATCTGTGACTCCATGCGCGCTCATCTCACAGAAAAGCAGAGTGAAGAAAATAAATTCGGAGCTTGCCGTCATTCCGGTAGGATTAAATAAAGAACTCCAACCGCTGGACATTGGCTTGAACAGGGCGTTTAAAGTAAAGTTGCGGGCGGCGTAGGAGCGATGGATGACAGACGGCGAACACACGTTTACTAAAACTCGGCAGCAGCGGCGGGTGAGCTACGCCACCGTCTTTGAATGGATGGTGGAAAGCCGGCATCATTTCTGAACAGCTGCCTGGCTACGAGACTGACTCAGACATTGATGAGAGGGAACCCGGAGTGCTCGATAGTGAAATTGCGCAGCTTTTTAATTTAGACACAGAAGATGAGGACTTTGATGGACTTGTGGGAGAAGAGTGATTAAAAATAGTAGTAGAATAAACTTCAATTATAAATCACCGGTTTGCATCCTTTACTTTTCTTGTAGATCGTATGTTTTAGCAAGTGCCTTATAATACGGTGCCGTACAGAATATGTACCGTACAGAAATAGAGTCCATAATTGCGACTGCGCCTTATAGTACGGTGCGCCTTATAAAGTGTGTCAAATACAGAAATAGATCCCGTAATTCAGATTGCGCCCTATAATATGGTGCGCCATATGGTCCGGAAAATACGGTCCTCCAGGTTGTGCATTATTGTGAGGAAATCACAGAAAAGAGGTGTTTGAGAACATTATTGCTTTATTTTGCAACTAAATCAATAGCTACATGGAAACTATCATAGTTGATGAAATTAAGGTGTAGTTAGTAGAAGTAGTAAAGTCTGAAATCAGTACACAAATAAAAACACTAATTATTAACCTATAAATAATGTAAGACATGTAAGTGTGTGTGTGTGTCTGTCTGTCTGTCTCAAGACTGTGAGTATCTGATCAGGCATATGTTGGTACTGGAGCCAAGTCGCAGGTTAACCTTGGAGCAGATTTGCAAGAACAAGTGGATGAGGCAAGGAGACCTGGACCCAGATTTTGATAGAGTGAGAAGCAACACACACACAAACACACACTTGTACAATGGTTTATGATGAGATCTGCTGCACACTAACACTACTAAATACAAAATAAATCACTGACAATGAAAGAAAATTTTAACTTTAATAAAGCTTGGAACGTTCCCGAGAGTAATTATTTTAACCCTATTGCGGAAAGACACGATGGCTTATTGATCAAGCCATAAACATGATTGTTCAAGTTAAAATGATGTTAAAGTAAACTGAAACTGCTTGGTTAACTTGATTAACTGGTTGTTAAAGTTCTTACAAAATGAGTATGTAAATTAAATTGTCTTGTCCCCATAACATAAAAGAACCTACACACAGCCCTAAAGTATGTTTTGCCTTAACACTTACAGAACCTTTTCACAAACCTAGACATTATGCAATTTTACCCTGAAACAACTATTTTAATAGTACTGCTCCAATGTTTCACAGACATGCAGCAGAGACAAAGGTGGCAGAAGCACTGATGTCCCTTACTTGAGTAAAACTACTAGTAATATTTTAAAATATTACTTAAGGAAAAGTTTTTTTTACTGAATTAGAGGTATAAAAGTACATTCACCTGCATGTATTCAAAGTAAAAAATTAAAAGTATTTATTTAAAATAATTTTTCTTCACTTCTAATTACAGATAATAAAAGATAAACAAGTACTATCACACGAAATCATGAAGTGAACTAGTTTAATATTGTCTGTATATTAATAGACTCTGGCATATTATTTGAATATTCTATGTGCAAAACAATTAACCAAACTAGTGGTTAGAAAATAATATTGTCAGTGGTACTGATTGTGAATATTGAACAATACAATACTGAACTTATGTATCGTTTGTGCAAACTCAGTCCAACTACAGTGGGTTGCAAAAGTAATCATACCCCTTGAACTTTTCCATATTTTGTCACATTACAACCACAAACATAAATATATTTCACTGGAATTTAATGTGAAAGACCAACACAAAGTGGTATACAATTGTGAAGTGGAATGAAAGTTATACATGAATCAACAATTTTTTTACAAATAAAAAACTGAAAAGTGCGATGTGCAAAATTATTCAGCCCCCTTTTCCCTGAGTGCAACCAATTGCATTCAGAAGTTGCCTGATGAC
>JAFMOD010001665.1:131098-160750 GCA_019802435.1 Corydoras maculifer
GGGGGGCTGAATAATTTTGCACATCGCACTTTTCAGTTTTTTATTTGTAAAAAAAATGTTGATTCATGTATAACTTTCATTCCACTTCACAATTGTATACCACTTTGTGTTGGTCTTTCACATTAAATTCCAGTGAAATATATTTATGTTTGTGGTTGTAATGTGACAAAATATGGAAAAGTTCAAGGGGTATGAATACTTTTGCAACCCACTGTATATGTTAGGACTAGCTGTCATCCAGTATCTCAGTATAATGCCTAGGGAGTTATGTTTTTTTATTTTATTTATATAATTAACTATACATGTAAAAGTAAATTATGGCAGCACGTTTTGACAAGGTAGTATAACTTGTCAGAACACTGGTTAAAAGAATTGCGCCAAATAAATATATATTAAACATGACATGGATAAAAAAAATACATTATCGCTCACTTGTTTCAACATGCTTTTATTTTCATTTTTTTTATTTGATGGTGAATACTTAAATGCCATAAGCACTTGCTTTTTTTGGTATACACAAAACCTCATTCACCAAGACATGTTTGTTGAGCCAGTGACCTCAAATAATGATTGGTCTTTGCCTGTTACCCATCCAATCACAGGTTCACTCCACACCCCTCCCCACTGCCTGTTACTAACTACTCCTGCCTTCCACGTTTAACCTCCAATGGGATTCTATATATAGCTTACCTATAAATAAATGTAGTCAAAATAAGGTAACAAACCTGTTTTGTATGTATGTAGTGAGAGACTACAGGTATTTTTTTTTAAATGTAGTGAGTAATTGGAAAAGTATTATGTGACAAAAATTCTCGAGTAACGTACATATAGTAGAGGTGGAAATTGGAGCCTTCATAATTTGATATCGATTCTTTAAGTCAACGATTCTATTATTTTCAATAATTAAGATTTCCACAAGATACGATTCTAGGATTTAGGAAATATATGTATTTATATATTTGTTCAGTATTTTGTCCATCCATCCATTATCTTCCTCTTTATCCTCTACTAGGGTCGCGGTGGGGTTCCCCATGCCCATTCAGGGGAGAATATTTTGGGCGCTGGGCAGATACACCCAGGACAGGGCGGCAATCTATCGCTGGGCACACTCACTCACTCGCACAAACACACTATATGGGGCAGTTGACCTTCAACCATGTTTTTGGACTGTGGAATGAAACCGGAGAACCCGGAGGAAACCCACGTGGACACAGGGAGAACATGGAAAGTTCACCCAGATTGGGATTCGAACCTGGAATCCCTAGCGCTGAGAGGCGAATGTGCTAACCACTAAACCACCGTGCCTGGCCCTTCTGTATTTTCATGTACATAATTAACAATTAGATTTTTTTTTGTATATACTGATTCTTTTCTTTTTGAATTACTTCCCTTAATAGATATTAGATAAATATTTTTCAATTACTGTCACTTTGCTGCTGAGAATGTTAATTTCCTCATTGTGGGACCAATAAGGGGATATGATTGGTGTGTGGATTACTGTAACACTGATGTTTGTTTCTCTGTGTTCTTACATGTCTGCTGTCTGGTAATCCAGTGTGCTCCACTGTGCACCACCTAAGTTAAATGCTTTACAGTTTGACTGTGTTTTCTCTTTAAGGATGTGGTGGAGTATTGTTGGAGACATTTTTAAAAGATGCGGGTTCAGTGAGATGCGCTGGTGTTTGGAAAAATCGGAAATTGTTTTGCGAAGTACATTTACTTTGTTACTTTCCATCTCTGAGTAGGGTAAAAGGCATCCCAGTTCTTACATCCTGGGACCCTGTTCCAGCACTGATCTGATTATATAGTAAAAGGGTTTTAGAAAAAAATGTGTGTTCTCTCTAACAGCAAACTTGCTCTCTGCAAGGCTTTACATTAATCACGTTCCAAATTGCAATTGCAGCTGTCCCCTTAGCAAATTGCCCCTTTTCCCCCAAACCAGTGGGTCTAGGTGCATTAGTGCCTCCTGTGTACTCCATCATGGCAATTTCAATTGCTGAGTGTGTTGAGGTTTGGTTGGGGTTGGTAGATTGAGTAGTAACATCTTAAATCGGCATATTTCGCTGGGAACACTCACTTACACAGACACAAACACACACTATTGGGCTATTTAGAGCCTATAATTCTTCTAAAACTTTAAATCATTGTTTTTGGAGAGTGTGAGGAAACCGGAGAACCCGGTGGAAACCCACACATATGTGGGAAGAACACACAACATTTTTATAGTAATGCACAACCTCCTGTGCTGTATTGCTTTTATAAAATGGTTATAAACACACTGTAATAAAAAAAAGAAAATAAGAATTTATTTATAAATGCGTTTATTAAATGCAAAATAGCCTATAAGCTTGTTTTCTGTGGCGTGATCTACAGTAGACTGGTTTTTAAGGTGAACACCTATTGCTGAGTTATAGCTTTCTGGTTTCTCTAATAGTCAAGTCAGAGGCAATCTAGTGTTGAAATTACAAATCACGATTTATATATAAAAAAAATCACTCATCGCTTCATGTTGTGCCCAACATGTCTTTCCCATGATTTATTGCTTTTATAAAACTTCTATTTAAATTAAAAGCGAAATAATAAACTGCACTTCCACAACCTAAACTCGTCCAGTTTTTAAATTGAATGCTGAGTTTACAAAAAACATTGGGAAAACAATGTATTGTATATCACATATTGATGCGAATGTGAATCCGCCAGAGATGTGCTTTATTCTCGAAAATGTCACGGCTGGACCAACGGTTCAGTCATTCAGATTTAAGGACCGGAACAACATGCTTTATAAAGGAAAACAAAAATTTTGTCATTTGGCCATAACAACGGGCGGTATTTACGGTAAAAAACAACACTGCATTCCAAAACAATGACTATTTAAACTGTCAGAGCGGTTCCATCATGATCTGGTGCAGTGTTGTTAGTGCAGGTACTTGGAATCTTGTTGAAGTTAAGAGTCATATGGATTCCAGTCAATGTCAGCAGATTGTTCAGAACAATATTTAACAATCAGTGACAAAATTTAAGTTGCGTCGGAAACCATTCAACCTGACTGAACTGTATATGTTTTGTAAAGAAGAATGGTCCAAAATGTCTTCATCCAGAATCCAGACTTACATTGGAAGCTATAGTAAGCTTTCAGAGTCAGTTATTTATTTAAAAGAAGGATCTTCTAATCGATATATATTGATAAATTTGTTCTGTAAATTCTATAAACTTCGTTTAACTTCTTATAAATGTGTTTGTATGCTATGTGATCTATTTAACTGAAATTGCTAATCAGGGTGCCCAAACTTTTGCTTACCATTGTATATAGCTGCAATTGTGCTGATGTGACAAACTCCATCAATCATCGTCTTTTCTGCGCCATCACACAAGTTTAAAGATACATTGTGATTTTAGATTTTTACTTTTTACTTATTTATTTATTTTTTTTGCACACAGGGAGTTAGGTCATTAATTTATCTGTGTGTGTGTGGGTGTGTGTGTGTGGGTGTGTTTGTGTGTAAATGTATGTATTAGTTGATTGCTGAGTGTGAGCAGGTAAAGACTGAACGGGAAACAGAACTGATTAATGAGCAGGTTCTCATGGCCATGTCAGATATGGGACTGGACCGAGAGCGCATCCTACAGGTGTACACACTTTTTCGCATGCTCATTCTTTCTCTCCCTTTCTTTTTTTTGTGTCACACACGTGCACACACACATAAATAAACATACATTTTAATTTAATTAATCTTGGATTAACTCCTCTCAATTTAATTCTTTACTCTGTAACTCAGTCTCTGCACACTGATGCCTACGATCACTACAGTGCCATCTACAGTCTGCTTTTGGATCGACTTAAGAGGCACAAAACCCTTCGTGTGGCCCCTCCGACTCGGACTATGGCGTACCAGCATGGCGCTCTGCAGGTCTGTCCTCTCTGATGTTTACTTTTTTTATATGGTATTTAGATTTTTCCACTTTAACTGAAGTAAACATAACTTGCCATAACTTTTAATAACATTTATTTTTCTTGTTAGTTTAGATTTTATCTTACATCTACATTACAGACATGGGCTGGTTCTTTTTTAGTGTGTTTAAACAGAACAGAATTACAGCTAGACGTATTGTTTTACATTTTGTTTATTCATATACTAAATGGCATATTTTTCACCATTGCATACTTTTATGCATATAACTGCAGTCCAGAATGGTATAATATATTGTCATTGTAATGTGATTTCTGATGCCACATAATAATGGTAGTGCATTCAATAAATAGGTAAAAAAAAATCTTGGATTTAAAAAAAAACATATAAATGTAGCACTGTATGACTTCCATATATTATATTATTTTATCCTCACAGTAACAAAAATGTCAGTATAACTTAAATAAATCAGCACATATTTTTATATGCCCCCCCTGAATAACCTATAGGGTCTGTAACTGACTGCTAAAATAACATAACATTCATAACATTCACAGAGTGGACATGTTTGCTGAATTTTCTTAGAGCATTTTTTTAAAATTACTTTAAGGACGATTTGCAGACGTTCATGGACAAAACGCATGAGGATGAAAAAGCCCAAGCTGAGAATGTTTGTTAAACACAATGACCCCTTTTTTTCTTAAGTCTTCTTGAGTAACAATTAACTCGAATGCTGATAAACTTATGCACTAAATTGTTTTGTCTTTTCACTAATTTTGGCAAGTTTAAGTTCAAGTAATTTAATGATATGGTGCTTTTTTAAAATAGTATATTTTCACAAAGCAGCTTTACAGTGTTATGAGCCCCCCCCCTCCCAAATTTAGGAAGAAACTATGGGAGGAGCAGGACTCATTGGGTGACTAATCCCCCTTGAATTTCCTAAGTTAAACACCCTAAGGTTTAGTATTACTTTTAATCTATTTTAATTAATTATTTTGTTTTTCAACTGACCTTTTGATTTTATACGATAAATTATACGATAGCGATGTCAGTGAAATACACCTGATTATTTTTTATTTTGTATGATGTATTTAATGTATTTATCTCTATCACAGGATCAGGCTAATGCTGTTAGCATGAATGTTCCTCAAGTTCAGCTCATAAATCCAGAGAATCAGATTGTGGAGGTCAGTAGCATTTCCTTTGAATTGTGTGGTGTTTATGCTAGTACATTCTTACTAAATAAAGTAATGACTTTATTTCCATGTATGTAAACTGCAGCCTGATGGGACAATGGCACTGGATAGTGATGAAGGGGAGGAGCCAAGTCCAGAGGCCATGGCACGCTACCTGTCAATGAGGCGTCACACTGTGGGAGTACCAGACCCAAGGTGTGTGTGCATGTGTATGCGTGTTTTTGTCTGTGTGTACATGTCTTTTCTGTCTATCACTTACACTCTTTACATCTTCCCTTTTTGTACTGCCTTTCTTAGGACGGACATAATGCAGGAGGAGCTGAAGTTGCCCCCTGGTTTTGTACGCGTTCCGCCTCAGGCTCCTTTTCCACCGTTACCTCCCACAATTTCACACACACCCACGTTCATGCCCACCCAGAGTCTGCAGCCCACTCAGCAGCTTGAGTACAAGGTAACACAGCATTAGTGCAGGACTGATCTCATTCACTTAGTTAAACTTTCCTAAACCTTGTGCCTTTGGAAACCCATCCTTGTTTAGGAGCAGTCGCTGTTGCAGCCCCCCACTCTGCAGCTGTTAAATGGGATGGGACCTCTGGGTCGTCGGGCCTCGGATGGAGGGGCCAACATTCAGCTCCATGCACAGCAGATGCTCAAAAGACCCCGTGGCCAGTCGCCGCTTGTCACCAGCCCTGTGAGTGTGTGTGCGTATGAGTGTGTAAGGTGTAAAAAAAATTTTAGTGCTTCTGCATTATTAAAGCTGTAGAATACCAATACTTTCAGCCAGGTCCTGTTATAGTATAATCTAATCTTTTGTTAAAGCTGATCTATACAGAGCTTTTTACTTGTATTATCACAGGAAATAAACGTTATACCACAGTTACTGTAATTGAAAGTAATTTAAAATGCAATGTAAATTGTGGGCAGTGAACGAGCTGATATGGCTGCTAAGAAAGCTTTAAATTAAAAAAAAAAAAATCAAAGAGAGCCTATTCCAACCTCAGACCTACAACAAACCCTAAACTTGTATACAATAAATAAATAGCAGAAAATATGGGACATTCACATTAGACCATACTTGACCATTAGAACACTGAACTTGAAGAAATAAAATAATTGCAATATTATGCTGCTTAGGACATTCAAAACTAACCCACTAATTGATTCTCACAGGAAATAAAATACCAAAATTCATCTGTTGTGCAAATAAACTAACAATAAAAACACATACTGCTAAACTGTCAAGTGTAGGGGTGCGAATCTCTCAGTGTCTGGCGATTCAATTTGATTCCGATTTTTGAGTTCATGATTTGATTCAGAATCGATTTTTGATTCAGAAATGATTTTTTTTAGTTCAAATGGTCTTTTAAATTTTGTTTAAATTATGTGATTGACAAGATGAAATGACAATGTGAACAAATAGAACATTTATTTAAAACAATACTTTTAGGTTCATTCCTGTATCAAATCTTTTATACAAAAGATAGGACTGCGCTGAATTAAAATGTGCAGTATTAGGTTCGCGTAGCTGCCTTGCTTTGTCTTACATAAAAAAACATCCATTATTAAACAAATAATTCTAAATATATTAATACAAATGTTTACCATGGTGCATTAGCCTTTAATTTAAACTAAAATACAGACTTTACAAGTCATAGTGCATTTATATTTTGCAAATCTTTAAAACTTAACCTTAAAAATAAAATACATACTTAAGTCTCTAACTATATTGCACCAACATTCACTACATTTTCAAAACTTATATTAAAAACTAAATATTAAATATATTTTAAACTTCTTTTAGCTCAGGGTGATGTTACTCTAAACGGGTTTGCGCATTTGTCGTATTTCCAAAGGACCTGGGATTTTATTTTACACACATTGAAAACAGTTGTGCTCATGTCAAGCTCTCTCTTCCTGGCTTTAAAAGCCAAAAACCGGCTTTTAACACCGACAGGGGGTCTTTTCCCGCTCTCCCGCTAGCATGAACTAGCATGCTAGCAAACTACAACGGGAGCTGGTTAACAAGCTTTGCTGTACGGTGGCCGAGTGTATACGTAATGCGATATGCAGTACACTTGAGAGGGGGCGCCAAAAATAAAACTTAAATGCTTTTTTTTTTTTAATCAATTCTTCAGCATTTTGAATCTATTCAGAATCGGCAGGACTACGAATCGCGATTCTTTGAAGAATAATTTTTTTTCAGCACCTCTAGTCATGTGCGACCATACCGCCATCTTTCTGATGCCAAAATATAAAACAAAGACTGAAACAGAAAGTCGAGGCTCAGAGGGAGGTGCCGCGCTGGGCCGACCAATCAGTGGACATCCTGTAAGACGCTCTGGATGCCGCGAATTGGGACATGTTCCAAACCAGCTGTGCTGATGACGTCAGTTTGTTTGCAGACTCTGTAGTGAGCTTTGTTGGGAAGCTGGTTAATGACACGGTTTCCAGAATCACCGTCAGGACATTTCCCAACCAGAAGCCATGGATGAATAAATCTGTCCGTGACGCTTTGAAAGCTCGCACAGCTGCATATAACTCAGGACTTATCAGCAACAATATGGAGGAATATAAAGTCGAGTCATACGGAGTACGCAGGGCGGTACGACAGGCAAAACAGCGCTACGCCAAGCAACTAGAGTCACAGTTCCAGCAGCTTGACCCTAGATCTTTATGGCAGGGACTGCGGACAGTGACTGACTATAAAAGCACACCCTCTGGTTTAACGAGCGCAGACGGGACGCTGGCGAGCGAGCTAAATAACTTTTATGCTCGCTTCAGCGCTCCAAATAACACGCATGTGTAGATCTTCGCGACAGCTGCCACTCGTCATCTCTGAGAGTGACGTCAGGAAAGTGTTCAGAGGCGTGAATACCAGGAAAGCTGCAGGACCAGACGGGATATGCGGGCGTGTCCTGAAAACCTGCGCATCCCAACTTGCTCCGGTATTCACCAAGAGTTTTAATCTCTCTCTGTCACTGGGCGTCGTACCATCGTGCTTTAAAGTCTGTCATTGTCCCGGTTCCGAAGACATCTCAGCCAGCATGCCTGAATGATTACCGGCCTGTAGCCCTAACATCAGTTATGATGAAGTGCTTTGAAAAACTGATCAGAGGCTTCATCACTTCTTCACTTCCGGACTCCTTAGACCCCCTACAATTCGCCTATCGCCATAACCGCTCCACAGATAATGCCATCTCACACCTGCTTCACTCTGCTCTGTCTCACCTGGACACTGGGAGGAATAATTGTTAGAATTCTGTTCGTGGACTACTATTATACTATTATTACTAACACTATTATCCCTTCCACACTCAACACCAAGCTGGAGAATCTGGGACGTCATCCAACCCTGTGTCACTGAATCTCCAGTTTTCTGACGGACAGACGGCAGGCAGTGCGGGTTGGCAAGCGTCTTTCCACCCCCCTCACTCTCAGCATTGCGGCTCCTCAGGGGTGTGTTTTGAGTCCTTTGCTGTACTCATTATACACCTATGACTGCGTGGCCACCTCCAGCTCCACAACCATTATTAAGTTTGCTGACGACACCGTTGTAGTAGGTCTGATCTCCAACAGCGATGAGAGGGCCTACATGGAGATTACACACCTGGAGACCTGGTGCCAGGATAATAATCTCCAACTCAACGTCAGCAAGACTAAGGAGCTGATGGTGGACTACAGCAAGAAACAGGCGAGGAGCTTTCACCCTGTGAGGATCAATGGCGGTGCAGTAGAAAGGGTAGACAGCTTCAAGTACCTTGGAGTTCACATCGCGCAGGACCTATCTTGGCCCTGCCACATTAACAAACTGGCAAAGATGGCTCGTCAGCGTCTCTACCACCTCAGACGTCTACAAGACTTCAGGCTGCCCTCCACGGTCCTGAAGAATTTCTACTCCTGCACCGTCGAAAGCATCCTCACAGGGAACATCATAACCTGCTTCGGGAACAGCACCCATCTGGACAGACGGTCACTACAAAGGGTGGTACGTTCGGCCCAACGTACCATCCGAATAGCACTTCCTGACCTCCAGACCATCTACAGGATACGGTGCTGGTCCAAAGCAAAAAAGATTGTGGAAGACCTCAGTCATCCTGACAACAAGCTCTTCACTCTATTGCCATCCGGACGGTGTTTTAGTGTCCTGAAGGCAAACACAGAGAGGATGAGGAGGAGCTTCTTCCCAATGGTGATTCGGACCCTGAACCAGGACTAAACTGACATGATCCCACCCACAACACCTTCAGAACTAAAACAACTTTTAACCCTGCACTGCATTATTTGCAAATAAAGGCACAACTCACTTTAACTCACTTTAACTTAAGTTATAAGACCATTTCAGTTCATCTGTTAGTGCAATAATTGTAAAGTTCTCCTATTTTCAAATTTTGTGTAAATACATAGTTAAATTTTATTTTTATTTTATCTTTATTCTATTTTTCTTATCTTCTTAAATTTAAACTTTATGTGGAGAAGTCAGGAAAGAATTTCACTGCTGGCTGTACAATGTTATATCTATGTATGTGACAAATAAACCTGATTCTGATTATTGTGAATAAATCATGGGAAAGAGCTGTATTACACCTATGTATGTATGTACTGTATTTCAGGCTGATTCACTTAGCATCTTTATGAAACATCTCAAAACACATCTGTTCAACACTTGCTATGAAGAAAAAAAACAGATTGGATAATAATTAGGTTTAATTGTACTACAGTGTAGCTGTTTTTCCCATAACCACTGACTCGTGCTGTTCTCTCATTTGTAAGTCGCTTTGGATAAAAGCGTCTGCAAAATGTAAATGACTTGGAGGAAAATCTTGATATTATCTAGGCAGATGGCACTACATTGGGAGGTGAGAGTGCTGGCATTTGTCAACAGAATTTTAAACATTGTATTCCATTTTTGCTAATAAGGTCTCCTTAATCTTACACATTGCATTTATTGTAATAAAAAAAACAAGGTTATTAAATATTTTACAGCATATTGCAGCACAACTAGCTGATCTATTCATTAGCTACAACATATGTTAATATGTACTTAGCACATTGGAATTAGTAAGACAATCTGGAGTGACTGTCTTTTCTCTACAGCACCCAATTCCAGCCGTCACCCCTGTGGATGAGGAGGGGTCTGACGGAGAACCGGATCAGGAGGCAGTGCAAAGGTAAACTTGTGCATGTATGTTCGGCTTTCTTTCTTGCACGCTTTCCTTTTTGCTTTCTGTAATCTGGCTGTACAGGAGATGATTCAGTTTCACAATTAAGCTTGTTTCACAGATACAACACTAAAAAGAAAATAAAAATAGGCTCAAAGATTTTATAACAACTTACGGTGCCAGTTAACCATATTTCTCTTTATTTCAAAATGACACCCTAGTGTTTCAAATGCACCTTTTTGATTTAAATATGCTGGAACAGAGAATAGCCTTCCCCAAACTGTTGAAAGCATATAGTTGTCCAAAATACATGGTTAAATGCTCTACTCTAACAAAACTCTAATAAGAGTTTTACTCTAATAAAACTAAGTGAAACTCATGAGTTCACTGATTGTTCCACAAGTTGTATATATTTTGTTTTTATTGCTTGGAATTGAAAACAACCATGCAGTTGTAGAATTGATTTTGATAGCTGTAATTTTTTGTTGTTTGAATTAGATGATCAGCTGTTTTTCCTCTACATAAAGCTCAATAAGATTCATAAAATTTGAAAGTCAGACCAATCCTGAAAAGAAAACTGAGTCTGCAGTTTATATTCATTTATTCATTATCTTCCACTTAATCTTCTCCTAGGGTTGCTGGGGGTTTTTCCATGCCCATCCAGGGGAGAATGTTTTGGGTGCTGGGCAGATACACCCAGGATAGGGCGCCAGTCTATTACTGGAAACACGGGGGGGGGGGGGGGGGGGGGGGGGGGGGGGGGGGGGGGGGGGGGGGGGGGGGGGGGGGGGGGGGGGGGGGGGGGGGGGGGGGGGGGGGGGGGGGGGGGGTATATATATATATATATATATATATATATATATATATATATATATATATATATATGTATATATATATGTGTATATATATATGTATATATATATATTTTTTTTATTATTATTTTTATTTTTTTATTTATTTATTTTTTTTAATTACTAGTGTTTTAACCTTTAAAAAGGTCTGAATCCTGTCCTATCTGCTCACAGGAAGAGTCTATGTTTGGTGTTTAAGCTTTGCCAATGCTGCCTTCGTTTGCTGTCTTATGCTTTAAAACGTTTAGGAAACTAACATCAGTAGACACCCTAAGACAGCTGTTCCTCACCACTGGACTATCCCTATCACTTTAATAAACATTCATGGTGATCCTGCTTGCTTCAGAGCGAATTCCCATTCGCCTCATGGAAAGAATGAAACTGTACATAACTGTAAATGGCTCATTATTACTGATATACTCGATCATGTTTAAATTCATGGGATTGAAGTTTGTGGAAGGAACTTTTGTTTGTAGAAATGTTGAAGATGTGTTTCCTCTTATGGCCCTTGCAGCTGTGTGTGCACGCGTGAGTGAGCAGGAGCTGCTGGCTATGCTAGATGTTGGGTGCAAGGGGCACAACAAAGGCTGCTGCGCTGCTTTTTGTCACTTAGGATTCAACAAACTGCTACACTTCCTTCATTCTAGTTTTTTATTATAGGCTTATTCTCCAATAAGTTTATTTCACTGTCACCAATCTCTCTCTTCTGAATTAATCAGTCTTACAATACAGTGTATGCTCACTCTGCTTCGCCCTTATCTCAGTCATCGTAGAATTCTTAATGTCTTGTGTCTCTCTAATTTCACAGTAGTCTGTCTTTCCTTAATCTCTCACCCTAGGTCTCTTACTCTAGTCTGGTCACTAATTTCCCTGTTATCCCTCTCATCTCATCATATCTTTCTTTCCCTTCTGGTCTCACTTTTGTCTGTCTTACTGTACTCTAAATTCTCTTTAATATAGGGGTGTTCACTTCATCGAATTTGGCCCTCTTTGCAAAAAGTTTGAAGATGCCCCCTAGTGGCTTCTGAATATATGACTATGTCCACAATTCTGCAAGATGGACAGAGGCAGACATGGATAGTATTAGGATTGTACCATCAAGTGGTAAAGGGCAGAATTATATTTTAAACAATTATTTTTTTATTCTGACAGATATAACAAGCCATAAATAATACATTATAAGCCTGAGCCATTTTGAATCTGACAACCTGTGGGCTGGACTTTGGACATGCCTGCCCTAATTTCTTTCAATCTAATATTCCTCTTTCTCTTCTAGTCTCTATCACAATGTTGTCTCACTTAGTCTAGTCTTATCAGGCTTGTTTCAGTCTTTTCTCTCATTTTATTTTCTCCTATTCTCATCTCACACTCTTTTGCTAGTCGCTAGGGGTGTAAAGAGATACAAAACTTTTTTGGTTCACACTGTGGACTGGACCTAAAGGTTCGATACAAATTTCATGCCGTGAGCATTTTTATTCAATGCTTGAAACCAGAGTCCTCCACTACAGCATATGAATCAGACTACTATAAAATCCCTGGGAAAGATTGTAGATTTTGCATATGGGAATTTGCATGGGAGCATAGATGATGATATTTACAAACGCCCTTTGATTTTATTATGGATAACTTTTCACAGGTTGGTTTTTCAAATCTAAACCCAACGTTCTTATGTAAACCGAACGATATGTAAGGGACTACTGTACATGCTCTTCAGTAATTAATTTTTTCCTGTCTGATTCCCTATCTCAGGATTAAACACTCACATGTTCATTCATGAAAAAAATCATAGGTTTAGTCAAATTAGTGTTTAAAAGTAGTGGAGATTAATTATTGTGTTTTTTCTTTTTTTATTATTAACTCTGGTTACATGTGGTTGATTCTGTATGCTTTGGCATGTTTGAAATGTTTCCATAAACATACTTCACAACTGCTGCACAATGCTGACAAACCATCTGTGTTTGATTCACCCCACACGCTGCTCCAGTGCTGTCCACCTCTAAACTGAGCTACAAGTATGTGGCTCAAAAGTACAACTTGCCTTTTAATTTTGGTCCTCACACTTTCCGTACCATTGCATTCTTCGTGCGACTGTGTGCACTGACTCGTACCGTATAGTCCGTGACTAATACAATGTACTGTTACACCCCTACTGGTTGCTTTCACTTTATAGTCTTATTCACGCTATCTTTGTCTCTCATTTCTCACTCACTCATTTTCTAATTACTCTTTCTAGTCTATTATCTATTTCTTTGCAGCCTATTTTTCCCACTTCTGTATTTTAGCCTACTTAATTCAAGTTCTTGCTACACATTATATCAAACTCTGATCAGTTCTCCAATTTTACGCAGCTTTGCTTCTACTAAGCTAGTAAATAATTTGATCTGCAAAGCAACATGAACAAAGATATGTCTCCTCTGTTCAATCAGTTAGACCTAGGTCCACAAGTCACAGGAACAGCCAATCAGAGAGCTGATTTGTGCTGCTTTCTGTCTTTACCCCGCCCTCATCTCACGGTGCAGGTACTTGGCGAACAGCTCCAAGCGACACACAACGCACAACGTGGCAAGCTCGAGCTACCCGTCTGCCGAGCTCGCAGACACACAGAGAGCACGAATGCGGGGCTGGACCCCGGAGCACTCACGGTGAGGGAGCCCACACACCCACACACACCCACACAGTGCCAGCATTTCACACAAAGTAGGGCATTGTCGATAGTGTAAGTAAAATGCATGCATGTCTGTGCCTTGATCTTTGCCTGACCTTAAGTGTGGTGTCCAACTCCAATTTCAGAGAACCACAGTGTGGGTTTCTGAATGCCTATGGAGAGAGATACAGATGTGCTGCATGTCCTGCATGAACCAAAACATGCTGTGTGGGACATTGTTCATAGTCATAACTGTGTAATGTAATCATAAAGTCTTAAAAGTCTATTTAATTAAAGCAAAGGTCCATTGTTCCATGGTGATAAAAAAAAGATGTGCTTGGTTAGGATCAAACGCACACTCCATGTTACGTAGAATAATTGATTGTGTTCCTTTCAAATAAGCAAAATTTAATAAAACTGTGTTAGGAGATAAAATAAGTCAAAGAAAGACTGATTCAGACAAAAAAAAAAAAAATTCGACAGCAGAAACTGAGACGAACTCAAGAAGGACATAAACTGTTAAGATGTAAAATTGAGTTAACATAGACTGCTGTTTTATTTATTTTTCTATTAGCACACACTTTATGACTTACATTTAAAAAAAAAAACAATATTTTTTTTGTTTTTACTTCAAGGAAAAAGGTGCATAAATACTTAATAATTAATTCAGTACAGCATTTTAAACGATAAATATTGTTAAATAATATTGCAGAGTGTTTGTAATGTGTTTTGTCTTTCATTTGTTGTTGACTTAAAGTGCCGATAGAACTACTTGGCTTCTTTAGTATACAGGATATGGCGTTAAATCATAACACAAGTTAAAAATGTGTTAAATTTTGGTCTGGACCTTGGCTTGATTTTTTTTTTTTTTTTTTTTTTTTTTTTTTTTGGAGTAAAGTTTCACCTGAGATATTCACTCAGTCTGGCTTCATGAGTTCAAGTTCATGTCATTTATCAATAGAGCGCTTTTTACAACAGTACATTGTCACAAAGCAGCTTTACAGAGTTAAAAGCCTTTAATCCCACAAGGAGCAAGCCGAAGCAACGCTGGCAAGAAAACACTCCTTGTTATGTTGTTATTTTAATGAAGAAACTTTGGGAGGACCAAGTCTCAGTGGGTGGGGATCCTCCTTGAGCAACCGGGCAGCATCATCAGTGTAGGACAGCCATGCACAGATTGTTTCATTAACAAGTGACTGTATTTATCAAATAGAAAAACTCTAACAACCAGAAAACTATATGTAAGTCCAATTAATATCCAGGTTCCATCCAGTAATCGTCATAGCCGCAGTGCTTCAGCAGAGCCATGGATGAAGATCTGACTAGAAACTGGCCACACCTCAAAATAAACAGACAAGAAAACCACAGCATTTAAGTAATAAGTAATTTATTGACACAGTGCTGCATGAGACTCTGGCATAACTGACTAGAGCAGCATAACTAAAAGAGGTAGATACTGCAGACTTTACATAATTGAGAGAGCTTTCCAGAACAGCATCATTTCAGTGCCAAACCCCCCACTAATGATGAGGTATGTGAAAAGGTGAAATGCCAGCACACACGGATCCCAGGTGATCAGGCCAACACTGCCAAGCCTGAGATCTACACCTTTATGTACAGGGACTTAATAAAACATAAGATTAAACACATGTGTTTTTAATCAACTTTTAAAAATTATGATTCAAAATAATGATTCAGAATCATGAACAGTAACTGGAAGGCTGTTCCAAAGTTGATGAGACTTGTGGGAGAACGCTCTTCCACCAACAGTAATTTTATTTATTCTAGGAGCTAAAAGTAAACCAGCACCTTGAGATCTGTACTCGTGTGTTGGCTTAAACATTTGAATCAGCTCACTTGGATACTGTGGAGCCTGATTATGTAGAAAGTTTGAGTTAACACCATTACCAGGGTAACTTGCCACGAATTGCATCAGAAGCCTAGAGAACCATTTTATGAATATGAACATGTCAACTATCTTTAACTTTTTCTAACCTGGTACAAGTCTGTATGTCCGTTTCTTAGATGCTTTCCCAAGTTGAATCAAATTGCTTCAAGTTCAAATAGTTTATTTATACTGTACAATGTTTACAATAGTACAATAGAAGTCCAGGTGCCATCTATTAATCGTCGGAGCTGCAGTTTTTTAGCAGAGCCATGGATGAAGATCTGACAATACCTCAAGTAAACTAGTAAAACCTCAAAAAAAGACAAGAAAAGCATTAAGAGCTAATAAAGCACAGTATTTAAGAAATAGGCGGAGTTTGATTGACACAGTGCAGCATGTGACTCCAGCATAACTGACGAGAGCTACCTGTTTTTTGTTACTAGGTTTATGTCATGTCACTGGGTTTGTCCTTACTGTTATTTATGTATGACACGTTGTGGTACATCAGCTCGTGTGCAGCACTAATAAGTATAGAGTGTGTCAAGAGTATGTACTTATTTGTGTTTTGAAAGATAGTTCACACAATTCTAATGTACCAAATCCTTAGTTCTGTTAAAAGGTCCAGTGGTGTTTCTGAATGGCTCCCAACTGTAGTTTTGTTGTTAATGTCTTTTGTATATCTGCTCCCCCTCCCTGAGTACATGTAATTTATCTGGTTTTGTTGGATAGTTTTTTTGTCTGATTTATATCAGGTGTGTTTAGAGAAAGCAAACTGCAGGTGTTACATCATGTCCAGGGTTAGGAACTCATGCACAGTTTGGTTTAAAACCCACTTTCCCGCATACACACGTGGTCCCTAGTTAATATGTTTAAACATGTGCTTGTTTCGCAGGTCATCTTATAAGGACTGTAACACATTGCACTTACCGATGGAGCGTTTCTCTCCAGTGCGGCGATTTTCCGATGGAGCCGCGACGATCCAGGCCTTTAAAGCCCAGCTAGAAATCAAGCAGCTCAAACAGGTTGGTACAGGGAAAGAGTAAAAGTTTTACATTGCAAACCACCAAAAACACTTTTACAACATAGAAGTTTCATAAGCATTCTTAGATTTATTTATTTTTTTTTAATTATGGTAACCAAAATAAAATATAATATTTTATATTACGATAGGGCACGTTCGCCTCTCAGCACTAGGGATTCCCGGTTCGAATCTCCACCTGGGTGGAGTTTCCATGTTTTCCCTGTGTCCGCGTGGGTTTCCTCCGGGTTCTCCGGTTTCCTCCCACAGTCCAAAAACATGGATCAAGTCAATTGAGTTCTCCAAAATGCCCCATGTTGAGTGTGTTTGTCTGTGTGAGTGATTGTGTGCCAATAGATTGGCGCCCTGTCCTGGGTGTATCTGCCCAGCGCCCGAAACGTTCTCCCCTGGATGGGCATGGGGAACCCCACCGCGACCCTAATAGAGGATAAAGCGGAAGATAATGAATGAATGAATGTATTACAATATTGAAAATAAACAGACTAAGATTGTTTCGTGTAAAGTAAGTCTGGTAAAGTTGTGGGTCAAATTAAAAGAATAATGAATGAATGAATATATTACAATATTTAAAATAAACAGACTTAGATTGTTTCGTGTGAAGTAAGTCTGGTAAAGTTGTGGGTCAAATTAAAAGAATAATAAAAGAAGTTTTATTACATCACATACACATATTGCAGCCGTAGGCTTGTGGTTAAGGAACCAGCCTTGTGACCTTAAGTTCCCCAGCTCGATTCCTGGATCGTCCAAGTACCATCACCAATTGCTCCCCGCGCGCCGGATACAAGGCTGCCCATCGCTCCGCTTATGTGTGCTTACTTCACTAGTGTGTCAATGTGTGTGTATCACTGCACAGACGGCTTAAATGTAGGCAAATATAGATTGAAAAGAGAGAAAGAGAAAGGACTATTGAATTAAAAAATAAAAGGTAATGAAAAAATAAAAGATCTTTTGAGTTTGTGAAAGGTGCTATATAAATGAAACTACGTATATTATTATTATTTTATTATTATTATTATTAATAATAATGACTGTTAAATAGAAAGTAAAAAAGAAAATCTATTATTTAACCACATTGTTAATGTCACATTGAACTTGTAACTGTTCTTTAGTTTATGCATTGATTTATGCATGGCAGTTATGGGCTCGTGGTTAAGGCACCAGCCTTGTGACCTTAAAGTCTCCGGTTCGATTCCTGGTCTCACTAAATACTATGGCTGAAGTTCCATTGGGCAAGGCACCTGACCCCAATTGCTCCCCGGGCACCGTATTCAAGGCTGCTCCCTGCTCCGAGCACGTGTGCTCACTTGACCAGTGTGTGTATATGTGTGTTTCACTGCATAAATGGGTTAAATGTGGAGAACAAATTCATTTGTCTGTACACACAGTAGGCAAAATAAATCACTTTATTACTTTATTAAAATATGTCATCAGGACTGCATTATAGAAGTAATTTATCGGTTGTAAATAAATTATACAATAATAAATTATACTTTCATTCATTATCTTCCACTTAATCATCCACTGGGTGTGCTAGGTTTAGGGTGCTGGGCACACTTACTTAAACAAACACACAGTATATGGGCCAATTTAGGGCATTCAATTTACTTTGAATACATTATTTTGTACTGGGGAGCAAAATGGAGTACCCAGACATGGAGAACATGGAAATTTTGTTACTTTTCACGCGTCCCGCAAACTGAGACGTTGTCCCGTATTGTTATTGAAAGTCAGACTCCAGTTTTGAAATGCGTGTTTTATAATCCGTCATTGGATGGTTGTGTTGTCTGTTATCGGGGAGAAGGCGGGCGCATGTTAAGGGCGCACCCACCAACTCATTATGCAAATCAGGTCAGAACAGCAGCGGCATGCAGCACGAGATCTGGAGGAATATATGACGTGTTGCTCAAAAGGAGGTTTCCCAGTCTGCATGTGTTCCTGCTAAAACTCAAACAAGATTCAAACGTGTTTTAATTTGAGAAACACTGTGAAATAGTATGAAAGTTCCATGCTTACTATGTTTTCTTAAGTTAGAGAAAGGTACATTTAAATAAGATATACAAGTTATATAGAGATTTTTATTTATTATTTTTTAAAGTTATTTTAGACTATGCATTGGTGTTCCACATTGTCCCACACAAACATAGTCTTTGTCACACATCTGCTAAATTGGAATCTGGTCACCCTAGTGTAATTACTTTTGTTGCCAGCGATTTATACATCAATGGCTATGTGTTATTTTGAGAGCATGTCAACTTACTATACTGTTATAGAAGCTATACACTGACTACATTAAATTATTTTAAGTTTTTTATGTCCCATAAAAAGGTATACTAAAATGTCTACAAAAATGTGAGGAGTTTTTTGTAAGGTTCTCTGTTAGGTTCAGGACTAGGGAACATTGAAGACACCTTTAAAGGGCAGTCCTTTACCAGGAGAGTGTCAGGGCCCATTTCACTAGCATAAGGTCTAAAGTTTTTATTTTTATTTTTATTTTTATTTATTTATTTATTTTTTATTAATTAATTTTTTTTGTCGTAGTATCATATTGCGTTCAGGGTTCTGGTTGCTCTCGTGGAGGTTTGTGTGACTTTTAGGTATATGCCTCACCATCGCTGACCCACCATTAAACAGGTAATGCTGGTGATGTTGCCGGCAGAATAACACTCACATCTATGAAGAGAGGAGTGCAACAATATTGGTGTTCTCTAGAGAGCGTCAATGTATGTATGCTGTATGCTGCTGGGCTCTAAACATAGGTCCCACTAGAGGTCGCCAGGCTCTCATGGTGTCTGTCAGACAGTTAAAGACTGTGCTGAGAAACACAGGAAATGTTCTTGTAGCAGTTTGCATGGATGTAGTAATCAGGGGCTAGCAAAATTCAAAACTAGAAAAGTCCGACAGGAAAGATTAGAGTATAATTGTCTTTGACCAATAGGTGTCTAACGGTACATTTTATTCGTCACAAACCATTCAGTAAGTGCCACACGGTTTGGTATGTCTTCTACACACAAAATACAACGGTACGGAATGCGTGAATACAAAAAACACACAAGTCAGAACTAAAATTAAGAGACAAGCTCTACACCCAAGCAGAGTTGTACCTTAGCTGTACACACTTCTAAGCATGCCATGCTATGTGTAGCCAAGTTTAGAAGAAAAGCATGGACCGTCAATGGAAACAATACACGGAAATTACACACTCCATAACCGTGTGGCCCATACCGAAAGGTTTGTAAAGAATACAATGTGCCGTTACACCCCTAGTGTACACCCATTAATGGAAATGGAATCCCTGATGACTCTGTCTCTGACTATTTACAAAAAAAAGAAGAAAAAAAAAAAACTTGAAACTGTAAACCTTTACTTATGTTATAAAGCTACTACAAGTGATTTTACAAGAGGATATAAAGGGACTTGAAAAAATATGATTTAAAAAAATCATTATGGAAAAATTGTGTGCAAAGTGTGATCTCAATTCCTGAGTATCACATTTTTTGGATGAATTTGGGTGTTGTTGGGTTCATGGTTGTTTTTGTCTTTTCATTTTCTTTCTTATGTGTGTATGGCTGCACTGGTAAGGAGTGTGAGCAGCTACAAAAGATGTATGCAGCACCACAGGATGAAAAACTCCTTGAACACACGCAGCAACAGCATATCCTCTACCAGCAAGAACAACAGATTCTACACCAGCAAATACAGGTACAAACAAACACACAGCAACAGCATACCATCAAAATGGGTCCTACACTTACTTGATATACACACACACAGGCCTGTTCCCTACTTATAGCATTCTACTTATAGCACTCTACTATTATGTTATCGATTTGTAAGAACAAGAGATCTTTCAAAAGCAAATCCAGATACACACACAGTAAGTACACTTCAAGCCGGAACAACTAAAGTTTTATCAGTAAATTATTTTGAAATTGGACTTGATAAGTAAAAGCTCAGGATTTGTTGATAATGACGTTCTCTTATCCAAATCAATGAGATCTCAACTTAATGTGCAGAACACAGGGTCAGCCATTATTATCAAACCCCTATAGCAATAAGTTTAGGGCAGGGGTATTTAATTAGAATTCAGTAGGGTCCAGTTAGAGGAAATTTTATCAGGCCAAGGTCTGGACAGTCATAATTTCTAACTTGTGTTATCATTTTAGTAGCCTATATATTATTATATTAACCTATAGTAACCTTCAGTTATCAGCTTAAAGACAAAACAAATTACAAATATTGTTCAGTATATTTAAACAATCTGTATTATTTTAAATGCTAACCTGAATTATTTATTTGTGAAACTTTATTTATGAAAATCCTTCCCAATTAAAAACAAGGACTTTGTTTATAAAGCACTTTAAAAACAACAGCGGCTGCAACAAAGTGCTGTACAGTGCTGAAACTTAAAATTATAAAAAAAATAAACAAGAATACAATATAATAATCGCCAAACTTCACCACTACGAGGACTGTGTGGACATTCTTAAGTGAGCCAGACAGCAGCGATGGGTCTCGGTTTCCAACATGTCGCTTTCAGTTTTTCCTGATTTCACCACCAAGATCTCTAAAGCTCGCGCTGCTTTCAATGGAGTTTGAGCTCAGCTGCGCGCCATGGCCCGGCGCCACTCAGAATAACCCATAACGGTAACCATTATGACTTTACTTCGGCTGAGGAAGCAGAACGGTTTGTTGCCAATTTACCTAAATGAGGCATTGATTTCTTTGAAACTGAACTTTATTCCTAAATAGTACATTTATAATTTTCTCTTTGTTTGTTACATTTAGACGGTGGTTTGGTTTCTCTGCGTGTCTGTTTTATAAACATGCGCGGTCGTTAATTTCGTCACGCTCCGCTCCGTATGATCGATGATCTTTACTTTACTATGCTGCATTTCCGGAAGTGTTTTTTAAGTAAGGTTGGCTCCTTGTTGAGCTATAACACTAGTCCTCTGGTTCAGGTTCTTGAGGGGACATTGTTTTTTGAGTGGGAGGGTAATTATGTATGTTTTTTTTTCTCTTGCTTTCTTTCTTTTTCCTTCTCTTTCTCCCCTTCTTTCTTTCCCTCATTTCACCTTTCCCTTACCTATTATCACCTATTATTTTTAATGTTAATTTAAATGGCTCACTTCACCTCTCACAATAGGGTAACTGGGGGCTCCATTAGGTTCTTGATTTGGAATGTTAAAGGTCTAAATAATTCAGTCAAACTTTTGAAAATATTTGCCCATTTGAATCGTTTAAAACCTGATATAGTGTTTTTACAGGAAACGCATCTTAGAAATAGCGATCACGTCAAATTGAGGTCTGTCGGCATTGGTGACATTTTTCATTCAACTTTTGACTCCAAAACTAGAGGAGTTGCCATACTGCTTAAAACTACTGTCCAATTTATTACTCAAAAAAGCATCTCAGACCAGGATGGTAGATATCTCATTGTTCAAGGAACTTTGTTCAATACTCCAGTCCTGTTGGTTAAATTTATATGCTTCGAACATTGATAATTCAAATTTCATAAATAAGCTTATAGGTTCTATTCCTTCTTTAAACACTCACCTTTTAATTATGGGTGGTGACCTGAATTGTACCATAGATGCAGTTATGGACCGTTTAGATTCTCTGAATCTGTCTCGATTACTAATGTCCAAATCCATCTCCGATTTTCTGTTTAAATACGGCTTGGTTGACCCTTGGAGATTTTATAACCCGACTGCTAAACACTTTTCTTATTATTCTTACCCCACCACGTTTACTCCCGTATTGAATATTTTTTCATAGAAAGCTCCTTCATAGCTCCTTTTCCATTCATCAATTCCACTACAGTTGAACAGCTTGACTCACCACTAGGGTTGGAGGAGATTGTTGTCAGTATCAATTCCATGCAATCTAGAAAGGTATCTGGTTCTGATGGGTTCCCTGTGGAATTTTTTAAAAAATTTGTTAATAAATTGGCCCCACTTTTCTTGGCAGTTTATAATGCATCACTGGCCTCCCACCTGCACGGAATCATCTATTTCTCTTCTTTTGAAGAAGGACAAAGGCCCCACCTCATGTTCTTCATATCGACCAATTTCTCTTCTTAATGTTGATGTGAAAATACTGGCTAAGGCACTGGCTAAGGCACATCTGGAGAATGTCCTTCCAGATATTATATCTCCTGACCAAAATGGTTTTATTAAAGGGCGCAACCTTTCTTCTGATGTCCGTACATTATTGAACATAATTTTAACAGATCATTCCTCGTTGCTTCCTGAAATGGTCATGTCATTAGATGCTGAGAAGGCATTCAATCGTGTCGAATGGAAATATCTTTTTGAAATTTTGCATAGGTTTAAATTTGACAACAAATTTATTTCTTGGATAAAATTATTATACACTTCTCCTCGTGCCAGTGTTCAAACTAATAACATTCGTTCAGACTATTTTTCTTTATCTCAAGGGACCAGGCAGGGCTGTCCACTATCGCCTTTACTTTTTGCTTTAGCTATCGAACCTTTATCTCTCGCACTAAAGTCACTTCCTACCTCCCATGGTATTCTTCGTTCTGGTATTGAACTAAAGGTATCACTATATGCTGACGACCTCTTATTATATGTTACAGATCCATTACATTCTATCCCTCCCATTCTTTCACTTCTAGATAGGTTTGGCTCATTTTCAGGTTATAAAGTAAATCTACAAAAAAGTGTGTTTCCGAGTTAACTCTCTGACTCTGAATTATTCAAACATTCTCTTCAAAATCTCGGTTACTGGGTTTAAATATTTGGGAGTTCACGTTTCTCGTACATTAAAGTCTCTCTTTGATAATTACTTCACACCTTTAATAAACAAACTTAAATTAGATTTACAAAGATGAAGAGCTTTGCCTTTATCACTGATTGCACGAATAAATTCCATCAAAATGAATACCTAAATTTCTCTTTCTTTTCCAGACTATTCCTTTGTTCCTGCCTAAAAAGTTTTTCAATAATCTAGACCAAATGAGCATAACTTTCATATGGGATGGGCAGGTCCCCAGGGTTAAAAAGTCCTTGCTACAAAGATTTAAGTTTGATGGGGGTCTATCTCTACCTAACTTTCTATTATACTATTGGTCAGCCAACATTCCAAAAGTGCTCCGTTGGTTGAAATCTCCAGATCTCCTGTGGTCCAAAATTGAGACTCATACCTTTTCCTCTTCCTCTCCTCTTTCTGTTCTCTCTACCTCTCTTCCACTCAAGCCTTCTAATTTCACCAATAATTCAGTTGTCCGATCCACTCTTCGCATTTGGGCCCAGTTTAGATATCACTTTAATTTCACTTCACCATCCATCATCATGCCTATTCTAAATAATCACCTCTTCCCTCCTTCTCTTACCGATCCAGCTTTTAATTTGTGGTACGATAAAGGCATTATATCCTTCGAAGACCTGTATAAAGAGGGATTTTTTTTGCAGTTTTTTCCAATTAGTTAAGGAGTTTAACTTACCCTCATGTCATCTGTTTTGTTACTTTCAAATCAGACATTGTATCTCCTCCCTTTTTTTAAACTATACCAGTCTTCCCATTTGTCAACCATGGACCGACTTTTTTTCTTTTAACCCCTTCCAGAAATCACTAATTTCTAAAATCTATATGGACCTTATGTCTTTTGATCCATATATTCAGTTGACCGTATCAAAAACACATGGGAACGTGAGCTGGGAACTGACCTCTCTGATTCCTGGTGGGATAGAGCCATAAATATGGTGCGTTCTTGCACACCATGTGCGAGACTGCAATTAATAGAATTCAAAGTTCTGCATAGAGTCCATCGTTCTAAATCACAGTTAACCAAATTCCATCCGAATGTTCTGGACGATCGATGTGATAAATGCAGTAGGTCTCCATGTAATTTGAGTCACATGTATTTTTTCTGTCCCTCACTACATAAATTCTGGTCCAACTACTTTGACATCATGTCAACCATCTTAACTGTTAACATTAACATTGACCCATATATTGCAATTTTCGGACTCTCTTCAGTCTGTTAGTCTTGAAGTCTGTTAAATATTTGGTACTACTTTCAATATTTGTAACATGTCTTCATAATAAAAAAAAATAAATAAAAAAAATAAAGTATATTTAAAAGTGGACAGTGAGGAGGCCTATCTAATATATAGCGGTAGGTCGTTTCAAAGCTTAGGAGCCACAATCGAAAAGGCTCGACCCCCTCTGAGCTTAAGCTTGGACCTGGATACCTCCAGTAGCAGCTGACCTGAGGCACCGTTCGGGCGCATGCAGGTGGAGGAACTCTGAGAGGTAGGGCGGGGCGAGTCCATTTAAAGATTTAAAAACAATTAAAATAATCCTAAAATTAACACTAAAATGCACAGGCAGCCAGTGGAGGGAAGCTAGGATGGGAGTTATGTGTTCTCTCTTACATGATCTTGTTAGTTTTACTGCTGCTTCTCACTTCATACCTTGACTGTGTACACCCTGTGCTCTTGAATCGGCACAGATCTGATTGGCTGAGAAGTGCCTTTGGTCATGTTACTACACATGTGATTGGTCTTCGAGTGAACTACACAGCGAAGCATGTACCACAAAGACAAGAAAATGTATGCTGCCTAAAATAAACAGTGAAAATTAAATTGTTTTCTATAGTTTATTAGTTTGGGACCGCAGTGAACAACGTCTGCGTCCGGACCCGGCCTGTGATCCGCCTGTTAGTGACCTCTGGTTAAGGGCCTTGCTCAATGACTTAAACTGGTAAATTTCTGTTGAATTTGTAACTTGGATGTGGATTTGAATCACCAACCTTCAACTCAGAAGCCTAACACAATATCTGCAGAACAGTGTAAGAATATGGATATGGAGAATTTGAAGCTCTGTTTGTAAACACATAACATGAAAACTGATTCAAACATGCAGCACTAATTGTCGTTAGTGGTTTTTAAACTCCCTTACTGTATTGTGATTTAAATTTGAAAAGCCCAGATGAAGATGGGGCATGATGTAATCATTTCATTTGGTGACTTGCTGTCCACACAGTGAATAAATTAGTATAAGGTACCAATCAGAAGTTTGGATACAACCCCTTCGAGCTCCATTGTCTATTTTCTCCGCTTACCACATAGATGGACTTTGTAGTTTTACAATAGTTTTACCCCTGTTGCTCCTCTGTTCTCTCTGCTGGTCAATACCATCACAGAACATGTATAATTTGGATGGTGTTTGTATTGTTTATTGGATTTGTATTGTTTATTGTTAGTTCTGCCATGGCACTGAAGTGTTGACGGGATTTTAGTGCAGCAGTGCTGCTTTAGTTTCATTTAAACACCTCAGTGGCACTGCTGGGATAGGAATAATGCACCAATTAAATAATACCTGCTCTGGGTTGCTACTACTAGGTGGCGTTCTGACCATTAGAGAACAGAATAAGGGGGAATAACACAGTATTTAGTGCAGTTCACAAACAGATGGACAAGAGTCTGAAATTGTAGAACTACAAAGTTCATCTTTACGGAAAATTTAACTGATAAATTGGAGGAAATGTGAAGCAAAAAGGAGGTGTATCCAAATGTGACAAGCACTGTATATTTTACCATTTATATGTGAACATACTATCAGAAACTGCATCTGGGTTATACCACAGTCAGAAAATGTGTAAGAGGGCCTTGTCCCCATCATGAAGTACATTCACCCAGTTGTTGTACTGATTTCTGCAGGCCCTGTCTTTAGGACATGGAGAAAACCAGCCAAGTCATTTAACCCACCAGCTTCAGAGGTACCAATATCTTAAGTTATATTTTCAGTATAATTCTCTTCCTATCACATTGTGTCTTGTGCTTTTATTCTCTTTTTGATTTGTTGCTTACAGACTTTTAATGCATACCTGAATATTTTACATGTGTTTAAAGTATAAATTTGTGCAGATTCCACTGTATTTGTGAGATCACTCCTGTTGTAAATAAAAAAAAACAAGAGTTTATAAACAAAAGTGATCACAATTAATGATCCGTGACATAATGCCTTTGTGAATGTACTTACTCTAAGCTTTCCAGGCTGCGCGTCTCTGTGTGTGTCTGTCTGTCTGTCTCTATGCATGCATTTCTGTCTGGCTATCTGTCTCTCTGTCTCTGAAAAGTGATTACAAGTAATGATCTGTGACACAATGCCATTGTTAATTTGCTCACTTCAAGCTTTCCAGTGCAGTCTTTGTCTGTGTCTTTTTCCTGTGCAGTCTTTGTCTGTGCATTTTTGCGTGTGTGTGTGCATGCATGCATGTCTGTCTCTGTCTTTGTGTGTGCGTGCATACGTCTCTGTGCATGTCTCCTTGTGTGCACGTTTCCACGTCTCTTGTTTGTGTCTTTGTCCATGTCTGTTTTTCTCTACATTGTGTGTCTGTCTGGCTGTCTGTCTCTGTGAGTTTGTCCCTATGCGTGTCTAATTCTGTGCGTGAATGTCTGTTTTTGTGTGTGTCTTTTTCTGTTTGTGTGTGTGTGTGTGTGTGTGTGTGTGTGTGTGTGTGCGCGTGCGTGCGTGCATGTCTGTCTGTCTCTCTGCGTGTGTCCCTCTCTGTGTGTCTGTCCCTTTATGCGTGTCCTTCTCTGTACATTCGTGTTTTCCTCATGCATGCATGTCTGTCTGTGTCTCTGCATTCGTGTCTGCCTGCCTGCCTGTTTTTCTGTCTGTCTCTATCTATGCGTGTGTCTTTTTATGCGTGTCTTTCTCTGTGCGTTTCTGCTTGTCTTTCTGTCTCTGTCGTTTTTTGTGCATGCGTGTTCGTCTCCTTGTGCGTCTGTCTCCATACATGCATGCATGTCTGTCTGGCTTTCTGTCTCTCTCTCCCTCTATGAAAAGTGATCACAAGTAATGATCTGTGTCATAATGCCATTGTGAACGTACTTACTTTAAGCTTTCCAGGCTATGCATCTGTGTGCATGGGTCTGTGTGCGTGTCTCTCTCTCTGTCCATGTTTGTCTTCATGCGTGTCTGATTCTGAGTCTTGTCTTTTTCTGTGCGTGTCTCTGTCTGTCTCACTGCATGCGTTTCTGTCTTTCTCATCTTGCCTCCCTGTACCGTGTATTAGATGTCTAGTTGAGTCTGAATAAGGGGACTAGTGTCTTTGTTTATCTCCTGGGACTACAGAGCATTGTAATGATCTAATTGGCAGTTGCTATTTTCCCCTTTTTCTATTTCGCTCTTGGTCTTTCTCTCTTTCAGGTTGCGTATCCAACCTTCCAGCCCGCCCCCTACACATCCCAGCAATCATCTTTTCTGTCCAGCAAATCAGAGTCCTCCTCCTGGAGGCCAGGGTATAATGCAGGCACACGGTAAACTTACACAGTCATATTAGTGTGAACTTATTAGTACTGGTACTGAACGTGTACATCATACTGATGCAAAACACCTCTTCACTCTATAATATGGTCATGCTGGGCCTGGAATGGATCCTCTTCAAGGTCTTGAATGTAAAGAATGATTTAGTTTTAAGAATGATCTCTGAAATATTGTTTAACCACTTCACCCTCCTGTGCTTCTTTTTTTTTTTGCACTTGGCAGGTGGACCCTTTCAGCATGCCCCCGATTTGTACCAGTCCTCAGGTGGTAGTCCACCCTCGAGTGGCCTTCCCTGCATGGCACTGGCCAATCAGCCGCCTTCGCAGCCCACCACTCCCAGCCACACGGCCGTGGCATTGGCCCAGCAGCAGCCGGTGACCATTCAGGTGCAGGAGGTTGGGCTGGGGGGTGTGGCACAGAGACAGAGTTTCTTAGCGACGCCGTGTCATCGAGTTCTTGGGAAGCAGCTGAGTGCTGACAATGCCGAAACACACAGGTGATCCGTGGGCTCATGCTAACGCTCAGAATGATGGGACTCAGTTCACTCATTGATTTATGTTTTGTCATCATTTTTAAACATTTATTATCATTTTAAATTGAATTTGATTCACAGGTGTTTTTTTTTTTTAATTGTTTAAATATTTGTGTAAATACAGTCAGTAAGAGCTTTATTGGGAACCTCTTCTCTGACTCATTTAATGTTTTTCTTCTGTGTAAAAGTTTGTTTTTAAGACATTCTTTTTTATAGAAACTCAAACAGGCTGGATTGAGAATAAGAGGTACAGTTGTTGGTGGTACATGAAATAGCATACCCTCTGGTAGATTTGTGGTATTACTGATTTCCTTTATCACTGAACTTCATGGCTTCAACCCAGTTGACATAGCCTTGTGCTACATAAAATTTTATTTAGCAGGACTAAGGTTATATCACCCAAGCTCTCATATTTTATTCTTAAACATGAGGCCCTCGATTATTGACTTTAGCATAAATATTTGACCTTTTAGATAAGCTTTTGAAGTTTTATTGAATTTAATTGGGATTGTTAAAAAATGATTCACCTTAAATTGTTGCTGCTTGTATAGAATCCTCCCTCTTTGATAGAATCATGATTTTTCTGTTTTGCATCATATTTCTGTGCTCCAAACCACATTCTACTGCACTGCTCTCTTTTTAGAATGATGTTCTCTTCTATGATTTATTGGCTGAAATATTGCCCGATTGCCCTTGTGAGTGACATTGTAACGAGGAATTCGAAGTTGCTAGCATTTATCGCCAGGTCTATAAAATGTCAGATTTTTTGGATTCTGCTGGTCTAATGTTGGAATTTGTTTAGCTATGTTAATTTCACAAAAGTTATCGTACAACACAAGCAGTGTTTTTCGCGAATTCCGAGTGTCAGTTAAAAAAAACTTTTAGGATGCATCAGTTAAGCTATAAGGTCACATCTGCCTGTAAACTTAAGATAAGATATGCCTCTATTGGTCCCACCATGGGGAAACTCACATTCTCAGAAGCAAAGTGACAGGAAGTGGGTAAGTTAAAAAGTTACATTTAATATACATGTATATATGTTATGTATATTAGTTATATATATATATATATATATATATATATATATATATATATATATATATATATATATATATATATATATATATATATATA
>JAFMOD010001665.1:161293-254299 GCA_019802435.1 Corydoras maculifer
TATATATATATATATATATATATATATATATATATATATATATATATATATATATATATATATATATATATATATACATTAAATATACACATTATATAAGGGCATCAAAACCAATTAAACAAAAAAGGGGTCTACTGGGTTTAAATAACCAAGCAGTTAAGAGTCTAAGTGTTCGAACATAAAAAGTGACCTTCGCAATTACAATTGAAAACAAAGTAATTTTAATAATAAACTGGTCTTCCGTTACACAGTCTAGTCCTGTCACCTTCTTCCTGTGATTTATTAACATTAATACAGAAGCTGGAGTGCCTTATTATTTTACAAACCAGTTACAAACACTTTAAAAAAAAATAAAACAAGGTTTGATTCATAAATGAGTTTATTAAAAGCAATTTGGTAATTAACTAGTATAATGCGATAGTGAACGCTAATCGCTGAGAACAGGTTTCAGTTTTTCAATATAGTGGCCAAATTACAGCTTATAAAAAACATTTAGAAAATAATGTAATGTATATAACGGATTAAGACTAATGTGAAGTGGTCTGAAATGTGTGTTATTGTCAATATTGTCATGGTGGACAAACGGCTCAGTCAATCAGGAACTAACAATTTTATTAAAAAAATGCATCAATACAAATATGAAGCCATCAGAGCTCTGTATTATTCCATGTGTGCATGACAATTGTTGACCTAATTCCCTGGTCTTTATTTATCTGTTCGTTTTTAAATGTTAAAGAAGGTAGTAGGTATGTGCTTTTCTTTTTCACAATTGAGGGTATCTATATAAAGTGGTCTGCTGGTAAAGCATTATGTAATTTATTATACCTACTTTACCAAAAGATTACCTGGCTTATCTGTTGCAAGTTCTTCCTGTCGAGAAAAGTGCAGTTAGATGTTGTTTTGGATGCAGCTGTTGTTCTGTGTTTTACAACTGGTTTCACATAGTCTTAAATTATCATGATTGCAATGTAAGATCAGTTCCCCTGTGTAAGTATAAAATAGTCTTTCAGAATATATAGATTATAGTTAAATGTATAAAAAAAATGTTATTTAAATTTGTTTTTGGTGTTTCCTATTCAGTAATATTTATCTTATTATTTTTTTATACAATGTATAATGCTTACCATGCAGTAATAAGCATGAGCAGTCAGCTGCCTCTCAGCCCCACACGACTAAAATAAACCTCATGTTTGTCGCCACAGCCGAAGCCTTGGTCGCTTTCACTGCTCACCATCAGCATATGAGCACGCCCAGTTCAACCAACACGTTGTTGCAGGCAACTGCAACCCCTACGCCCAGGCAGCATCACTCAAAGTGCCTGGCCTGGACGGTTACCCTGGGTACAGCAGCCCATCAGCCCTGCAACAGGCACTGCTGTCACCGACACCGCTCGAATACCGTGTGGCCCAGCAGCAGCATCAACACCATGTCACACCTGTGCTGCAAGGCCTGCTCTCACCACGCCACTCCCTGACAGGCCACGGCGACCCACGCCTGACGCCACATGACCTCGCCAACCTGCTCAAGCGTGCACGGCCCTCCATGCCCTCCAGAAACAGTAACACCCCGGAGCCTCCTCCCCAGGAATACAGTGACAATCTGCTGCTCAATCAGGTATATTACAATTTCTTAATACAAAACAATAATATGAAAGTTCTCAAATAAAACAAACCAAACTTCTTTGGTCCATTAAAAGAAAATTTTATTTAATTATTTATTTTATTAAGAAGTAATATCAAATACAATGATGAACAAATCACTTACAAAATTGTGCAAAAGTATATAAATCCAAATGCAATATTGCCAAAAAAGGTTTTTATATTTTATATAACCAGCCTGCATAAATGGAAGCAGGTTAAAGTAAGCAAAAAAGGTTTCCTTTTTAAATGAAATGCTGACGTTACCTCTTGCAGTGAACCTAAGAAAATGCAAGACATCTTGGAGCCATAAGGAAAAAGGAGGCAGCTTAGATTTCCATGATGATGATATCTGATGTCTTGCCAATAAGAACATGAAGGCTAGGACATCAGTTTGAAGTCAGAACAAGGAGGGCAAACCAGTTGTTAGACCAAATATACCAATAGAGGGTCAAGGAGCAAGATTAACTTAAGCCATAGTGACAAAAAAACTTGACACTTTTATCCAGACACTTTTATCCAAAGCGACTTACAAATGAGAACACCACAAGTCAGTTGTTATGAAGAAAACCAGCTACACTTTAGAATTATCAAACTTGATCATTATCTGATACTGCGCCACTACCCCCCCCCCTTTTTTTGTTTTTTTTTTCCTCCCCCTCTTCAACAGGTGTTTGTTAAAAAGATAAGCCAGTAGTTTTAAAAAATGCCAAATATCATATCCTCGATGAGATGGACTAACCAGGCGACAATCATCACTAGAGCGAAGTGAAGGAACCCGAGTGTATTTTGAAAAAATAGAGTGAAGGTAAGAGGGGGCAGATCCAGAAATGGTCCTGTAGGCCAGAGTCAGTGACTTGTACTGCATGCGAGCAGCTACAGGGAGCCAATGGAGAGAAATGAGTAGTGAAGTAACATGAGTTCGCTTGGGCTGGTTGAATACAAGTCAGGCTGCAGAGTTCTGAATTAGTTGTAGTGGCCTGATTGAGGAAGCTGGGGGACCGGCAAGGAAGCGTTACAGTAATCAAGCCGGGATATGATGAGGACTAACAGCTGAGTAGGATGTTCCGTCAAGAAAGGTCTGATCTTCCTAATGTTGTAAAGAAGGAATCTGCAGGAGCGGGCAGTTTTGGTAACATGATCAAAGAGTTTAAGATGGGAGTAAATTGTGAAACTAAGGTTACGGACCAAATCGGTTAAAGAAATTGTGGAGCCGTCAATTTGGAAGGTCAGGTCATAATGCATTCAGGGTTTAGCTGGGATTATGAGCTCTGTTTTTGCTAAATTTAATTTAAGATGACGGGCCTTCATTCAAACATATGTCGGTGAGGTAGACAGATATCCGATTTGAGCTCATGGTGTCATCAGGGGCAAAAGACAAATGAAGCGGAGTGTCATTAGCATAGCAGTCATAAGAGAAACCATATGCATTAATGACTGTGCCCAGTGATGTCATGTACAGGTCCTTCTAAAAAATTTGCATATTGTGATAGTTAATTCTTTTCCGTAATGTAATGATAAAAATTCAACTTTCATATATTTTAGATTCAACCAACTGAAATATTTCAAGTCTTTTGTTGTTTTAATACTGATAATTTTGGCATACAGCTCATGAAAACCCAAAATTCCTATCCCAAAAAATTAGCATCTTTCATTCGACCAATAAAAGAAAAGTGTTTTTAATTTACATTTACATTTAGTCATTTAGCAGACGCTTTTATCCAAAGCGACTTACAAATGAGAACACCACAAGTCAGAAGCTATGAAGAAAACCAACTATACTGTAAATTCATCAAAGCTGAATGTTATTCAATGCCGCGGCACACGCCCCCCTCCCCCCCCCCTCTTTTTTTTTTTTTTTTTTTTTTTTTTTTTTTACAACAGGTATTTGTTAATACAAAAAAGTCAACCTTCAAATTATTATGTTCAGTTATACACTCAATACTTTTGCAGAAATTATTGCTTCAATGCGGTGCGGCATGAAGGCAATCAGCCTCTGGCACTGCTGAGGTGTTATGGAAGCCCAGGATGCTTTGATAGCGCCTTAAGCTCATCCAGAGTGTTGAGTCTTGCGTCTCTCAACTTTTTCTTCACAATATCCCACAGATTCTCTATGGGGTTCAGGTCAGGAGAGTTGGCAGGCCAATTGAGCACAGTAATCCCATGGTCAGTAAACCATTTACCAGTGGTTTTGGCACTGTGAGCAGGTGCCAGGTCATGCTGAAAAATGAACTCCATAAAGCTCTTCAGCAGATGGAAGCACGAAGTGCACCAAAATCTCCTTATAGCTAGATGCATTGACCCTGCCCTTGATGAAACACAGTGGACCAACACCAGCAGCTGGCATGGCACCCCAGACCATCACTGACTGTGGGTACTTGACACTGGACTTCAGACATTTTGGAATTTCCTTCTCCCCAGTCTTCTTCCAGACTCTGGCACCTTGATTTCCGAATGACATGCAACAGTCCAGTGCTGTTTCCCTGTAGCCCAGGTCAGGCGCTTCTGCCGCTGTTTCTGGTTCAAAAGTGGCTTGACCTGGTGAATGCGGCACCTGTAGCCCACTTCCTGCACGGTGGCTCTGGATGTTTCTATTCCAGATTCCACAGGCCCCACAAGGTCGGGAATCGGCCCTTCTCCACTATCTTCCTCAGGGTCCGGTCACCTCTTCTCGTGCAGCATTTTCTGTCAGACTTTTTCCTTCCAACAGATTTCCCACTAGGGTGCCTTGATACAGCACTCTGGGAACAGCCTATTTGTTCAGAAATTTTTTTCTGTGTCTTACCCTCTTGCTTGAGGGTGTCGATGATGGCCTTCTGGACAGCAGTCAGGTCGGCAGTCTTACCCATGACTGCGGTTTTGAGTAATGAACCACGCTGTGAGTTTTCAAAAGCCTCAGGAATCTTTTGCAGGTGTTTAGAGTTAATTTGTTGATTCAAATGATTAGGTTAATAGCTCGTTTAGAGAACCTATTCATAATATGCTAATTTTGTGAGATTAGGGTTTTTAGGGTTTTCATGAGCTGTATGCCAAAATCATCAGTATTAAAACAATAAAAGACTTTAAATATTTCAGTTGGTGTGCAATGAATCTAAAATATATGAAAGTTTAATTTTAATTATTACATTACGGAAAATAATTAACTTTCACAATATGCTAATTTTTTGAGAAGGACCTGTATAATGAAAAGAGAAGAGGACCAAGTACAGAGCCCTGAGGAACACCAGTAAGTACTTGGTGACAGAACAAGCTCTTTTGATTCAATGACACTTTAAAGGTCCTTCCTGTTAAGTAGTCGGGTTGCTTGCAAAAAGAATCTTGCAAATGTCAGATTCTGAGACCGGGAGAAGGAGGAGAAGATTGGCTGGCTGTGTGAGATGTAGTGTTGTGGAAATGGGAGTGGAAAAACAGTTAAAAAATGAGTAGTTGCCTTGTCATTGTTCTTGATCGGTGGATCTTTACACGAATAGGTCTTCACACGGGAAGGCTGAACACAAGAGGTCTGTCTGCTGTCGTGTCAGCATACTGAAAGTTATTAAATAGCCCGGATGAAACTAGCCAAGATGTACCACACACCCTCTCCGGAACACTAAAACGTTAAATTCAATGTGCAAATAGGCAGCAGACTGAAACTAAAAACTGAAACCAATAATGACAGCTATATTTTCACTAACCGACAGTAATTTTAATATCTAAGAAAAAAAATTCACCAAAAAAATGCAATCAACAACAATTATGTAAAAAATATGGGTATAAGTGTGATTTTAAAGGTGCCCACACATAGATCTAAGATGCAGAACAGGATATCCAAAGCTACAGCAGTTAGACACAAATGCCTGACTGAATGTAATTTAAAAAAGTATTTTTTTAAATAAATTATTAAAATAAAATGTGATTTAATTAATTGTGGTAAATTCTTTTCTTTTGATCCACAGGACTACGGCGACAGTCTGCTAATGTTAGAATCAAACACACCCCCAGCAACTCAACAGGCTCCGCCCCCAACACACTACCATCACCTGCTGCAGATCCGGACTCCGCCCAGTGAGTGTCAGACTTTGCCTCTCACTCACTCTGAAAGCATGGAGGAAGATGACCTTCCTTCCTATCCTGACAGTTTACTGGCCAAGGTTGCCACAACAGCAGCAAGAGGTGAAGGGTTTGTTTTAATTATAGACAATTATATAGTGTGTGTGTGTATGTATATATATATATATATATATATATATATATATATATATATATATATATATATATATATATACACACACACACACACACACTGTGCCTTGCAAAAGTATTCACCCCCTTGGACCCCTCTATTTTACTACATTACAACCTGTATGTATTTATTTTTTTTAATTGAATGTGATGCATCTGCACAAAATAGTCTACGTTTTAGAAGTGAAATGAGAAAAAAATATATGTATATAAAGAATATGAAAATAAAAAACTGAAAATTGGCATGTGCATATGTATTCACCCCCTTTGTTATGAAGCCCCTAAAAAGTTCTGGTGCAACCAATTACCTTCAGAAGTCACATGCTTAGTGAAATGAAGGCCACGTGTGTGCTATCTAAGTGTCACGTGATCTGTCAGTATATACACACCTTTTCTGAAAGGCCCCAGAGACTGCAACACCATTAAGCTAACCAAACAACACCATAAAGACCAAGGAGCTCTCCAAGCAAGTCAGGGATAAAATTGTAGAGAAGTATAAGTCAGGGTTGGGTTATAAAAAAATATCCAAATCTCTGATGATCCCCCGGAGCACCATCAAATCCATCATCATCAAAGAACATGGTACCACAACAAACCTGCCAAGAGAGGGCCGCCCACCAAAACACTCAGCCCGGTCAAGGAGGGCATTAATCACATAGGCAGCACAGAGACCAAAGGTAACCCTGAAAGAGCTGCAGAGTTCCCAAGCAGAGACTGGAGTATCTGTCCATATGACCACAATAAGCCGTACACTCCATAGAGCTGGGCTTTATGGAAGAGTGGCCAGAAAAAAACCTTTACTTACAGGCAAAAATAGGAAGGCTTGTTTCGAGTTTGCAAAAAGGCATGTGGGAGACTCCCAAACTGTATGGAGGAAGGTACTGAACTTTTTGGCCACCAAGGAAAACGCTATGTCTGGCGCAAACCCAACACATCTCATTACCCCCAAGAACACCATCCCCACAGTGAAACATGGTGGTGGAAGCATCATGCTGTGGGTGATGTTTCTCAGCAGCAGGGACTGGAAAACTGGTCCGAGTTGAGGGGAAAATGGATGGTGCTAAATACAGGGATATTCTTGAGCAAAACCTGTCTACGTCTGTCAGTGATCTCAGAATAGGGCGGAGGTTTACCTTCCAACAGGACAATGACCCAAAGCATACTGCTAAAGCAACACTTGAGTGGTATAAGAGGAAACGTGTAAACATATTGGAATGGCCTAGTCAAAGCCCAGACCTTAATCCAATTGAGATTCTGTGGTCAGACTTGAAGATTGCTGTTTACCAACGGAAACCATCTAATTTGAAGGAGCTAGAGCAGTTTTGCTATGAAGAATGGGCAAAAATTCCAGTGGCAAGATGTGGCAAGCTCATAGAGACTTATCCAAAGCGACTTGCAGCTGTAATTGCTGCAAAAGGTGGCTCTACAAAGTACTGATTTATGGGGGTGAATAGTTATGCACACTGATGTTTTCAGTTATTTTGTCTTATTTGTTGTTTGCTTCACAATAAAAAAATGTTAAATGTTGAAAGTTGTAGACATGGTCTGTAAATTAAATGATGCAGACCCTCAAATATTCCCTTTGAATTTCAGGTTGTGAGGTAACAAAATGTGAAAAATGTAAAGGGGGGTGAATACTTTCGCAAGGCACTGTGTGTGTGTCTGTGTGTATGTATGTATGTGTGTGTATATATATATATATATATATATATATATATATATATATATATATATATATTTGTTCAATTTCATGTATAAACGAATAGCTAATTTGCCAACCACATGACTGCAAATGCATTTAGGCATGTAGAAGTGGTCGAGACAAATTGTGCAAGCCAATATTGGTTTTATAGTACATGAAATTCATGGTTTCATTCACACCGTGTGTCAGCGGTGTAGAAAAGGATGGCGCAACTCGCAGATCAATGCCGATACAGTTTATTACACAATCTCAAAATAAGTTCTCCAAAAAGAGGAAAAGGATGCAAAACAAAACACTGAGCAGCGTATATCGCTATAGGAACTATTGTCAAGCTGCGAAGAAAAACAAAAAAACAAAACGAACTGTATAGCCTGCGATGTACACGAGTTATGGACCTCACTGTTCGGTACGAATTCGGTGTGTGTGTGTGGGGGGGGGGGGGTTTGTCAGATTTTTTATATTGTCGAGTACTTTTATTAAATGCTTGAAACCAGGGTTTTCCACTTATGGACCCTCCACTCCACTTATGGAGATTATTTGCTGTATTGTGTTTATTTAAAAAAAAATATTATTATTATTTTTAATATCTAATATATTTTTAATATCTAATTCTGTATCAGTTATTGCCTTATTGTGTAGCGGCCAATAAATTGTGTACTGTCTCTTTAAGACTCCTGTTGGTAAAGTGTGTTTTTTAATTATACATTTTATTTGAAAGTATTGCTTAGTAGCATTTGGACATTTTATGTTAATTCCAGGTTTAACAGATTAAACTTTTGAGACCAAGCCTTTTAGGCATGTTGTGAAAAGAATAAGCGTAAGTAATACACTCTTAGCCAAGTTTGAGACTGTTTCCAAATTTCTTGTTTGCTGACTGGGCTGTTACAATAAGCCAGACTTCTCCAAAGCATTACAATGTACGTTACTGAATTTCCCTATGTTTAAGAGTTTATAAAGTGTTTGATAACATATGAAGTGTTTTTTTTTTTTTTTTTTTTTTTTTTTTTTTTTTTTTTTTTTTTTTTTTAAATTGCAGAGATTAATCATTGTTATGATCTCTGATTTTCAATGTAGCTTTAAACTGAGCTACACTTGGCATGGCATCCTTAGATATGTTTTACAGCTAAGGTGCAACTAGGCTCTGGAATAGAGCTTGTCTCTTAATTTTAGTTTGTTCCATTGTATTCTGTATTACGAATACAGCGTACCATTACACCCCTACTTGCTACTTAAGAAACTTTCACGTATTCGCATCATTTACAAATTTTGTTTTCAGGGTATAAAAAAAATTAACTATTTAAAATTGGAACTTAACAGGTATTAAATAAAAATTCTGTTTAAAAGAACATTTCTGTCTCTCTCTTTGTGTAGTGGTGATTGAAGTAGAGCCCCATTCTGCCCCGGGGGAGTCATATCGACCTCGGGCCTCACTGCAACGGCATCACACCATCCAGACTGCAGATGATGCCTATGTACGTCCTGTTTCAATTTTTTATGTTTCTGTCATAGCTGTAATGTACAAATACAAATCCATTGTTGAGTAAGAACACCAATGTCTACTATATCAAAATGTTGTACAGTGTATCTGTACAGGCGAACGTGTGTCAGAGTAAAGCTTTGCTAATGGCTTTATGACTAATTCAGTTTAAGGATTTAAGGAGGCTTTATTGTCATTTGCATACAGTGGGTTGCAAAATTATTCATACCCCTTGAACTTTTCCATATTTTGTCACATTACAACCACAAACATAAATATATTTCACTGGAATTTAATGTGAAAGACCAACACAAAGTGGTATACAATTGTGAAGTGGAATGAAAGTTATACATGAATCAACAATTTTTTTACAAATAAAAAACTGAAAAGTGCGATGTGCAAAATTATTCAGCCCCCTTTTCCCTGAGTGCAACCAATTGCATTCAGAAGTTGCCTGATNGGGGCTGAATAATTTTGCACATCGCACTTTTCAGTTTTTTATTTGTAAAAAAATTGTTGATTCATGTATAACTTTCATTCCACTTCACAATTGTATACCACTTTGTGTTGGTCTTTCACATTAAATTCCAGTGAAATATATTTATGTTTGTGGTTGTAATGTGACAAAATATGGAAAAGTTCAAGGGGTATGAATACTTTTGCAACCCACTGTAACATGTGGTACATGAGATGCAAACGAAGTACCATTTCACAGACCCAGTTTACCCTAACCAGTAATTTTTATATTTTTTTAAATATTAGGTTAAAATAAAATATAGCAGTAGCATGGTGGCTTAGTGGTTAGCACGTTCACCTCTCAGTGCTAGGGATTCCCAGTTCGAAACCCAATCTAGGTGGAGTTTCCATGTTCTCCCTGTGTCCGCATGGGTTTTCTCTGGGTTCACCAGTTTTCTCCCACAGTCCAAAAAACATGGATCAAGGTCAATTGAATTCTCCAAATTTCCCCATATAGAGTGTGTTTGTGTGAGTGTGTCCAGCACCTGAAATGTTCTCCCCTGGAGATAAAGCGGAAGATAATGATGGAATAAAATATAGCAGAAATAAAATGTAGCAGTATTTTTTAAAATTTAAATCTAAAATTTAGAATAAATATATGTACGAAAATATAGCAGCAATAACATTAAAAATAGCAGCAGTGATATGAGATAATTCTGAAAGTGTTAAGAAAAGTGACATGGTATAAAGCAGCGGTGCTCAATACATCGATCGCGAAGGGGTGTCAGGCAGAAGCACTGCCTCACGAATCATCTACATTAGATAGTTTCTGTTTGTGTTTTTACACTTTATTTGACTGACAAGTCGAGTGAAGGACGTGTGAAGCTCAAAAAGAACTAAAATGTTCCACAATGTCAAACTCAAAATGCATTTGCTTTTATTATTGTTCATGTTCTGTTTGGGGCGGCACTGTGGTTTAGTGGTTAGTATATTCTCCTCTAAGCGCTAGGAAGTCCCAGTTCGAATCCCAATCTGGGTGGAGTTTGCATGTTCTCCGCGTGTCCGCGTGGGTTTCCTCCAGGTTCTCCGGTTTCTTCCCACAGTCCAAAAACATGGATCAAGGTCAATTGAATTCTCCATGGGGAACACCCCCCGCGACCCTAATAGAGGATAAAGCGGAAGATAATGGATGGATAATTGATGTTCTTTTTGACGAAATGTGGGTTACAGTGATTGTTTTACATTTGTGCTGTATACTGTGTGTTTGGGTGTAACTAAAATCAGGTTTTCTCTGTGCTTTTTGCTGGAATGCGTTTAATAAAAGAGCAATTCTAACAGATTTGACAATACTAACATGATGTGTGATGATGGTTAATATGATGAGGTTTCAATATAAAAGCCTAAAAAATAGAGATTGACCCCGGTAGATCTCGATGACCTGTCCAATGGAAGAGTAGATCTCGGGCCAGAAAAGCATGGGCACCCCTGGTGTAAAGTGTCCATGAGAAGTATCTGTTATACTGGAGCTTATTTATGTGGAGTTTAAGAGTCTTACAGCTTCTGGTAATAAGCTCTTTCTCACTCTTGTTGTTTTGCACCTAATGTTCCGCAGCCTCCTGTCTGAGGGGAGCGGGACAAAAAGTGAGTGTGCTGGGTGAGTGGGGTCCTTTTCCTGCATCTGGAGGTATTGATGTCCATGGTGGTGACGAGGCTGGCTCCAACAGTCCTCTGTGCAGCCTTTACCACCCTCTGTAAAGCTTTCCTGTCCTCACCAGGGCAGCTTCCATGCCACACGTTGATGCTTAAGTACAAGACGCCCTCTACCACACATCTGTAAAAGGAGATGAGGACTGAGCTCCCGAGTCAGGCTCTCCTCAGCTGTCTGCCGCTGATGTGCCTTCTTGACTAAGGTGGAAGTGTTGGTGCTCCAGGTGAGGTCGTTACTCGGGTGCACACCCAAGTACCTACCTGTAGCTGGAGACTACCTTTAACGTCCAGGGGAAGGTGGCAATGTCTGCCCCTTCTGAAGTCCACAATCATCTCCTTGGTTTCATTTACGTTGATGTAGAGGTTGTTTTTCCTGCACCAACACTCCAACACTCCTGTCCGTAGCTGGACTCATCACTCTCTGTGATGCATCCAAGCACTGCTGTTTCGTCCACAAACTTTACAATATGACTGCCCGCATTGGTAGGTGAGCAGTCATACGTTAGGAGGAGGCACAGCACACAGCCCTGGGGGGAGCCATTGTTAAAGGTTATGGTGGAGAAGGAGGTGTTTTGGATCCTCACAAACTACGGAATGTTGGACAGGAAGTCCAATACCCAGTTGCAAATGGAAAGGCTAAGTCCAAGTAAGAAGAATTTATTTGTCAGGGTCTGAGGGATAATGTTGTTAAAGGCTGATTTGAAGTCCACAAAGTGCATTCGGATGTAGTAGTCTTCAGACAGGTGAGGGAGACCTCAGAGAGCTGATCAGCACAGTACCTTTTCAGCGGGTGATCCTCCGAAGTGTCTTTCACTTGTGCTGGCATTATGCTGAGGGGTTCTTCTCCTAAAGATAGTGTGAGTTTGGTGCTGGTGGGGCGTCGGGGTCCTCAATGCTGGCGTAAAATTTTGTTGAGAGCCTCCGGCAGAGTGGGGTCTTTGGTGCATTGTGCATCTCTGGTTTTGTAGTCCGTGATGCATTTAATACCCTGCCACATGCTTCGTTGATCCTGGGACAAGAAGTGTCTTTGGATTTTTTGAGCGTATGCTCTTCTAGCCCTTTTGAGTTGCTGTGAGTCGCCAGACCTGAAGGCAGCATCCCTGGCTTTCAGCAGAGAACGCAACTCTGCATCAAGCCAGGGTTTCTGATTTAGGTAGCAGGTCATAGTCCTGGTGGTGGTGACATCCCCCACACACTTACTTATGTAACCGAGGACAGCCGATATTAGGGGTGCGAATATCTCGGTGTCTGGCGATTCGATTCCATCTTTTGAGGTCACGATTCGACTCAGAATCAATTTCCGGTTCAGAAACAATTTTTCAGTTCAAATGTTCTTTAAATTTAGTTTAAATTATGTGATTGACAAGATATAAGGACAATGTAAACAAATACAACATTTATTTAAAGCAATACTTTTAGGTTCCTTCCTGTATCAAATCTTTTTGCATCATTTTATATTTATAAAAAAAAATAGGATTGCGCTAAATTAAAATTACCAGTATTAGGTTAGCTTAGCTGCCTGGTTTTGTCTTAAATAAACAACATCTATCAATGCACAAATAATTCAAAATATACTAATACAAAAGTTTACCATCGTAGCTTAGTGGTTCGCACGTTCGCCTCTTAGTGCTAGGAATTCCCGGTTCGAATCCCAATCTGGGTGGAGTTTCTATGTTCTCCCCGTGTCCGCGTGGGTTTCCTCTGGGTTTTCCGGTTTCCTCCCACAGTCCAAAAACATGGTTCAAGGTCAACTGAATTTTCCAAATTGCCCAATATAGCATGTGTTTGTGTGAGTGAGTGTGCCCAGCTTTAGATTGGCGCCCTGTCCTGGGTCTATCTGTCCAGTGCCCGAAACGTTCTCCCCTGAATAGGCATGAGGACCCTAATAGAGGATAAAGCGGAAGATAATGGATGGATGGAAAAGTTTACCATAGTGCTTAAGCCTTTAATGAAACTAAAACATAGACTTTACAGTTAAAGTGCATTTAGATTCTGCAAATCGTTTAAACTTAACATTAAGAATAAAATACATACGTTAGTCTTTTTAACTATATTGCACCAAAATTCGCTACATTTTCAAAACTTAACCTTAAATATTAAATATTTTTAAACTTTTCAACTTCTTTTAATTAAACTTGATTTGTCGTATTTCAGCGCATTTGTTATATTTCCAAAGTGCCTCAATTTTATTTTAAGCTCTTTTCAAACAATTGTGCTGATGTCAAGTTCTCTGTTCCCCGGGACATTGTAGAATCCAAAGTGTGCTCAAACACTGGCACCAGTGTTAACGACGACGGGGCGGGTCGAATCACGCTCTCCCCTGCTCCATACTTCCTGCTCCATGCTAGCTGACTCTATTCAGACAACGAGAGCTGGCAAACAAGCTTGCTGTATGGTGGCCAACCGGATACATAATGCGATATGCAGTACGCTTGGGAGTTGGAGTGGAAAAAAATAAAACTTAAACGCATTTTTTAAAATAGATTTTTGGGAATTTTGAATCGATTAAGAATCGCCAGGACTAGGAATCGCGATCCTTTTGAAGAATAAATTTTTTTCAGCACCCCTAGCAGACAGATATATATATATATATATATATATATATATATATATATATATATATATATATATATATATATATATATATATATATATATATATATATATTTGTGTGTGTGTGTGTGTCTATATATATATATATATATATATATATATTTCATTATCTCCCGCTTCATCCTCTATTAGGGTCGCGGTTGGGTTCCCCATGCCCATCATGGGGAGAACGTTTCGGGCGCTGGCCAGATAGACCCAGGACAGGGCGCCAATCCATCGCTGGGCACACACTCACTCACACAGACACACACTATATGGAACAATTTTGAGAATTCAATTGACTTGATCCACGTTTTTGGACTGTGGGAGAAAACCCACGCAGACACGGGGAGAACATGGTAACTCCACCCAGATGGGGATTCAAACCGGGAATCCCTAGAGCTGAGAGGCGAACGTGCTAACCACTAAGCCACCGTGCCGCCCTTAATAAATTTATTTACTTTAAATTTCTTTATTTACTATAAACTAGTGTTGGCTTGTTAGCCTTTTTGTTTTTATTTCTTTTTTTACATATTTGTAACGTGCTAACCACTAAGCCACCGTGCCGCCTATATATATATATATATATATATATATATATATATATATATATATATATATATATATATATTCACAGCGCTTCACTTTTTCCACATTTTCATAACAAAATGTGGGCAAAAGTGAAGCGCTGTAAATACTTTCCGGATGCCCTGTATGTGTGTGTGTGTGTATGTATGTGTGTGTGTGTGTGTGTGTGTGTGTGTGTATGTGTGTATGTGATCACAGTGATGGTTTTCTTATGTTTGTATAAACAAAGTTAAGAATCCTACTTAAGCAGATAATTAGCTGTTTTAGATGGCAACTTATTTGTTAAACAACTATTTCATTGCATTATTAGTTCAGGGCGCATAATGCATACATTGCATCCGGAAAGTATTCACAACGCTTCACTTTTTCCACATTTTGTTATGTTACAGCTTTTTTTAAAATTGTATTAAATTAATCTCTTTCCTCAAAATTCTACACAAAATACCCCATTATGACCATGTGAAAAAAGTTTTCTTAAGAGTTTTGAAAATTTATTAAAATTAAAAAACAAAGTAATCATATTTACATAACTATTCACAGCCTTTGCTTAATAATTTGTAGAACCACCTTTGGCAGCAACTACAGCCTCAAGTCTTTTTGAATATGATGCCACAAGTACACCTATCTTTAGGCAGTTTTGCCCATTCTTCTTTGCAGTACCTTTGAAGCTCCATTAGGTTCTCTCCAGAGATGTTCAATCGGATTCAAGTCTGGGCTCTGGCTGGGCCACTCCAGAACTTTCACAAAGTGGTCCTGAAGCCACTCCTTTGAGATCTTGGCTGTGTGCTTCAGGTCGTTGTCCTGCTGAAAAATGAACCGTCGCCCCAGCCTGAGGTCAAGAGCACTCTGGAGCAAGTTTTCATCCAGGATGTCTCTGTACATTGCTGCATTCATCTTTTCCTTTATCCTGACTAGTGTGCCAGTTCCTGCTGCTGAAAAACATCTCCATAGCATGATGCTGCCACAACCATGCTTGACTGTAGGTATTGTCCTCGTGATGAGCAGTGCCTGGTTTCCTCCAAACATGACGCCTGGATTTCACACCAAATAGTTCAATCTTTGTCTCATCAGACCAGAGAATTTTGTTTCTCATGGTCTGACAGTCCTTCAGGTGCCTTTTGGCAAATTCCAAATGGGCTGCCTTGTGCCGTTTACTAAGCATTGGCTTTTGCCTGGCCACTCTGCCATACAGGCCTGATTGGTGGATTGCTGCAGAGATGGTTCTCCCTCTGCAAGGTTCTCCTCTCTCCACGGAGGAACGCTGGAGCTGTGACAGAGTAATCATCGGGTTCTTGGTCACCTTCCTGACCAAGGCCCTTATCCCCCGATCGCTCAATTTAGACGGCCGGCCAGCTCTAGGAAAAGTCCTGGTGGTTCCAAACTTCTTCCATTTACGAATGATGGAGGCCACTGTATTGCAGAAATTTTTCTGTATCCTTCCCCAGATTTGTGCCTCAAGACAATTTTGTCTCGGAGGTCTACAGACAATTCCTTTGACTTCATGCTTCGTGTTTGCCCTCTGACATGCAGTCAACTGTGGGACCTTATATAGACAGGTGTGTGCCTTCCCAAATCATGTCCCATCAAATGGATTTACCACAGGTGGACTCCGTTTAAGCTGTAGAAACATCTCAAGGATGATCAGTGGAAACAGGATGCACGTGAGCTCAATTTTGAGCTTCATGGCGAAGGCGGTGAATACTTATGTAAATGTGATTTCTTAGTTTTTTATTTTTAATAAATTTTCAAAACTCTCAAGAAAACCTTTTTCACATGGTCATAATGGGGTATTTTGTGTAGAATTTTGAGGAAAGAGATTAGTGTAATACAATTTGGAATAAGGCTGTAACGTAAGAAAATGTGAAAAAAGTGAAGCGCTGTGAATACTTTCTGGATGCATTGTACACTCTTGTGTTGGGGTTCATGCCTTGATGTCCATCCTGGTTATTATTGGTCTTCCATGTCTTTATACTCCTTCCACAAGCACTATATTAAAGCAATAAGGCACAAGAGGGTGTGCATTATTGTGAATAAATCACAGGAATGAGGTGGTGTTATACACAACACAAAGTAGAGTGCTGTTATGCACGCCCTCTTCTAACCTTATTGCTTTTTTAAAACGGTTACAAACACTCTATAATAAAAAAAAATTACAGTTTGATTTATAAATGTGTTTATTGAAAGCATAATAAACTGGTCTTCCACAATTTCATCTATTCCAGTTTATAAAGTGAACAATGATTACTGAGTAACAGGATTTTGGTTTCTCTAACGATTAAATATCACCATATGGTGGACAAATTACAGAACACAGGCTATGAAAAACAGCTGTAACAGGCTTACTGAGCATTGGGAATAGTCTCACTGTTTACATTAATCTGTATTTTACTATTTAAAATAATGTATAATATTTCACACATGTTATAATATGAAGCGTACAGAGGTGTTTGTTATTGTGAGTAATGTCACAGCTGGACAAACTTCTCAGCCAATCAGATTTAAGGACCAGAACTACCAGTTTCATGATGACACATAAATAAATAAACATAATACCTATGCAGTAATTATCCAAAATTAAATTCAAGTGGTTACCTTTTTTGAGCCAGACAATCATTTTGAAGAATTGAGTCTAGCTTCTAAATTTTTCTTTACAACATTTACAACTTAGATAGATTTTGTCCTTCGTAATTTTACCCTCTCCTTATTTATTTTTTAAAAAGGTTATGGTTGCTTTTGTATATTTGTCTCAGTTGTGTAGGCTTACATTCACATTACATTTGGTCATTTAGCAGACACGTTTATTTAAAACGACTTACTGTTGATGCAGCATCCCTGGAGCAATAAGGGTTAAGGGCTTTGCTCAAGGATCCACAGTGGTAACTTCAGTGAACCTGAGATTTGAACCTTCAGACTGAAGGTTTGCTGTATGTCTGTCCCTCTTCACAAATGTACACAGATAGATACCAGACTTACTGACTTAATTACTTACGGAATACTGCAATATTAACTTGTGAGTAGTTTAGATGCTAAACAGTTCCACCTTTTTCAGGATCAGGCAGAGGCAATGTCTGGAATGAGCCTATTGGCTGGGAAGGCACTAAGCTCCGCCCGCATGTCTGATATTCTCAGTCAGACGTCTTTGGCAGGAAGCCAGCAACTGCACCAGACGGAAGAGTCAGGTATGAGCACGAACTTAACCTCCCACCATGGTGTACAGATTCACTCCTATCACCTGCATTCAAACTTTTTTACATTTGTTTCACGTTGGTAATTTTATTTTTATTTTTGTAATAAAGAACTTAGTTTGTACATCCGCATGTTGTATAAATGACCTAAACAAGTTGCATTATATTGTTTAATATTTACATTTTCCTTTGACACTATGATATTATTAAAATATTTAGAACTGCAACAGTTAAAGTTCACAACTGTAAAGTTATTACTTGTTTTTTGATTAATTGATGAGTTTTGAAATCCCTTTCTTCAAAACACATTTTGTACCATGTACATATGTGGATAAAACAAACTTTGGAGGATGTTGTCTTGTGCTTTTCTTAAACAGTTTATCATTCATCACCTTGTTTCTCATGTAATTCCAGAAGACAATGAAGATATAATTGACATAATTTGATATGGTGTAATTATTATATAATATATTAATGAAAAGCTAAAAATGAAAAATCTTTATTTTTTTCCTGTTTTTATTTATGTTTTCACAAATGTAATTTAAAATAAAAGTATCAAACAATTTTGAGCACATCTAGATTCAATTTTCTTAAACTAAATAATTTCATGATATTGTTAATCTTAAAGTTCAACCCTTTGCAGATATTCAAGTGAAGCCAAAAAGTCCTTAGTCAGCCACCGATTATGAAAATTTTTCTACTTTCTCCAAAAAAAATGTGAAGGCTCCTTAATTTTCATAGTAGGTACACTTAAACTATGAGAGACAAAAATAAGGAAATTACATTGTTGGATTTTTAAAGAATGTATTTGTAAATTATTGTCGAAAATAAGTATTTGGTCACCAACAAACAAGCAAGACTTCTGCCTCTCACAGACCTGTAACTTCTTTAAGAAGATTTTCTGTCCTCCACTTGTTTCCTGTATAAATGGCACCTGTTTGACCTTGTTATCTGAATAAAAAAACAAAAAACTGCTTCAAACTGTAAGACTCCAAACTCAACCATGGGCAAGACCAAAGAGTGGTTGAAGGACACCAGGCTGGCAAGGGTGATATAAGCAGGTTGGTGTGAATGCATCAACTGTGGGAGCAATTGAAAGAAAATAGAGGACATACAAGAACATTAATAATCTTCCTGCAGAGAGTTGGGACCAATGTATTAAAGGCTACCATCAGTAACACACTACACCGAGAGAGATTCCAATCCTACAGTTAAGCCAGTACATGTCCAGGCCTGTCTGAAGTTTGCCAGAATTCATATGGATAATCCAGAATTGGAAGAATAGCATGTGGTTAGATAAAACCAAAATCAAACTTTTTGTTAGAAACTCAACTCATTGTGTTCGAAGGAAGAATGATTTGCATCCCAAGAACAAACACTACTGGAAACATCATGCTTTAGGTCTGTTTTTGCCCAAAAAAAAAAAAGGTTGTTTCAAATTATTGTGATGAACTTTTGAAATTGACCAAAAACGTATTTTCCCACATTTTTTAACAATTACATTTTTAAAAAATGAGAATTCCTGGATTATTTTTTTTGTCTCTCATAATTGAAGTGTACCTACAATGAAAATGAGCTCGCTCATTTTTCTGTGTAGGAGAACTTGCACAATCAGTGGCTGACTAATGACTATTAGGCCCAATTGCAATAGCTTAATCAAAATGCTTAATGATGTGTCATTGAATTTTAAATACCCTGTAGGTTGGTTGATGAATTTGAAGATATAAGGTTCTTATAAAGGTGTGTGTGTGTGTAAAGTTTGTGACGTAGAGGAGGATTTGCACTCCACTCCGTGTTACCCCTCCTCATGCACCAGCGACATGCTACTTACCTACAAACCCCAAGACGTTCAGTACAGCATGGAGCAGGCTGGAGTCTAACACTGCTGGTGGGTTTTAAATGAAAAATCATTTAAGATATTAAGATAAAAATCTGTAACAGACTGAATAAATAGCATGCATATAAAAGGGTGTAGGGTTCAGTCTGGATTAGGGGTATAAATATTAATTGATTTGAATCCATGCATTGATTATACAGCCAGCAATTTAATACATCGATATGTCCGCAAGAGCATCGATTAATGTGCATATATTCCCACGTTCACCTATTTTTTTTAACATCTGCTGTAATGTACACATAATACATACTCTAAAGTTGCGGATGGTGCTATCTTATTGTCTTCACAAGAGGGAGAAGGCAAAGTGTTAAACACTCAAAATACGTAACCTCTTTCCTGTGATTTATTCGAAGTAATGTGAACCCTCACTTGCTTATTGCTAATTTAATGTCCATCTCAGTAAGGCCCATCTGCAGCATTGCTAAAGTGTTTTAATTCTCTCTCTCTCTCTCTCTCTCTCTCTCTCTCTCTCTCTCTCTCTCAGGTGCGTTTGCAACATGTGTATAAAGCTCCTATCCGTCTCCTGTTTTCAGCTGTGTCATGCCAAATCTCAGTCGTATGTGTGCACGTGTGTGTGTGTGTGTGTGTGTGTGTGTGTGTGCTTCTTTCAAGAGGATCACACATTTTCTGGCTCTTCCCTCTGATTGATTGAATTGGGTGTCGCCTTCTTCAGGTCCACTTCTATGGCCCTGCCCACCATCTCCTGTTAACGTTGCCATAGTGAGGCTCTGCACAGTTTTTACATAAACATCTGTACAGACACACATATACATTCACACAAACACTCACGGGCGCACACGCACACACACAAAGCCACAAACCAAAAGTATTTCATATACATCCTGTTTTTTTTTGTTTGTTTTTTTTGGAATGGGTGGGGAATCAGCGTTTCTTCTTCCTGCCATCTGAGCAACAATGATTCATTCCATTCCGAAACGGCTCTGTTAGCAGCCCAGTACAGAGCGGTCCACTCTGATGGGCCAGGAGGTGTGGATGGGCTTGGGAGACTTTCGCATGGCACGGAACGACCAGCTCTAATTTGTTTCAACTCTTCTCTTTTTGTTCCTGTTTTGTTATTTTAAACAATTTTTATGGCGTTCACGTAGGAATTATGATGAATATTAATATTATTGTTATTGTTTTCTGTAAAAGAAGTTTTATGGTTATAATATTATAAATGACAATTATTAATATTATAAAAAAAAAATAATAAAGAGTTAGGTGTTCGAGGGGGGTAGCCGATTCTGCACTTTCAGTTCAAGCGAGCTTTATTTTCTTAATTCTCTCAGTGATCAAGTTGCACTTGGTGCCCCACATATTGTCATTAAAACATTTTAATTCATTCATTCCATACTTTTTGCTATCACAATCTTCTCTCTGCACAGCTGTGACTGCAGCACAGGCATCATGGGTATTTTTTTCTTCCTATATAGTGGTGCCATGTATTGTTTTCCAACTCCTTTTGCTGTTAGTTTTCTTCTGCGTGCATTTTTTATAGACTTTTTCTTTTTTATTCAGGAGAGTGGAATTGTTATTGTCCTTATTCTTTTTATCTTGTTTCTGCTTCTCTGCACAACCACTACCATCATTTTTAGTTGCAAGTGTGTACAGAAGCTGAGGTCCATGTGCACACAGACACACACACGTACACTTTTTAAAAAAGTATCGATTATTTAGTTTGAAAGTTCTGTACTGGAGGAAAATGGAGTTTTCAACCTGGATCCTAGTTTAAATTCCATGGTTCTTAATACTTAGTGTTTAGTGCCTAGTGTGCTATACCTTGAGAGCTTTGCCTGGTCTGCAGTACCTAGCATGTGGTAACTACCGTGCAGTTCCAAGTGTGTGATCACCAGTGTTCATATATGTAATTTACAAAAAGATGGCATCACTAAATTGAAGCCAGTCTGTAGGATGAGCAGGATGAGTTGTGGGATTAGTGTGCATTACATGTATCAAGGTCTTTCATTTCAGCTTGTACGCATTTTGCGTGCCCTATAAGTTGTGTAAATGGTAAGGTAGAGAGTTACAAGGCTGTGGAATATTAGGAGCTTGTCAAATGCAGTGCAGGATTTGTTGGATTGAAAGAGAAAGAGGCTTTTAGGGTTTTGTGTCAAACTGTTAGTCTGTAAGAAAGAAAAGCTAAGAATAGTGGTTTTTAATTGTTACCTTTATATCAGGTACCTTAAAAGTAAAATGTGGAAGGTGTTTACATATTCCTTTTGGATCAGTGCTACAGATGTATAAACCAAATGACAGTGTGATTTTTCTAAATTAAACTTTTTCACAATTCCTTTAGATGCAAAACAGCAAAGGGTAATTTGGAGATTGTCAAACCAGTACAAGGCACTAGTGCAGGATGTGGATCAGGTCAATTTATGATTTGGTAAATCGTATGGAGTGCAGGATGTGGATCAGGTCAATTTATAATTTGGTAAATCGTATGGCGTTAAGTATAGGTAGATCTTATGACAGGACAGATATATACACTTACTGGTCACTTTATTAGGTACACCTCCTTCTATTGTCTAATTAAACATGCATGTCTTATCAAAAATATGCATTATGTTGTTCTAAAATTACAGACTGTAAACTATTTTTCCTCTACACAATGTTAGTCCCTTTAATTCGTTTTATTGTAGAGATGGCTATCCCTTTAATTCGTTTTATTGTATAGATGAGGATTCCTTGGGTGGTGGATGATCCTCAGCATTGTATGAACAATGAGGAGAGGGTATGTTGGTGTATGTTGCGCTGGTAAGATTGGAGCAGACTCATCAGTGATGCTGAAGTTTTTAGACCTTGTCCAGTCACTGTGCACTTTATTAGACATCTATCATATTACTTTACTTTGTAACATGTCTACATGTAAGTCATTCGGTGCTGTACAGTTTGGCATTTTTAAACCCTTATAAGTGCTTACAGGACACTACAGGGCTCTACAAGATGCTGGTGGCCAGATGTTTTTGGTTACTGCACTATTTATGGTTTAAAATCTGCAGCAGCATCGCTGTGTTCGATCAAATCATAACAGCTTAACACAACCCACCATTATCATATCATCATTACTGCAGTGCTACGTCATACACCACCAAAATAATTTCTGCTCTGTGGTTATTCTGTCCCGTAGGAGTAACAGTACTAAAGTATGTGGAAAATTTGATCATCTACGATCCATAATATAGGACAGCAACGTGCATTTGTATGGTAAAGCAGGAGTGCGATAGTAGGGTGTAAAAACAAGGTGTACATAATAATGTGACTAAGTATGTTGTAAGACCTAATGATGGACACTTTAAAAGAGCTGTGTGTGCGTGTGTCTGTATGCACGCGGGTATGTGTAGCTGTGGCTAATGTTGCCAGATCACAGGTGCATGCTCGGTCATCCTCCTCCTCCTCTTTGTTTCTCTGATCTGTCCAGCTCTTAGTTTTTCCTCTGCTTCCAATCATTTTAATTTTTCTTCCCTTTTTATTTAAGTACAATAATACTTAAAGCGCAACAACAAAGGTTAAAAAGAATTCCAAACTGAGATGAATGATATATATATATATATATATATATATATATATATATATATATATATATATATAAAATAAAGAAATAAATTAATTAAAATGATGTTGTGTTGTTTTTTCAAAGAGCTAAAGTGTGAAAATTAAATGTTGCAGTTAATATTATTTAGTTGTTTACAATTACATATTATTTTTAGTGTTGGAAACAAAAAAAAGGATGACAGATGGTGATTTATTTTGAAGTTCTCTTTAGAACAAGTTAGTTGTATGTACATAGTACATACATAGTATGTATGAAGATAATTAAAATAATTGTTCAAAATGTAATACTCCCTAACTTTGATGCTTGGTCAAAATAGCCAGCTCAAATTGGATCATTCCCCATATAGCCTATTTTATCCGGTCCAGCTGTTAAGATGCAGTCAGCTTATTCCTGCCCTCTGATTATTATTGAGAGGGTTTTTGTGAATGGATATTTTCAGCAAACTACAACTTATTATATAAATAAATTTAAAAAAATTGGGTCATTTAGCAGACACTTTTATCCAGAGCGACTTACAAGGTGAGCACAGGGTTAATCACAACATCCCTGGAGCAATGAGGATTAAGGGTCTTGATTAAAGACCCACACTGGTAACTTCAGTGGACCTGGGATTTGAACCCCCAACCTTCAAATTCATAGCCCAACACCCTAACCACTGAGCTAACCCACCCCTTAATACTCGACTTTCAGAATAAGCTTCAATGGCGTTAGAAAATGATTTCTTAATTGAACTAATTAAACTATTTTTAAGGAAAAAAGGAGGATATAATTTGTGTACAAGTAATCAGGATTCAATCAGGACTTTTGGTGAGTGTTATTTGCCTAAATAATATTGCGATTTTTATAAGGTAATTGTAAGATATTTGTTGGTGGTTTTTATGTGTGGATTAACAAGTGTAACAAGTTATAATGCATGAGGACTGGAGACAGGAGTTTACAGACTCAGGAATTCATTAAAATACACGTGCTGGCCATGGTCTCTGCCCCTCGCATTCCAGCAGTTTGTGGTCAAGTTCTGTGGCTTATAAAGGGCAAACTCGTTATTCAGGTAGAGTCGCCCATCTCTAATCAGTCCATTGTGTCTATCTGCAATGCAACAACTCTTTATACTGCATTTTTGCATAATAAAATGTGTTTATAGCCATAAAATAATTATTGACAGGTGAAATAATGTTTAAAGAGCATTGCTGCTGAAAAAAATACCATTTATCCTCTAAGCACTAATGAAGGTTTGTAAGATGACTTACAATTAAAATAAATAAAAGACTTTCCTCTGCAGTGTTCAGTCAAATACCATGCTGCAGTGAAAATGTTGGAGCAATGACTGCAGTGCTGATTTATTTTGCTGAATACAAACACCTGATCACTAGACAATCTGTACATGGCTGTCATACTCTGTAGATCAGGGGTGCCCACACTTTTCTGGCCCGAGATCTACTTTTCCATTGGACAGGTCATCGAGATCTACCGGGGTCAATCTCTATTTTTTTGACTTTCATATTAAAACCTGTTTACACACATCATGTTAGTATTGTTGAATCTGTTAGAATTGCTCTTTTATTAAACACATTCCAGGAAATAGCACGGAGAAAACCCCAAACACACAGTATATACAAATGTACAACAATCACTATAACCTGCATTTCCCCAAACAGAACATCCATCCATCATCTTCCGCTTTATCCTCTATTAGGGTCACGGGGGGGTTCTCCATGCCCATCCAGGGGAGAACACTTCGGGCTATGGGCAGGTATACCCAGGACAGGGTGCCAATCTATCACTGGGCACACACTCACTCACACAGACACACTCTATATGGGGCAATTTGGACTGTGGGAAGAAACCGGGGAACCCGGAGGAAACTCACGTGGACACGGGAAGAACATGCAAACTCCACCCAGATAGGGATTTGAACTGGGAATCCTTAGCGCTGAGAGGAGACCATGCCAAACACTAAGCCACTGTGCTGCCCCCAAACAGAACATGAATATTAATAAAAGCAAATGCATTTTGAGTTTGACATTGTAAAAAAAATATTTACCCCCCCCCCCCACTCTAAATGAAAGTGGAACACTAGTTCTTTTTGAGCTTCACTCGTCCTTCACTCGTCTTGTCAGTCAAATAAAGTGTAAAAACACAAACAGAAACTATCTACTTACTATGTAACGTAATGTCAATCTAATGTAGGTAATTCTCGAGGCAGTGTTTCGGATTTAGGCTTGGAGGCGTGGCCACGGGTCGGTTTTGGGAACAGCGAGTGAGACGGGGGGGGGTGCAGAACGCTCGCGATTGAGAATAAATCACATAGTGTGTGAATGTGTGCGCGTGTGTGTATAAGCGCTTCCGATACTGGTTTGTAAAAGCGCTGATACGTTATGAACGCTTTTTTTTCCTCAAACTTCCTTCGCGATCGACGTATTGAGCACCCCTGCTGTAGATGCTGTACGGCCACTCAAGAAGGATGAGCCTTGGTCCTCCCAAAAGAAAAAACTTTTTTTTTTTTCTTGCTACAGTTGCTTCGGCTTGCTCTTTTGGGAGTTCAGGCTAGGAATACTGTAAAGCTGCTTTTTGACTGTACTGTTGTGAAAAAAACACTATAAATAAACTACTTGAACCTGAATCTATTTTTAGAATAAATATTTAACATGAGCGCACACGTTAATAGTTTTACACTATTATTTTCCATTTATTGTTTATCTTTTAATTTAGATCTTGAGCAGCATGGTGGCTTAGTGGTTAGCACGTTCAGTTCGAATCCCAATCTGGATGGAGTTTCCATTTTCTCCCCGTGTCCGCATGGGTTTCCTCCCACAACATGGATCATGGTCAATTGAATTCTCGAAATTACCCCATATAGAGTGTGTTTGTGTGTGTGTGTGTGTCTTTGTGAGTGTGTGCCCAGCGATGGATTGGGCGCTGCCCTGGGTGTATCTGCCCAGTGCCCAAAATGCTCTCCCCTGCGACCCTAGTATAGGATAAAGTGGAAAATGATGAATGGATAGAATTTAGATTTTTTTTTTTTTTTTTATTTTATTTCAATTTATAAAGTTTTGTTATTTCAGCCTTTTCCTCTTTCATGCTTCATTTTTGTGTAAATGCTATTTATAGTGTAAATTTCCTGCTTCATTATTCTGAAATTCCTTTTAGTAATTTTTCAACCTTTTATTGCTGCGTAATATTTGTACAGACTGTATTTTTTTCTATTAATTAATTAATTCATTCATTCATTCATTCATTCATTATCTCCCGCTTATCCTCTATTAGGGTCGCGGTGGGGTTCCCCATGCCCATCCAGGGGAGAACGTCTCGGGCGCTGGGCAGATAGACCCAGGACAGTGCGCCAATCCATTGCTGGGCACACACTCACTCACACAGACACACTCTAAACGGGGCAATTTTGGGAATTCAATTAACTTGATCCATGTTTTTGGACTGTGGGAGGAAACCGGAGAACCCGGAGGAAACCCACGCAGACACGGGGAGAACATGGAAACTCCACCCAGATGGGGATTCGAACCGGGAATCACTAGCGCTGAGAGGCGAACGTGCTAACCACTAAGCCACCGTGCCGCCCTTAATTAATTTATTTACTTTAAATTTATTTATTTACTATAAACTAGTGTTGGTTTGTTAGCCTTTTTGTTTGTATTTCTTTCTTCACATATTTGTATTTATTCTCTTTACTCTTAGCAGTACATTTTTGCTGTGGTTAAATCTTTTGCAATTAGGTCCCATGTTCTATTCCCTCCTATGACTTGCTAAAGAGGGTTTACTCTGCGTACTCTAGTTTCCTCACACATTCTAAAAACATGCCAATTAGTTAATTGGAGATGCTAATTGCCCGCATGTATTTTTGTTACAAATCCAATCAAGTGATGCCGTTTTTTTTATTTTTATTTTTTATTTCTCCCAAATCTTTCCCCTTTTTTCTGCTCTTGTTTCGCTTACCCACCTTTCTCATTTTGATTTATGTTTTATAAATTTACTCTTCTGTCACTGTTTAACTTGATGAAATGCTCTGAGCTCAGCAGGAATGTCTGTTTTCCCTCTGAGCCTGCACTGCAGAGGCAATTCAGAGCTAAGTAATGGAGCACCGATGTAGCTGATGGTTCATCTGCTAGGATGATATTTATAACTCTGGTGTTATCTGATCAGTGATTCTAATAATGATGTATATTAACACGTGTATACATATATACAGTTCTGCTCTATACTGTGCAATGTAACACTGATATTCTGGTAATGTAAGGCTTCCTCTCTGCTGCTGACACAGCTGCATTTTGTGTGTGTGTGTTTGTGTGTGTGAGAGAATGCACCGAGCTACCTATACTGCAAGCATGCATGGATCCACCGAGGATTAAAACACAGCGCATGTGTTTCAGGTAAGTACGTTGTTATTTGATGGATCTGAAGGTTGCTGCAGCATTTGTCTGCTGGTGTTTTGTTCTCAATTGAATGTGTTTATGATGTGTGTATTAAAACATGGCTGCCATCAGTGTTACACTGATTTCTCAAACCAGTAATGAAATTTAATTAGCACAATTGATTCAAAAGTCTGATTAGCAATGGTCAGGATCAATACAGATCAACAACTTGATTAAGAACCAGTGATAGAGCCTGAAACAGGGTTCATCCCATTGCTATTATCCTTTAATTCCCTGTATTCATGTTCTGTTTTACAATCTCGGTTTCTTCAGTAAGAATAAAATTGGTTTGCTTAACTGTAACTGCTATACTTTTAGCTTGTCCATTTAAGTCTCCATCATTAGTCTCTATCAAAGCGCCTAAAAGCGTTTTCTTTATCTGTACTATTACATCATTTAACTTGTTTGTTTTACTGAAAATGTGCACCTTAAATTTGAAAGCATAATGCAAATTTCACAATGAAAACCAATGTAGTAAATAATTAATGACTTCAATAGGTCATTATTTGCATTCTTCTGCTTATGTCTTGCTTGTTTATTTTTCTTTCCTTTGCTTTTTTATATTCTTGCTCATTTTGGACTTTGGTTTAATACTACTATCAGAGCTAAAGCAAATATTTCTGTCTTTGGGTATTTTTTTGCTGTCAAAATAGTCTTCAGTCTAGTTTTTTTCTATTGTGCCCCCTCCCCCACAAAAATGGCAATAGAAGAAATTATGGAATGCTTATTCAAAAATAAGAACATTAAAAACAAAATGGCAAGAGGACTGCGACAGGCAATTAAACAACAAACTACATAAAATCACAGGAAAAGAAAATACCACTCTTAGCTTAATGCATAGCCATTTACTGAAAGAACTTTTAATGAAATTAAATGCCAATCAAGCAAAATAAATCTTGCTCGACTGTCACAAGCTTCACTCCATAAAACACATGTACTTTAAAGACTTCATCAAATTAAAATTCCTAGCCTTTTTGGAAAAAAAACCCCACCTATTATAATAACTGCAGTAACTTCACAATCAATAAGAACTGTAAAAAGCAACCAAAATATGTTAATAATAGACATCTGAGATGAAAGATTATGTAATAGATGATATAATGAATAATATGAGAATATATATATATATATATATATATATATATATATATATATATATATATATATATATATATATACATATCTTATTGTGGCATAAAACATGCTTTTCTTTGCTATTACTATCACCAGGATGGTGTGTTTACCTTTGAGATGTTTGGTGAGAATCTTAATTCCGCTCTTGCTCACCTCTCTCTGGGCATGGACAGGTAAGTAATAAAAATTACACAGTAACGGTTTGTTCAAGTTTCATAAAGCATCACTGTCGTATAAGGATCAAAATTTGCTTTGTGAAACATCTATCCAATTAGCTCTTAGAAAAATCATTAGCCTAGGGGTTCACATACTTTTCCCAGCCTGCACTGTGAACATTTACATGTTGTGTTCAATAAAACCATGCAAACTTATTTTTTTGTGTGGTATATAGTTTAAGTTTTTCTTTTTTTTATATATAGTGCTTTTAACAACAGTACATCGTCACAAAGCAGCTTTACAGAGTTAAAAGCCTATAAACCCCCAAAGAGCAAGCTGAAGCGACAGTGGCAAGAAAAGCCTCCGTTATGTTGTTATTTTAAGGAAGAAACCTTGGGAGGACCAAGGCTCAGTGGGGCACTCATCCTCCTTGAGCAGCCGGGCAGCATCAACAGTGTAGGACAGCCATGTACATATTGTGTTGAGATCAGGTGACCATATTTAACAAATAGAAAAACTCAAACAACTGGAAAACTACATGTAAGTCCAATTAATATCCAGGTTCCATTCAGTAATCGTCGTAGCCGCAGTGCTTCGGCAGAGCCATGGATAAGGATCTGACTACACCTCCAGGAAACTGGTCACACCTTAAAAGAAACACGTGTTGGCTTATACAATTAGATTAGCTCACTCAGATACTGTGGAGCTGGATTATGTAGAATTGTATATGTTATCAATACAATTTTGTTCTTTTGTAAGTTTAATAACATAGGATTTATTTCTTATCTTGGAAATGTTACAAAAAAAAGATTAAAATTCTATCAATAGAGAGCTTTGTGAGAGAAAATTACGACATTTACTTCTTCATTTCAATGTTTAGCAGAAATTTGTGTGTGTCATCTGAATAAAATACATGTATATGCAAATTAGTAAAGTTAAAGGTAAACAATTAATAGTCATGAGTCCTTATTTTTATGCATTGCCCACACAGATGCAATTGAGCCTGTCCCTAAGATTAATGGACACCGACATTCAAAGGTCACTGTACAGGAAAACATAACTCATACCTTTGACTGCCAATCAGAGGGCTGGAACTCACAAGCCCCACCTCTACTTACCTGGTACCTGAATGGTGAGAAACAGAGTGAAGTGACTGGTAGTCAGGGGGAGGGTCGCTTGGTCATGATGTCTCCAGATGACCCTGGCAAGATAAGACACAGTTCAGAAAGGAACAGCACCTTCACTCTCCAACCCAGAAAGTGGGACCGTGAGCTGGTGTGTACTGCCTCAAACCCTGGGGTCAAAGAAAGCTACAATGCCACAGTTATCCTGAATGTACAATGTAGGTATTCCCACACACATACTTCTGTAATCTAAATGATGACAATTATTTAGGTGAATCTGATGTAAAGTATTAGTTGGTATTATACAATGGGTAGTTCTGGTTCTTAAATTTGATTGGCTGATCTGTTTTTCCAGCCTTGCCATTATTGAAAATAATGCACACCCCTTACCGCTTCACATTTGTATCAATGTGTGATATACATCACATTATTTTAAATCATAAAGTACAGATTATTATAAACAGTGAGCCAATTCCTGATGAACATTAAGCTTGTTGTAGCTTTTTAAAATAAAATGGGTTCTGTAATTTGGCCGCTAGATGGCAGTTTTTGATTTTTAGAGAAACCGAAATCAGTGATTAGGTTCACTTTAAAAATCAGTACTATAAAATTCTTATTCTGCCCGACCTCCTGGACTACCAATGTAAAACATTAATTAAAGTACAATAAGATAAACATTACAAATTATACAAGCTTATACATAATATGTGTTCATACACATAGTATAATATATATAGCACAGACTCTGGAGTGATAAATGTACTGTTACATTGCGGATTATGATTTTTTTTTTAAAATTCTGCAGTCAATTAACGCATTAATTAATTAAACATTGTTTTTTTATTATAGTTTGTAACCATTTTCTAAAAGCTTCAAAATTTTAAGATTCAAGAATTTATAAGCACAAGAAACAGCGGTTACAATATACTATAAGAATTCTTATTCTTATTGCGACCTCCTGGACTACCAATATCCATCCATTATCTTCCGCTTTATCCTCTACTAGGGTTGCGGGTGAGCTCCCCATGCCCATCCAGCGGAGAGTATTTCAAGCGCTGGGCAGATAGACCCAGGACAGGGCGCCAATCCATCATTGGGCACACACTCACTTACACAGACACACTATGTATGGGGCTTTTTTGAGAATTCAATAGACTTGATCCATGTTCTTGGACTGTGGGAGGAAATATATATATATATATATATATATATATATATATATATATATATATATATATATATATATATATTTATATTTCTTGACCAGTTGTGTTATGTTATGTGACCAGGTGAGATCTTCACTGATGTAGACTCAATGAGCAGTGGTTGGTGTTTTTCTGCTCTCCTCCGATGATCAACAATCATCTCATTTGTTTTGTCAACATTCAGAGATAAATTGTTGTCCTGACACCAGGCCACCAGATTAGCCACCTAATGTAGTATGTAGTAATAGTATGATGTCTCGTCACCCCTGTGATCAGACCCAAGATTGTGTGTCATCTGCAAATTTCAGGACACTGGTGTTACTGTGAGAAGTAGCACAGTCATTGTGAACAGGGTGTACAGCATAGCCCTGGGGTGTCCCTGTGTTAATAATCCGTATGTTGAAAGTATGGTTTCCAATCCTAACTGACAGTCTGCTTGTAAGAAAATCCAGCACCCAGTTACACAAAGAGGGTTTCAGTCCAAGAGTGTAGAGCATTTCAGTAAACTTGGATGGAATGATTGTGTTGAATGCTGAGCTGTAATCAATGAACAGCATTCTTACATTGCTGTCTTTAGTCTTCAGGTTTACTAAAGCCATGTAGAGAGCAGTGCATATGGCATATTAAGCTGATCTAGTTGATCTATAAACAAATTGAAGAGGATCCAGAGTGTTGGGTATTTTGTCTTGTATATGAGCCAGGGTGAGCTTTTCAAAGCACTTTATAACAGTGGAAGTCAGTGCAACAGGTCTGTAGTCATTAAAGGAAGCAACTATGCTTTTCTTTGGTAATGGCACAATAGTCGCTGCCTTAAAACGTGTAGGAATTTGTGTATAAGTTAAAAAGTGGTTGAATATGTTTGCAAAAACAGCCAGCTTAGTTCATTTGCACATGAACTGAATGCACGACCTGTATGTATGTATGTTGTCTGGGCTGGTTGCTTAAGTTGACCCTGTGCAGAATCATCCTCACTTCAGGATTACATTTACATTTAGTCATTAAGCAGACGTTTTTTATCCAAAGTGACTTACAAATGTGAACACCACAAATCAGTTGTTGTTCAGCAGATGAAACTGTAAGACCAGGTCCAAGTGACTTCTTGCTCGCTTGGACCCTTTTAGTTGGTTTGGTGTTGAGGGTTTCAAAGCTGGCATAGAAGTCATTCAGCTCATCAGGTAGTCTAGCATGGCAGTTGAGTTCCACTCTGTGCTTATTTTAATAATCATTGAGGTGTTTCAGACTGTAACAGGTGCCTAGGTGTCAGGTTGGGAGGGCTGGGCCACTCCCCCCTGTCTCCCGTGTTTCGGGGTTGGCCGTGTAGGGCTTCCGTAGGTAGGGACCCATCCCCTTGAACTGGAATTGGGTCCTACCTGATCTCATGTGGCCTGCTGGCGGTATTTTAAGCACGCTTGTCCCGTGAGCCAGCAGGCCAGCACTTTTGCTTATGTATGTGCTTGTGCAGATACAGGTGTGTTACGCCGGGTGTCTGCGTTTGGTTTGGTTTAGTTATTTGTTAAGTTTTCTTCCGGCACGTTTCGCCGTGCCTTCAGCGGCGTTCCCGCTGTCTCGTTTTGTTTCTGTGTTTTTGCTTCCAGCACGTCTCGCCGTGCCTTCAGCGGTGTTCCCGCTGCCATCTGATAATAAACGGATATTTGTTTGCTTACCTGGTTGCCTGGCTCGCTTCCTGCAACCACACCGTGCTGCGCCGCCCTCTCACGGACGGCGCCCCGATCGTGACATTAATGCTGGCCTCCCAAATCCCTGTAAAGTCCAGGAGTCCTCATCCGGGTAAGCGCGCTGTTTTTCTATTTTTCTCCGTGGTCGCGTTCCCCGGCTTTCGGTCCGCTCCGGCGGTTAGCGCACGTTAGCCGCGTTAACTTCGGAGCTAGCCCGTCATTAGCCGCATTCTCCGGCTGCGGCACCGGCTATATTAACTCGCCGCTAGCCCCGCCAGTAGTCGCCTCTTCGGCTGCAGCATCGGCTACTTTAATTCGGCGTTAGCCCCGCCATTAGCTGCGTTTTTTCGGCTGCAGCACCGGCTACATTAACTCGGCGCTAGCCTCGCCAGTAGTCGCCTGTTCGGCTGCAGCATCAGCTACTTTAATTCGGCGTTAGCCCCGCCATTAGCCGCATACTCCGGCTGCAGCACCGGCTACATTATGTTGGCGTTAGCCCCGGCGGTAGTTGCTTATTCGGCTGCAGCATCGGCTACTTTAATTCAGCGCTAGCCCCGGCATTAGCCGCATTTCTTCGGCTGTAGCACCGGCTACATTATCTTGGCGTTAGCCCCGCCGGTAGTCGCTTCTCCGGCTGCAGCATCGGCTATTTTAACTTGCCGCTAGCCCCGCCATTAGCCGTGTTTTTCGGCTGCAGCACGGCTATATTATCTCGGCGTTTGCCCCGCCATTAGTCGAGTCCCCGGCTGCAGCATCCCGGTTACATTAATCCGGCGCTAGCCCCGCCAATAGCCTTTTGTTCCTACTGCAGCAATCGGCTACGATAGCTTGGCGCTAGCCCTGCCATCTCATCTCTGCTGCAGTGTTCGCTCCCCGGGGGTTGGAACGATGAGGGGAATCGACCGGGTCCCGGATTATGGGGAGATCGTGCTCCCTCTCTCGGCCCCGATTAAGCTCCCGGCACCCTGCGACAGGGTGGCTTTGAAGCCACTGCCGTATATTATCGGCTGCCGCAGGGTGTTCGAACTAGTAACCAATCGGGACCTTTCGGAGTGAGAGCGGGTGCTGTTCTACCTCTCCCGACTCCTGGGACCTGCGCTGAGGTGGGCCGAGGGCCTGGTGGCCTCAGGGGACGTCTGCCTCACCTCAGCGAGCCGGTTCGAGGCGGCGCTCTTATGCCCGCTCCGTCGGCGAGCACCTGGACACGGTGAAGAGGCTCCTCAGCACGAGCTTCTCTACGCTCGATCCTCCGTAAGAGCCTTCCTGCTCCACGGATCACCCACTCCGCGAGTTCTTTCTCGCCGCTAGGGATCTGCCGCGCGATGCTCCGTGCGAGCCTCCCTGCTCCACGGATCACCCGCTCCGTGAGTTCTTTCTCGCTGCCAGGGATCGCGTGCGTTTTCCCCCTGCGAGTTGCCCTGTGCTGGCAGCGAGTCTCTGCAGGAGACGCGGCGCAGTCTGCGCGTGGGGACGTTGTTTTCCGTCCCGCTGTGCCCCGATCACGTGCCTCCACGGGCTGTCAGCGAGCCACTGAACGTGATCTGTGAGCCGCTCTGCCCGCGTATTAAGCCGCGCCGTGCCGCCTAGGTCTTTCCGCTCGCCATCAGCGAGACCTCGCCTGCCGCGAGCGGTTTTCCGCCCGCCTTCAATGAGCCGCCGCGTGAAGTTCCGCGTGTTTCTCAGCACAGTTTTCCTCGCGTTTCTCCTCGCGAGGCTCCCCGCGATTCTCCTCGCGATTCTCCCTGCGGTTCTCCTCGGGATGCTCCTTGCGGTTCTCCTCGCAATTCCCCTCACGATGCTCCTCGGGTTTCGCCTTGCGTTGCATGCTCGCGATTCTCCTCGCGATGCTCCTTGGGTTTCGCCTTGCGTTGCTCCCCGCGATGCTCCTCGCGATGCTCCTCGCGATGCTCCTCGCGATGCTCCTCGGGATTCTCTTGCCGATGCTCCTCGCGGTTCTCCTCGCGATTCTCCCCGCGATGCCCCTCGTGTTCTTCAGCGATCCACGAAGCAACCGCCCTGCGACTGTGAGCCGCGCCGCTAGGGCGTCCCCGCTCACCGTCAGCGAGACCCTGCTCGCCTCCGGCGAACCGCCACTCTTCTTCGCAGCGTGGTCCGCCCATCGCTCCATGCTGAGCGCATGGCGCTTGTCACCCGGTTCAGCACCACCAGCGGGCCGCCCCCTGATCTGTGCCGTGCTGCGAGTGACCCGCGTAGTGCCGCCTGCAAGTTTCGCAGGGTTCAGGCCATCGAGCCGGTCAACGGTTGCCGTCCTGCGTCGGTCACGTCTGTCCCACAATTATGCATGCTCTCTTGTACCTTGTATCTTGCTTTATTACCCTTATACCAGCTTTGTTTTCATTCATTTATTCATTATCTCCCGCTTATCCTCTATTAGGGTCGCGGTGGGGTTCCCCATGCCCATCCAGGGGAGAACGTCTCGGGCGCTGGGCAGATAGACCCAGGCCAGGGCGCCAATCCATCGCTGGGCACACACTCACTCACACAGACACACTCTATATGGGGCAATTTTAAGAATTCAATTAACTTCATCCATGTTTTTGGACTGTGGGAGGAAACCCACGCAGACACGGGGAGAACATGGAAACTCCACCCAGATGGGGATTCGAACCGGGAATCCCTAGCGCTGAGAGGCGAACGTGCTAACCACTAAGCCACCGTGCTGCCAGTTTGTTTTTAGTTATAACTAATATTCAACCCAATATTGACTTACTGTTGTTAGCTTTTTTACAGTGGTGTTCTAGCCTTGCATGTTATGGTTGAGTTGATTGTCCTAGCTCTGGACAGATTATTTCATTTAGAAAATTATGCTATATAAAAAATATTTAGTTTACTATTATTATTGTTACTATATGCAGTTTTTTTTGTTAAAAGCTAAATTCTTAAAGACTCTTTGGGTTGCCTTTATTCCCCATATAGTTCATCCCGAGATTCTTCATGTGAAAGCTCATTACAGTGAAACTTCGGACCCTGGGCTCTCATTGGTTCTGTTCGCATTAGTTCGTTCAAATCCTCCTGCAACCATCACATGGGTAGATCAGTTTGGCCAGTTGGTGGCTAACACTTCTGACTTTCTCATTGTGGACTCGCGAAGCCACCCGTGGTTGGCAAATCACAGCCTGCAGGTCATGCTAAGCACCCTTCCAGGTAATGTCTCAGTCAATGTCAACAACAGCCTTGGCTCTGCGCACACAAACCTTACACTCTCAGGTAATAAAATTGTAATCATTTGTATTAAGTGTTAGCTTAATAGCATCATCAGACAGTGCATTACTTCAAAGGTAAAATGATTTCTTTTAATCTCCTCTTAGAATTTCTACAATCCAGGGTGGAGGTGCCGATGCTTGGAATTGTCACAGGTGGTGTTGTGGGATTTGTTACTCTTCTGATCCTCACTCTGATGGTGCTCTGCCTTTTGCATAAGGACAAAGGCAAAGCTATTGGTACTTCCATCTGTTTCTATAACCCATACCCAGCCTACAAACCTGTGTTCCAAACACATACTGCTTTCTCATACTTTAAACTGCACACATTTTTTCTGTGCATTTTTTCCTCTCCCAACACTAAGCCCTACCTTCGGCTTACACCCTAAAGTGAACCCTGCCCCAAACGTTAAAATGTGTTTTATTGTTTCTTATCTCATACCTGCAACATAACCACCTATTATCCTCCTTACGCCAAAGTTGGTTTCCCAGGTTTATATGGTGTATTCTAACTTAACATAACCTTCTCTCCACCATGTTTACCACTGCTTACACCTTTACTCTTTAAATCACATAAATTATCCCTTCCTGCTTTTAAACTACTATAATTTTAACATTTAATAACCCAATAAAGCATCCAACGGTTTGCATTATTGTGAAAAAATCATGGGAAAGAGGTATTGTTGATGCATGATTCGTAACTGTGATCGATTCACAATGATGCATGCCCTCTTATGCCTTTTTACTTTAATAAAATGGTTATAACAACACTATAATAAAAAGGGTTTAATTTATAAATGTATTTATTTTAAACTAAATATTTATTATAATTTTTTTGTTTTCATTATTTTAAAATTATGTTTATAATAGTTTCATGTACTTACTTTGTCTGTGTGTGTGAATTCTGCAGTTTCCTCCCACAGTCTAGAATCATGAATTCAAGGTAAATTCACTGCTATAAATTGCCCCTAAAAAGTGTGTGAGTGATTGTGCCCAGAAATGGATTGGTGCCCTGTCCTGTGTGTTCTTGTTCCTGTCGGGAGAAATCCTTTCTCTGATCCCCATTTGTGCCCTACCCTTGGAAACTGTAATGGATTAGGACACACGTGGCAAAAGACGTCATCTGCGAGTTCACAGGCATGTTCTTCAGGAGGGGGGAGAAGTTTCAGCAGCCGTGTATGGAGTGGAAGACGCTGGGGTGCGACACTCGTGTTGAAAGACGGTTAGACGCGGAATGCTCCTGACGCCGGACTGCTGGGGACCTGCTGCTTTTGTGTAGCCATTACGATGGAAGACTCTACGTTGATCGAAATGGCCTACGCTGGAGAGATGATGTCAGGAGCTCATGGACAGGCTTAGTCAAAGCCATGTGCAAGTAGGCAAGAAGACTCCAATCTCTTTCCCTTTCTCCATGGCAGCTTGTGCACACAAGCATCAACATAATCACCCCCTCTCCTCTCCTTGGGGACAGGCAGAGTCAGTGCATTAATCAGGAAGATTGATTAGCCTACCTGATGCCTCTCCGCCTGATGACATGTGCAGCCTCATGCAACCGTAAAATATAAACAACCTAATATGTGTGCATTTGCAGAAATACTACCACCTGCAGATTTTCATTCATAAACTCTTACAAAAGACTTTAGTCTGGAGCACTGCATAGCATTTTACATTTGTATTTATAAGTATACTTACAAACTTTTTCTTTGTATTTTTTCATCTCATCAGAGGAACCTATGACAATTTCCATTAGACGTAAATGGTACGTAAACACTATTCACTGTGTTAACAAACTTGAGTTTTGTTTGAAAGCTATGTAATTTAGAGCAAATAAATTTAGATTTTCTGATTTGATTTTGTTTTTTAAACATGCACTTTAAACACTGTTTTTCAGTAATGATGCTGAGAGAGTGCAGATGAACGGAGCCTATATCCCAAGAGAAAACATGTCCCTGCCCTCCAATGTACCTCTTAATGAGCACATCACCCTTTGTAAAGGTAAGTCATATTAAATATTAAAGGTAAGTCTTATTATTAAATCCAATCTATGAACCAGAGTTTAATGAGACGTGTTAAAATACAGTCAGCTGTATAAAACAAGCTTTAGATTGAAATCAAGAAACAATAAATTAATTATCATAAATCACAAATAGAGTCTATAAATCTAAAATTAAAGATAAGCAATGAATTCAATATGTTGCCATCATGGTTAGAATAAATATATTTCTTACAAATATTTCAGAATAAAGACAATCCACTTGCGGTATTACTGTGGTTTTATGTGATTGATTGGAACAGTAGCAAAAGTAGCAGGTAATTGATTGTCAATTCATTGAGAAAAAATGATACATTGTTTACAAAAAAAAAAAAATGGCTTCATAAGTAACCAAATCAGTAACTGATTTCACCTGCATGTAATTGATTATAATTATGACTCGTGGAGACATGTGACCTTGAAGGTCGAAAGTTTTTTTAGAGATAAAGAGAGCAGAGATAAAGGTGTGGAAAATGATCAAAATTGTGTAAAAAGATTAGGTTATATATACAAATTTGTTCTTGTTTACTGATACTGTCCATGAAATCTGACTGAGCTTCAGTTGTTTCAGTTGTCATTAACCTGCAATGAAAACACAGGTGCATCTGACACAACTACTGATTTTATTAAGGGGTGTTGACGACAACATCAACGTGACAGAGGAGCTGCTTGACCTCAAATTTACATACCTTATATTTAAGGTATTCTATACAGTTTGTTGGATATTATCTGGTTCTCCAGATATCAAGAAATTGTGTCAAGGTAATTGTGACAATAAAAATATCCAAATTTCATATAACTTTTGTTGTGAAAAAATGTCATATGGAACTATTGGCCCCCTGATTTAGGTTAACGGCCACGTTAAGTTTAGAATTGTGCCATACTGCTATTTTTGGATGTTGGAATAAACAATTGATGTTGTGGTTTGTAAATTATCGCATGTTAATCCAATTAATACTGAATATTAATTTCTCCTAATACAGATTTCCATTTTTAAATGGTCAGGGCTACTCTAAAGTAGACCAATAATAAAAAAAATAAATTTTCAAGGATTTGAATTGTTATTGTTTTTTTTAAAAGCTTAGGTGCAGGTACCCACTACTGTGCAAATGGCAATATTTACAACAATAAAGAATATAGAATAAAATTAAAGTATCTAAAAAAGTATGGAATTAAATAAAATGAAATATAAATCGGATAAGGGAACGTTCAAGGATGTATGGAAAAGTCTGTGGGTGCCGTGAAAGAGAAGTTAAGTGAAAAAGTGCAAGGTGCAGAGTTTATGTAAGGTGCCAGTTGTGTGAGTTGGGCAGTACACAGTTCTACTGGCCGTTCCACAGTCTGACTGCCTAGGGAAAGAAGCTGTCTCTAAATCAGCTGGTTCTGGTCTTAAAAATTTTGAGCCTCTTTCCACTTGGCAACTGTATGAACAAGCAGTGGCTTGGGTGAATGGGGTCCTTTATGATACCTCTAGACCATTAGATAGTACAATTCCATACCAGTTGGTAATGCTTCCTGTCAGGACACTTTCTATGGTACAGGTGTACAAATTCTTGAGGATACTGGGGTTCAAACCAATCCTTCTAAGCCATTTAAGAAAGTTGGAGGCGTTGTTGGGCCTTCTTTACCACCCATGTGGTGTGTTCTATGCCCATCAGATCCTCACTGATGTAAACACCAAGGAACTTGAAGCTGCTGGCCTTCTCCACCGCAGTCCAATTGATGGAGAGTGTACTCTCTCCTGCTTCCTAAAGTTCACGATCAGCTCCTTGGTCTTGCTGACATTTAGAGAGAGGTTATTCTCCTGGCACCAGTTCTCCAGGATCTTAACCTCCTCTCTGTAGGCCGATTCGTCGTTATCGGAAATCAGACCTATGATCATTGCGTCGTCAGCAAACTTGATGATGACATTGGAGCTGTGTCTGGCTGTACAGTCATGGGTATATAGGGAGTACAGAAGCGGGCTGAGCACACAGCCCTGTGGGGCACCAGTGTTGAGGGTCAGTGGGGTGGATATAATGTCAGTGGATCTGTTCCGCCTGTATGCAAACTGTAGCGGGGCCAAGGTATCAGGTAATGAGGAACAGATGATATCCCTAACCAGTCTCTCAAAGCATTTGCTTGTGATCGAGGTTAGGGCAACAGGTCTCCAGTTTTTCATACAGGTAGTGCTGGCTGTCTTTGGAACTAGAACAATGATGGCCTGTTTGAAGCATACAGGCACAACCGAGAGAAGTAGTGAGGTGTTATAAATGTCTGCATAACCACCTGATAATTCCTTATAGTAGACTTTAAACACTCTCCTGGGTATGAAGGCGGTGACTGTGTCTACGTATTCGTCAATACGTAGGGCATGATTGGTCAGACCACTGGCGTACCTCCTTGATGGTAGGCGGCTCCCATTTCAGCCTCTTCCTATAGGTGGGCATTAACAGGACGGAGGATTTTCTGAGCACCAAAAAAAAAACAAACATTCTGGATGTTTGCCACTATGCCTGAGTACCTGCAGTACAGTAAATTATTTTTTTTTCAGGATGTCCTCCAGGCTCCAAGCAGAGCACTTTGGGCAAGAGGACAAAATGTGATGAAGAGGAAGAGGACCTCTCATTGGCATACGCAGCCAGAGGTCAGAAGTCACGACACGACAAAGTGTGTGTTTTAAGTGCACTCGGAGATGGGTACAAATTAATGTTATATCATTTTGTGTTTTTAAGAATGTAATTTTCTCTTAGGTTTTGCCAGATACCCTATGGTTGGTTACATCTACAAGGTGAACAGCACCAGCAGTGATGAGATCTGGCTTTGATCATGTTCACACACACACACACACACACACACACACACACACACAAACACACTCTCTTTTTCTTGAATTTCTAACTTTTTAAAGTAAATTACATTTAAAATGATTTTTATTTTTATAATTTTTTTTTTTAGCCCTGCAAACCAAAACAGATGAAATAAATTTAAAAGGAAATAACTTATTAATCATAATATTAATAAGTTAAACACTATGGTTCGTTTAACCATGATGTGAGGTGAACCGTGATATGAGGTGATATGTTTAGACCTGTCATTAAACTATAAACAGGCTAAAGTGAAAATTAATCAAATTTTATTGTTTAATGATTTTTCAAAAGTAAAATCTAATTAAAAAAGTAATTTACTGAATTTTACATACTGGAGTTAAATAAAGCATACATTTTTATGTTTTCTAGTGAAATTCAGCCATAAACACATCAACTGCAGATGCTATGTTAACTTCTTAAGACTTAGAAAATGAAAATATGTCTGTCAAATGCACGGGATACAATGAGGACCAGAAACAGGATATTTCAAGCACAGGCATGCTGTATGTCTTGCCCTGGCTTGTCTAGGCTGCACACCAATCCCCCCTTCTCCAAAGTGTCATCCATTGCTCTACCTTGTTTTTCAGAGGTATGCAAAACTACTTTATATTATAAAATAAAAGTTACACATTACCTGGTTAACATCTTTCAACATGAAGTATAATAAATCTAGACAAATCGTTCTACATCTTTTACAAACACATCTCTACCCTACACTGATTAATTATCTAGGACTAAAACAGAACAACTCTCTTTAGTTATAATTCAAAATAGCACCCCCAAACGCAGGAAGAACTGAAATGTCCACTTCATGAAAGACCTTTAGTTCAGTATTTTTTGTAATTAAAAAGGATGTCAAACAAAGTACAAATTGCCCCATATAGAGTGTGTGTGTGTGTGAGTGAGTGTGTGCCCAGCGATGGATTGGCACCCTGTCCTGGGTCTATCTGCCCAGCGTTAGAGATGTTCTCCCCTGAATGGGCATGGGGAACCCCACCGCGACCCTACTAGAGGATAAAGCGGGAGATAATGAATAAATGAATGAATGATGATACTTTTGCAATTTTTTATTTTACAAATATTATGACAACTTGGACAAATCATTCGGCCAGTAGGAAAGGTACAATTGTAGCTTAGAGAGGTATGGTATTGTGAAAAAAGGAGACTGAGCACTTAACTTTGGGGGGGCATATTTTCTCACAGTGACTGTTATGAAGAATTATTCTGAGTACAAGACAACAATTACACTGCATTAGCAAACTTGTTAAACATTACCTTTCAAGCCATACAACCTAAAAAAAACTGCAGCTTTTACAAGTTTTTTTTTAATGTGTTAAGCATTTTGGCCATTTTGGCTACTGCATTTTGGCAATGATTCCAAGCACATGTGAAATTATTAAAATAGTATTTTCTGGCGCATGATTTTAGTGCTGCATTATGTTTATTATTTTTTTATTCTGTTTGTGTTTGTGGGATGATCAGAAATAACTTTTTGACTACCTTCCTTATATTGTGTTAGTTTCTCTCATAGCCAAGACAGCCCTGACCCGATGAGTGATTTCAATAGACCCCGAAAGGTGTACAGTGGTATCTATATCCAAGTTACCAAGCTTAACAGCAGTGCTTTCAAATTCTGTAAGTTGCAAGATAAGGCCTCTGTGGTTTGGACCAGTTTGTCCAGCAAATCCCACAGATGTTCGGTTGGATTAAGATCTGGGAAATTGGATTGAGATCAGAAGTTAATACCTCATACTATTCCTGAAATATGGATTGGAATATTCATATTCAATGCTTTTATTTAGGGTAAAAAGACTGTTGGCCAAAATCTTTCATCCGTCCTTTCTCCAATATGGTGCCGTTGTCATGTCTTCTTTGACAGCTGTGTCACTGAGGTGTATAAATGAAACTACAACAGCACTGCTGCACTAAAACAATGCAATGCATCTGTGTCACTGCAGAGATGGCAATAAACAATACAACATACTTGCCCTGGCTGTGTGTTTCAGATCATTGTCACGCTGGAAGACCCATCATCAATGCTCTTACTGAGGGGGAAAAAGACTGCTGGCCAAACTCTATAATCCATTCTTTTTCCAATATGAAGCAGTTGTCCTGTTTTATTTGACAGCAGTGTCACTTCACCCCAAAGTGTGCTGTTCATCTTTCTTCTTCCTCCAAACACGCTAAATGGAGTTGGTACCAAATAGCTCTATTTTAGTCTCATCTCTTTGGTATAAGTTAGTGGAAACTAGACTGGATTGAGTGTTGGGGAGGGAGTCTTTTATACAGGTAACAAGTTCAAACAGGTAAAATTAATACAGTATAGAAGGTTTCTTGAGGAAAAAAAAAGTCTATGAGAGCCAGATATCTCGTTGGAAGGTGATTAAATACTTATTTCAGACAATAAAATGCAAATTAAGTATTTGAAAAATCATACAATTTCTGAATCATTCATTTTATTCTGTCACAGTTAAAGTGTACCTATGACAAAAAGTTCAGACCTCTCCATTCTTTGTTGGTGAGAAAACTTGCAAAATCTGCAGTGTATGAAACACTTATTTTTCCCCACTGTGTTACTCACTTTACCTCTCAGTGGTCATACAGTTATACTTGGTCAGTGTACTTTTGTCCAAGTTTGAAATGTAATAAAATGTTAAAATATACAGATTGCATATATATATATATATATATATATATATATATATATATATATATATATATATATATAACAGATTTGTTCTTCATTCTTAATCAATTCTCTTTTCCCATTAAATCAGTGCTTTTATGTGTGAAGAGCTGCTGCATGTAGTGTTATAGATTTAAATAAATAATCAAATGAACAACAGTGCATACCGTACACAGTAAGAAGTATCAGGGTCTAAACCAGATAATTTTTTCCTGATATATCCTTTTCATTCATTATCGTCCGCTTTATCATCTAGTAGGTGTCGCGGTGGGGTTCCCCATGCCCATCCAGGGGAGAATGTCTCGGACGCTGGGCAGATACACCCAGGACAGGGCGCCAATCTATCGCTGGGCACACACTCACTCACACAAACACACTCTATAGGGGGCAATTTGGAGAACTCAATTCACTTGATCCATGTTTTTGGACTGTGGGAGGAAACCAGAGAACCCGGAGGAAACCCATGCGGACACGGGGAGAACATGGAAACTCCACCCAGATGGGGATTCGAACCGGGAATCCCTAGTGCTGAGAGGCGACCGTGCTAACCACTAAGCCACCGTGCTGCCCTGCCCTGATATAATTACCTGAAATAAAATTAATTAGGCACTGTTCTTGGATGACAAACATTTGCATGAAGTGTGACATTTACATAAATCTATTTTTAATAGGCCCTTATAATGAGTTGATGGAGGGAATTTGACAGTGAAAAGTAAACTTACAGTATCTTGGTTTGACAGTTAAGTGAAAAGTCTATTAATAGAGGAGTGTTTTGGCTTTAATTTACTAATATGATGAATTTACTAATACTAAATGATGGATGAAAAATATCAGGCTGATGATATTTAGAAGCTGTTTCAAAGATTAAAAGGTAATTTCTCAGAAGAAAATGCCACAAAAAACCTTAGTTTATTGCCGATGCTTTTCTTGGAGTGTTGCAAATTCATGTACTTTTGGCAAAGGATGATGTATATATGAAATGTGAAAAGATACTGGTATGTGTCACCATTAATGCTGTCATAACTTGAGCTTGTGTACTATGACATGCAAGCTAAACCACTTTTATAAACAAAAACTAAATGATGTACAAGCCCAATGAATTATCAGATTAAGGTAAACTATATTGCCTTATTGGGGTAAGACTGCAAACAAACAGATGTGGATTCTTCATATATTTTTATGCATGCAGTTACTGTAGAATGAATGAGTTGTCTATACTGAGAAGTCCATCAATAATGCTAAGCAGATAGTATTTACCACCGTGCAGCAGGTGGCGTTAGAATGCAATAATGTCCTTTATTTTATATAGCGGCAAATATTCGTATATTTATATATGGCATGTCAATAAAAGTAAATCAAAACCAACTGGGTTGTTACTGAATATTTTTTGTAAGTGTGGCTTTACAAAAAAATTAAGCCAGTTAAAATGCAATTCAGATATTATGCAGGACGTGTATTCAAAATAAAACTGGGTGGAGATCAAATATAAAATATTGGATTTTACTTCATCATTGGATTATTACATTTGTAGATGAGTCAACGTAGATGAAGTCATAGATGTATGTTTCTTTTTTACTCTCTGGTTAGTGTATGTTTGTGTGTCAGTAATCATATCTGTGGACACAGGTGCCTTTCTGTGGCATACAGTTGGCATACAGGAAGTTGTTTGTGGGATTCTGAATCAGACTTGAATGCATAACATGAAATTGTGCTTTAAAGTATGTAAGACTAAACATGTAAAAAATATCAATTAAACAACTATTATATGTGCCAATTAATTGATTCGGATAAATAATTGAAAACACCTGTTTGTGACAAAAGTAATATTAGCAGTTCAATTGAATATGATATTAGCCACAGGGATGGTCAAAACTTTGTAAATCTATGCTGTCAAATATGACTAATATTCCAGACTCATTGCTAATTGCTAGTACTAATTGATCAGGTTTAATGTAGCTGTTTTTTCCTTAAATACTGACTTGTGGTGTTCACTCATTTGTAAGTCGCTTTGGATAAAAACATCTGATAAATGACTAAATGTAAAACATTTGTGGATGTCTTTCATGGCACAAACAATTAAAATCCCAATGGACCTTAATCATTTGTTGATTATGTCAGAATGGAAACAATACAAAAGTTATCTCTGAAGTGTTCAGACTAAATAAATTCACAGTCAGACAATTTGTAGACAAATGGAAATCTGAGAGCATTTTTTCTCACTCAAGTGGAATTAACTGACAAAGATTACTCCAAATGCAAGACACTAAACTCTGCGAGGTACAAAGGAATTGAAAGCAAGTTTTATGCAACTAAAGTTCTTTCTCATATCTAATATTAATGTTTATGAATCTACCAACAGAAGATTGCAGAAATTAATAAAGTTTATGGCAGAGGTGCGGATTGAAGCCACTGCTCTTTATAAGCAACATTGCCTCCCATCTCAAACATCTACATTTTGCTCAAGTTTATGTGCACAAAAACTTGTGGACTTATAATATGTATAAAATGATTTATTTGGTTAAAATAAATGTTCCAATTAAAGAAAATAAACATCCACATTCTATAATAAGATCCAGTGTCCTCTCTGTAAAGCGATAGTAGTATTATGGTTTGAATTTTACAGCATTTGGATAAAAATGACTTCAGTGATTAAGGGAACAGTTACCTAAAAGTTACCAGAACATAAAAAAAAACTGCAAACTGAAACTCAAAAGAAAGTGTGTCATGCAGCAAAACAACGTTAAGGACATATTTATTCGATCAAAGAATGTTTTCTTTTTTTATAACCAAATTAGAGCCCCAAACTTAAAATTGAAATGTGCAGTTTAATTGAGAAAACCCACCACCACTGCAGTGTTAAAGCTCTATTGTATGGTGAAAATGTATTTTCTTGTAAAGATTCACAGTTACCAATAAAGTTTCTTTGTGGCTACTGCATGAGAGCACCAAGTACAGAAACTTTATATAAGCTTTATATAATTTTATCATTAATAATTTGTAATTACATTATATCAAATAGCATTTTCCTGAACAACACCTTTGACCAATGATCCCTAAACTAACCATTCTTATGACAACCTGACTTATATAGGAGCTAAAACAATAAATAGAATAGAATGTTTTTATTGTCACTATGCACAAGTACAACGAGTTTAAAAGCTTTAATTAAAAATTATAACAGTCCTGGAGCATAAAATACATACTTACATTTACATATAGTCATTTACATATAGTCAGAAAACATTACAAATCAGCAGTTATGCAGAAAACCAACTACACTGTAAATTCATCAAACCTGATTGTTATTTGATGCTGTGCCCCCACCCCCCCTTTTATTTTTATTTATTTTATTTTTTCACAACAGGTATTTGTTAAAGAGATGCGTCTTCAGTAGTTTCTTAAAACTGCTTAGAGTTGGGAAGATCGTTCCACCATTTTGCAGTGGTGAACGCCACAGAGTGAGAATTAGCTCCTCTGTGAGGTGGAATCGCCAGGCGGCAATCACTGGAGCGAAGTGAATGAGTTGGAGTGTATTTTGAAAAGATAGAGTGTAGGTAGGAGGGGGAAGATCCAGAAATGGTTCTGTAGGCCAGAGTCAGTGACTTGTACTGAATGCAAGCAGCTACAGGGAGCCAATGGAGGGAAATGAGTAATGGAGTAACATGAGTTTGCTGGTTAAACTAGTTAAACACAAGTCGGGCTGCAGAGTTTTGAATTAGTTGAAAAGGTCTGATTGTGAAAGCTGGGATATCGGCAAGTAGCGCATTACAATAAACAAGGCGGGATAGGACAAGGGCTTGAACAAGCAGTTGGGTAGCATGTTCAGTCAAGAAGGGTCTGATCTTCCTTATGTTGTAAAGAAGGAATCTGCAGGAACGGGCAGTTTTTATAACATGATCAGAGAGTTTAAGGTGGGAGTCTATTGTGAAACCAAGGTTCCGGTCCGAATCGGTTGGGGAGATTGTGGAGCCGTCAATTTGGAAGGTCAGGTCGTGATGGATTGAGGGTTTAGCTGGGATAATGAGAAGCTCTGTTTTTTCTAAATTTAATTTAAGATGACAGGCCTTCATTCAAACGGATATGTCAGTGAGGCGGGCGATTTGAGATGGTGGTGTCGTCAGGGGCACAAGACAGATGAAGCTGAGTGTCATCAGTATAGCAGTGGTAAAAGAAACCATGTGCCTGGATGACTGTGCTCAGTGATGTCATGTATAGTGCGAAGAGGAGAGGACCAAGTACAGAGCCCTGCGGCACACCAGTGCGTACTTGGTGAGAGTTCTCCCCATTCCATGACCCTTTGAAGGTTCTTCCTGTGAGGTCTGTAGCTATAGACCAAATTTGTGTTGAGAGTAGGCTTTTTGAGTAGGGGTTTGACTATGGCCTGTTTGTAACAATTTGGAAAAGTACCAGACGTGAGAGAGGAGTTAATGATGTGTGTGAGTGCTGGTGTGATGGAGGAGTTGATGGATTGAAGAAGGTGGGATGGGAAGGAGTCAAGGGGGCAAGTTGGGTTACTGGCAAGAAGAATATTGTCAGATTCTGCGACATGGGAGAAGGAGGAGAGGGTTGGATGGCTGGATGTGTGAGATGTAGTGTTGTGGAAAGGTTGAGAATGAAAGAGTTTGCTGATGCCCTTGATATTTTCTGTAAAAAAGGTTGCAAAGAAATCAGCTGACAGAGAGGTGCTGGGAGGGGGAGAGGGAGGTGTTAGTAGTGAGTTGAAGGTACTGAATAAGGTGCGGGCATTTGAGATGCATGTTACCTTGGACTGGAAGAACAAGGATTTAGCAGCAGTTACATTCTTCGAGAAAATGGCAAGTGAGGACTGGTATGTTTCTAAATCTAAAGACAGGTCAGACTTATGCCATTTTCTTTTGGCGAAACGAAGAAAAGTACGTTGCTTCCGAAGCGTCTCCGTAAGCCAGGGACTGGACAGAGAACTGTGTGTTTTCCTGGTGAATTTTGGACAGACTCGGTCAAGACATGAAGCCAAAGTGGAGCAGAATGTGCTTGATGCAGTGTTAGTGTCAAGGGTTAAGAAGTTACTGATGCTAGGAAGGGCATCTGTAACCAAGTCAGCAAAGAGTGTGGTAGAGGGAGCGCTAAGATTGTGACCTACCTGAGATGTTTTACTGATGATCACGTAGAACTGTATGAAAAAGTGGTCTGATTCATGAAGTTGAGTGATGTGAAACGTTCTCCCCTGCATGGACTTGGGGAACCCCCCCACGAGTCTAGTAGAGGATAAAGCGGAAGATAATGGATGGATGGTTTCTCTCAATTAAATACCACTACTACTGAAAATGACCACATCTACTAAAACTGACACACACTCTCACACACACACACACACACATACACCCACACACACAAACACATTCTATATGGGGCAATGTTGGAAAAATTGGGGCAGTGTTTGGACTGTGGGAGGAAACCGGAGAACCTGAAGGAAAACCACGCGAACATGGGGTGAACATGGAAAAACATTTGTGCCCTAGTGATGAATGTTTCCCTAGTGATGTCTGGTGCTTCAACCTCACTGTGGTACTAATTCTAAAGCCATATTATTAATCACTGCTAAATGATAAAATTGTCTTCCCAAATCTGAAATACATAGACATTCAGCATCTTCACAAAACTACAGTATAATAAGATAATGATCAAGTTTGATTATACTACAGTGTAACTGGTTCCCCCTTAACTACTATCTACTATGTGTTTTTTTACGCATTTATGTGTCACTTTGAATAAAAATGTCAAGAACTGGGTACTATCATATCAGAATCGTATTTTGAATTTTTTTCTTGTTCTAAATACAGGGCAGGGATTTTTTTTGTTCATATTAATCACAAATGACATAGTTGTGTGGTATTTTTCCAAATACAAGAGTATATATTAAACATATGATTATTTTTCCATAAGTAACCACAATAAAATAATAGTGAATTAAGTAACTAAACAGGATTATTGTTTGGCCTATCGGTGATGATCTCAGGCACAAATCAGCAGTGTTTCACCCCCCCCCCCCCCCCCCCAAAAAAAAAAAAAAACCCCCCCCCCCCCCCCCCCCCCCCCCCCCCCCCCCCCCCCCCCCCCCCCCCCCCCCCCCCCCCCCCCCCCCCCCCCCCCCCCCCCCCCCCCCCCCCCCCCCTTCACTAAATGTTAAATTGATGGTGAAAGACCTACATATTGTATTACTTTTAAGTTTTTATTTGTGGAATTTTGGAACATTTTAGATTTCAAACAAATACTTTTCACAGGGGGCAATTATATAAGACAGTTGACCTTGTCCTAGTAGTGGACATTTCAGTAAATTCACCCAAGGGCAGACAGAGACTTCTGGGAAGTTGCAAAAAATTTAAGTCCTACACCTCAGAATCAAGGTAAATTACAAATAGTGTTGTAATATACAAGAACAATAAAGGATAATGTACTGTAAACAAATTTAAGTTGATGTAATTGGTAAAGTGGTGGTGAAAATTTTAAATAAAAAATTGCACTAGTGGTAAAATCTATAGCACATAATATAGTATTGCAAATTTGAATCTTAATTATGATATTGCATGTATAATTGATGTTATTAAACATTGCAGAGGAGTTGTAGAGTTTGATGGCCACAGGTAGAAAAGAATCCTATGCTGCTCTGCGGTGCATTTTGAAAGTATGTCTCTTAGACTGAATGTGCTCCTGTAGCTTCCCAGTGTGTCATACAGTAGGTGGGAGACATGGTGCCCTTCAAGTTAGACAGCATCCTCCTCTCTGCCACTGCTATCAGTGAGTAGAACTCCACACTCACAACATCACTGGCTGTAGTTACTTTTGCAATTAATTATTTAATTATTCTCTGTAGATGAAGATGTGGCACTCAGGTTATGCTTAACTGTGTTGTGTTAGTGATCTGGAATAGTATGTGCTGGCATTTCACCTCTTCACTCAGACAAAAAAAAGAAAAAAAACAATGACTTGTTTTGGGGGGGGTCTGTAAAGTACATGGCAGCGTTACATTTACATTTAGTCATTTAACAGACACTTTTAACCAAAGCGACTTACATATAAAGTTAGAAGAACAACACAAGTCAGAAGTTAAGGCGAAACCAGCTACACTGTAGATGTATCTGATCAAACCACACAACTTCCAGGAACAATGTCTATTGGATGGATAACACTAAAGTGTAGATATTGTTCTATAATGCACAGCACAATATTTGGCAAAAAAACAAACACTGCTTATTAGCACAACACACCATACTACCTGTTCAAGCATAGTGGCGACCGGACTATAATTTAGACTGTTTCTACAGATACTGATGCTGCAGCTAGAGTTTTGACTAGAACCAGAAAGATTGAGAATATTAGCCCTGTTGGCTCACAGTTAAGTTTCACATAACATATAAAATTCCACATCCTTAGGTACCACGATATTTAAATCACCTTATTCGGTTTTTAAAAATGGGCTTTATTAATTTGATTGACTGAGCCGTTTGTCCAAGTTCAAGTTCGAGTAATTTATTTATATAGCGCTTTTTACAACAGTACATTGTCACAAAGCAGCTTTACAGAATGAAAAGCCTTTAAACCCCCAAAGAGCAAGCCGAAGCGACAGTGGCAAAAAAACCTCCCTGTTGTTATTTAAGGAAGAAACCTTGGGAGGACCAAGATTCAGTGGGGGACTCATCCTTCTTGAGCGGCCAGGCAGCAACAACAATGTAGGACAGCTATGTACAGATATTTAATAAATAGAAAAACTCTAACAACTGGAAAACTATATGTGAGTCCATTAAGGGACCGCCAGTCCAATTAATATTCAGGTTCCATCCAGTATTCATCAGCAGAGCCATGGATGAAGATCTCCAGGAAGCCGGTCACCTCAAAAGAAACAGACAAGGAAGGCAGTTAGAGATGATAATAAAGCACGGCATTTAATTAATAAGTAATTTATTGACACAGTGCAGCATGTGACTCCAGCATCACTGACTACTGCAGCATAACTAAAAGAGGCAGATACTGCAGACTCTACATAGTTGAAATGGCTCCCGAGAACAGCATCATTTCAGCGCCACACCCCCCCATTAATGATGAGGTGGGTGAAGAGGTGAAACGCCAGCATACACTGGTCACAGATTACCCCCCAACACAGTCAAGCCTGAGATCTACATCTTTATTTTCAGGGGATTAATTAAAAGCAAGATTAAATAAATGTATTTTTAATTTATTTTTAAAGATTAATAGTGATTTAGAATCACAAACAGTAACTGGAAGGCTATTCGAAAGTTGAAGAGCCTTGTGGGAGAACGCTCTTCCACCAGCAGTAATTTTATTTATTCTAGGAGTAAATAGCACTAAGAGTAAACCAGCACCTTGCGATCGGAGCGCACGTGTTGGCTTGTACGATTGAATCAGCTCACTCAGATACTGTGGAGCCTGATTATGTAGAATTTTATATGTTATCAATAAAATTTTGTACTCAATACGAAACTTTTTTAGTTAAAACTCTAGCTGCAGCATTTTGCACAAGTAAAGTAATTTATGTAATGATTTATTAAAACATCCTGTCAGAAGTGAATTACAATAATATAACCTTGAGGTAATAAAAGCATGAATATTTCGTAGCTTCGAAATATTACGAAGGTGAAAAATTGCAATTCTAGTAATATTGCTAATGTGCTCTGTAAAGGAGAGATCTGAATCAATAATAACACCAAGATTATTTACAGATGAACTGGGTCTCATTTAAGAGTTATCAAGGTTCAACATAGAAGCTTTGTTAATTTTGTCCTTGGGTCCAACTATCAGAAACTCTGTTTTATCAGAATTTGGCGGTAGGAAGTTTTTTGACATCCATATTTTAATATCTTGGATGCAGTCCTCGAGCTTACTGAGTGAACGACCATCATTAAGGTTAGCTGAAACGTATAACTGTGTATCATCTGCATATGAGTGGAAACTGATTCCATGTTTACGAATAATTAATCCCAATGGAAGCATATATAATGCAAATAGGAGTGGACCCATAACTGACCCTTGCCGGACACCATATTTAACTTTAGCAAAATCAGAACACTGGTTGTTAACACAGGTGAATTGATATCGATCTGTCAGGTAGGATTTAAACCACTGGAGTGCAGATCCTGTAATGCCCACAGTGTTTTCTAATCTATCAACTGAGATGTTATGGTCAATAGTGTCAAAGGCTGCACTAAGATCTAATAATACAAGAAAAGAAATTTGGTTATTATCAGAGGACATTTATAGGTCAATAACGACTTTATTTAAGGCTGTCTCAGTGCTATGATGAGACCTAAAACCTGACTGAAAAACTTCATGAACGTTATTAGCTAGAAGATGGCGATTCAGCTGGTTGAACACAATTTTTTCTAGGGTTTTAGAGACAAAAGGAAGGTTTGATATTGGTCTATTGGAGTATTAGAGGATCTAAATTAGGTTTTTTAAGTAATGGTTTAATGACTTCAGGTTTTTGGGGACATAGCCTATTTTAAGTGATGAATTTATAATGTTTATAAAAGGCTCTGTAATATTTGGTAGGAGGTCTTTAAGCAGGTTTGTAGGTATTGGGTCTAACAGACAGGATGTTGTCTTTGTGTAATTAATGAGACTAGCAATTTTTTAGATATGGGGTTAAAGGTATTTAACTCTTGTACTATATTATTTTCTCTACCACTAGATTTTTCAGAAATCATTGAGGGTTGATTATTGGTTATGCTACACGATGCATTAGATGATTTTATGTTTTCAATTAGGTCTTATGTTTTCAGTTTTATCACTAAAGAAATTCATGAAATCATTGCTGCTGAACTGTGAGTGAATCTGTGAATCTGATTCATTAGCACTTCGAGTTAATTTGGCAATAGTGCTAAAGAGGAATCTTTGGTTGTTTTTGTTGTTTTCTATTAGTTCAGAATAATATTTAGTCTTTGCTGCATTGAGTGCATGTTTGTACTCAGTCATACTGTCCTTCCATGCAACCCTAAATACCTCTAATTTAGTTTGTCTCCATTTACGCTCCATGGTTCTAGTGGTTTGTTTAAGGGCACGTGTTTGATCATTAAACCATGGAACGAGTTTTTTATCTTTTTATCTATCTTTTATCCAGCCATGATGTTATTGACAACACTCACCTCTGATTGCTTTACATTCTTATCAAAGTGTGATATACAATTCATTCTTTTTCCAATGTGTTTTATAAATTGCATTCTGTAATTTGGCCACTAAATGACAGTATTTTATTTTTAGAGACTTAAAAAATTCCATTAAAAACAGGGCTAGATTATGTTGTGGAAGAACTGTTTATAAATGTTTATGCTTTTAAGAAATGTATTTGTAAATAAATCCTTTTTTTTAGTGTAGTGTTTTTGTAACCTTTTTATAACAGCAATAAGGCACACAAGGTTGTGCATTATCATGAATAAGTCATGGGAAAGAAGTGTTATTTGGCACGACATGTAGTAATAATGCACACTCTCTCATGCCTTACTGCTTTAATATATCCCAACATGTGAGCTCCGCTCTCAAGATGCTGGTTTATTTAGAATCAATAAAATTACTGGAATAGCATCCTCTTGCTAATGTTTAACTGTGTTGTGTTGGTAATGTGGGATAGTCTGTGCTGTCATTTTACCTCTTTAACCAGTGCACCATTAAAAGAGGAGTGGGCGGCATGGTGGCATAGTGGTTAGCATGTTCGCCTCTCAGCACTAGGGATTTCCAGTTCGAATCCCAATCTGGGTGGAGTTTTCATGTCCGCGTGGGTTTCCTCCGGGTTCTCCAGTTTCCCACAGTCCAAAAACATGGATCAATGTCAACTGAGTTCTTCAAAATTACCCCAAATAGAGTGTGTCCTTGTGAGTGAGTGTGTGCCCAGCGATAGATTGGCGCCCTGTCCTGGGTGTATCTGCCCAGTGCCCGAAACCTTCTCCCCTGGATGGGCATGGGGAACCCCCCCCCCCACCATGACCCTAGTAGAGGATAAAGCAGAAGATAATGGATGGATGGAACTTTGCTGCTTTTCATCCATAAGTCACCCCCTCTTAGGGGGACTTAATTTTTCACAGAGGATTAAAGGGACTCATTCAAATGACCTTTTTTGACACCAAACTAGATTTAATATCAGAACCTGGATTTCTATTTTTTTTTTGCTCTGTTTATCTGTTTTAAAGTTTTAGAAAAGTGATTATTACACAAACTGTACATTGATGTCCTGTACTGTTGACGTAGCCTAGGTGCTCAAGCAGAATAAATCATAAGGTTTCTATCCTAAAAACCAACAACACCAGCATATTTTCATTTACACTGTTGCTTTGGCTTGCTCTTTGAAGGTTTAGAAAATGTTTTTAAAAAATGGGCTATACCTACACACACAGAGACACGTGACACACTTCCTTTAGTTTTAAGAAGCGGGACAGAAAAACACTTCGACCAAAGCTTGAGTTTCAAGGTAAGATCTTTTTTATATAAAGTGTTAATATTTTGTCATTTTTTGTATTATGTGTTAACTGATTTTAGATCTTTTATCACCTGTTAATACTGAAAAAACCCTTCTCAATTCTAATTATTGCAGGATTGTATGGTTTTTATTAAATTTATTTAAAAAAAGTTGATATTTTGTCATGCTAATCACCTTTGCTTTTGTTTTAGCAGTTCTTTAAACTGTAGTTCAGAATAGTATTTTGTTTCTATTATGTCTTTATTGTTTTGTAATCAATTTATTGGTTTAAGTATAAATATTATTTTTTAACTAATATTTCTGAATCATGGGAAATCTATTTGTTTTAATAAACGTTTAATAGTTCAATAAACTGTTTAAAAAAAAAGTGTGTTCACTCCACAATGGCGGAACCTAAGACTAGCTTTGTTGTTTTTTTTTTCATATTCCTGTCCTCCATTTTGGATCATATCTGCCACCCTAACACAGCAAGAAGTTGGTGTAAAACATTATGTTTGTTTTTTTCAGAAATGAGAAAAAGATGAAAAGAAAAGCTGAGTTCCTTCTTTGTACATTTCTTGTTATTATTAACTATTCTGGTAAGTCACTAAAATGGTGCATATTTTGTATAGAACTGAGAAACACTAAACTGGGGTGGAATGTTTTTTAAAATAATTCTCATATTTATCTGATGGATAAATGTACCACCGTTACTTACTTACTTGTTAACTAAGTCTGTTAAGCATGCACATTGTGTATGCTTGTGTATTTGTAAAATAAAAACGATGATTTTAGTGTTTAATGCTACCAGATTTAAATATAATATTTTTAAAATAAAGTTAATTTAAAGATATGTGTAAGAAGTCATCATTGCAATTGCAAATATGGTAGGGTGTTATTTTAAACAGTACATTTTAGTATGCAAAATTTGACTAAAACGTGCTATACATATATACACACTGGCAATACAAAAAAAATCTAAATGAAATTATATGAAATGACATTATATGTCCATTAATTAAAATATAGTCAAACTGACTAAATAAACTAATATTAAAATCTGGTAAACTACTAAATTTAATAGGAAAATGTGTTGTGTAAACCAATTAGTTTCAAACATGAAGGTTAAACTTTGAAGGTTTTTGTTGCTTTAGAGCTGCATCAATCTAACAATAAAAAGTATTAAATACCAGTTACTTTCAAACAAATTCATAACTTTTGTGCTATTTTACGAATATAGCTGTTTATATCTGTAAAGCTGCTTTGTGACAATGTACTGTTGTAAAAAGCGCTGTATAAATAAATAACTTGAACTTGATATCAGTGGTTAACAGTGTTTAACAGATTTATTATATTTAATTACTTTTCAGTTTAGTACATCTGCATAACTGTTTACATCTGGGTAACATTATATAATTGACTAAAGTACAAAAAAAAACTTTAATCTTTGAAATCATTAATATTTTGATTACTGTTTAGTTTCACAAGAGCTTTTAAATAACCTTATGTCTTCAAAATCTAACTTTCTTTTTTGAAATATAAGATAAATAATAGATTTTTAGTTATTTGATTAAAAAATAAGCCATGCTTATGTCAGGACAAAGAAAAAAATCACGAAAAATTAAAATAGCGGCGGCACGGTGGCTTAGTGGTTAGCACGTTCGCCTCTCAGCGCTAGGGATTCCCGGTTCGAATCCCCATCTGGGTGGAGTTTCCATGTTCTCCCCGTGTCTGCGTGGGTTTCCTCCGGGTTCTCCGGTTTCCTCCCACAGTCCAAAAACATGGATCAAGTGAATTGAATTCTCAAAATTGCCCCCTATAGAGTGTGTCTGTGTGAGTGAGTGTGTGCCCAGCGATGGATTGGCGCCCTGTCCTGGGTCTATCTGCCCAGCGCCCGAAACGTTCTCCCCTGGATGGTCATGGGGAACCCCACCGCGACCCTAATAGAGGATAAGCGGGAGATAATGAATGAATGAATTAAAATAGCATGTTATATTGAAAAAAAGTAAGAACATAGAAACAAGCATTAAATGGTAAAAGTGTGCATTGTTAGAATTTTTGATACTTACTTGTTTTACATTTTAATATAAGGTATAAAAAATATGTATATATATGTAATATGATTTCTAATGTACTTCTTCAGAATTTAATAAATTATATTTTAATATAGCTGCATCAATGATTTCCTTTTTTGCAGATTCTGCAGATATAAAAGAGAAAATATTAGTGGACAATAACATTATTAAGTGTCAAAATGGTAAGATTGATGGAGAAGATGAAATTACACTTTCTTTAGATGTGAGTCATTCTAAAGTCTACAAGTGTGATAATGAGGAAAATGAAGCACAGATACTTGCTAAAATTCGATGTAAGTTAAAAACATATTTTTATGCTTTAAGAATTTGTTGATACTAACATGTTCAATGTACTTGTCACTAATATCACATTCCAGTGAAACAGTTTTTTTAAAACAGTAAGGTAATAAAAATTCAAGAAAAGTAATTTCTTACACATGGATCAGATTTAATTACTTCCTCTCATAGTTTTAAAAAGGTATGATATTACATGCATCCTAAATGATCAACTGTAAAACTTAAATGATCAAAAATTCCTATTATGAAGTCACTTAAAAAAATTTGTATGGGGTGATTTATGTGCATTTATTTTATTTATTTATTTTTTTAATTTTAGTATTTGAAGTTAAAGGCCTAATTTATTGCCCTTTAGTAAATGTGTTTTTTTTTTTTTTATGAGCAGTATCTGTTACAGGTAAAACACTATACACACTGTATGCATTTAACCTGTTTTCCGTAGTATGCGAAAACTGCATCCAGGTCAGTATGTCTAACCTCAGTGCCATCGTTGTTGGGAATGTTGTGGCTACTATTCTTATTGGTTGGGCCGTCTACAGCATTTCAGCACAGCCCAGAACAAGGAACTTTTCTGGATTCAAAGGTGAGTTGTTTTATATAAAAAATGTTTTACAGACTGGCATTTTAATAAAGAAACAAATTAGGAATATAAATTTTCAGTTAATAATAATTATTGGATAAACTTATATCATCTTAATCATTAGCTGGATTAATGAGAATTCAATAGTTAAAAAATTTAAAAGAATTAAAAGTTTATCTATTAAATTAGGTACAATAACATGGCTCTTTTAAAATTTCAAAAACACTAATAGCTTGTTATTCTCTAGTTTTGGGTTTGCTGTTTTAGGAAGACAGGTCCTTCTGCCAACTTCAAGACACATTACAGTCAGTTATTGAGTAATCTGACTCAACAAAAACAATTTTTAAAAAAGCTCAACCTTTTTTCATTTGTCATCAAATTCCATAATGTGTGGGTGGGCAAGTTTGGTTTGAAAGCTCACACGTAAGATCTGGCCAGCATTAAACCTAATCTCAACATCAACAATTTTTTTCTATCAAATTTTGTAATTTCAGTTTGATATAAATGTATCAAGTTTTTTAAAATAAGAAGGTAGGTGACCTTCCTATTTAAAAAAACTAAAATCAAATCCATGCTTTTAAAATGGCTGCCATGTGGCTAAATAGTATTAAATTGTTTGTTTATTTAGAATGGAATCACTGTCTGCCAAACTGGTTTTTATAATTTATACACAAGTATGCTGATTCTGCTTCCACATTGACAACTCATCCTGAAGCTCCCAAATAACCCAGAACAATATTTAAACAACTGCAATACTCACTTGCCTTAGTTAAGCCTAGTGTTCATTATTCAACAGTAAGAAACAGACTTAAAAGATGGTATCCATGGGCAAAAAAACCTAAGGCTTGTCTCACATTTGCCAAAAACAAGAATCTTCATGATCCCCGAGTCTTTTGTAAGAATATTCTGTTCTATTAAGATACCAAAATGTTAAGCCAAAATGTTAAAAAAAAAAAAAAGTTTTATAAGGTGTGAAAAATAATATCTTAAAGTTAGTGACTGAAATGTAGACTTTCTGAAATGTAGACTACAAGCTAGTAGCACTACTTCATTAATTATCTTCCATTTAATCCTGTACTGGCGGCACGGTGGCTTAGTGGTTAGCACGTTCGCCTCTCAGCGCTAGGGATTCCCGGTTCGAATCCCCATCTGGGTGGAGTTTCCATGTTCTCCCCGTGTCCGCGTGGGTTTCCTCCGGGTTCTCCGGTTTCCTCCCACAGTCCAAAAACATGGATCAAGTTAATTGAATTCTCAAAAATTCCCCCCTATAGAGTGTGTCTGTGTGAGTGAGTGTGTGCCCAGCGATGGATTGGCGCCCTGTCCTGGGTCTATCTGCCCAGCGCCCGAGACGTTCTCCCCTGGATGGGCATGGGGAACCCCACCGCGACCCTAATAGAGGATAAGCGGGAGATAATGAATGAATGAATGAATGAATAATCCTGTACTAGGTTTGAAGTGGGGTACCCCATGCCCAATCAGGAAGAATGTTTTAGGCGCTGGGCAAATACGGACACGGTGCCAATCCATCACTGGGCACACTCACACACACACACTATATGGGGCAATTTAGAGCAGCCAAATCACCTTGAATCCATGTTTTTGGATTGAGTGAGGAAACTGAAGGACACAAAGCAAACTCACACTGACACTGGGAAAACATGGAAACTCAGCCCAAATTGGGATTTGAACTAGTATCTACAACGCTGAGAGGCAAACGTTTTAACCACTAAGCCACTGTGCCACCTGATAGCACTATTTGCATTTAGTGAATTAATTCTTTCTTCTCTCCCTCCAGCATCAGATAAACAGAATCTAATTCCGCCAAGTGAAGGGTTGTACCAGGTAAGAATTAAATGATTACACAAACACATCAGATTGATTGGACACATGAAACAAAAATAAAAAATAATTATAATTGCATATAAAAAGTGTTATGGTTCACATAAATACAGATTTATTAAAGTTAAGCAGCAGGAGTGTTCTCACATGTAAAGTTTTGGCAGTAGCAATAGAGTAAATCCGCTTCTCAAGCCAACCGCAGCAACAGCAGCTAAATTAGCAATTTCCAGTAGAAGATTTTAGCAGTAGCAATGTTAGCACACTATGCTAGAGGATTTCAGTAGCAGAAGTTGTCTTAGCACACTATACAGGTATGTTAATATTATTTGCAGTAGAAGAATTGTTAGAAACATATAACTTAAAAGGTTTTAATGGTAGAAGTGTTTTGTAGCTATGCACAAAACATTTAGCAGTAATAGCAGTGTCACCACCCTCCACACCAAAATTTTTACAGCAGCAGTGGTGGTTGCACACTCTGCACTAAGGTAGCGGTGGTGGCCCACCCTGGATAAAAGCTTTTGTCTGCAAACCATGAATTATTTTTTACTGTAGCGTGAATGTAGCAAATTAATTAATGTAGCAAATTTAGTTTCTCTCTTTCTTTTTTTTTTTTTGATAATTATTCCAAATTTAAGGCTTAACTCTACCTTTCTGTTTCCAGGGACTGAATAGGAATGACACATCTGAGTACAGCGGGCTTACTCATAAAAGATAATCAACAACATCATTCTTGCCGTCAGTTATCTTTTCTCTGCTAATAGTTAACCAATATTTTGTTTTTGCTCTAGATTTTTTTTTGTGTTTTGTAAAAAAAAAAAAATGTTACTTGGCTGTTTCATCATGTATTTTCTTCCAGGTTCCTTTAAATTTTTATATAATTGTTTTTAATTTTTGTATACCTTAACATCATCAGAGATCCCAATTAAACAAATAAGACAAAAATGTTGCACTTATTTGATTATTACGGAAACAGTATCTGGTATATCAAGAAATAAAGCCTTTAAATTTAGTAGTTCATTTAAATAGAACTTGGAGGCACTTGTGATGACAATGAGTGAGTGAACACACTTTTTGTTTGTGTGGTATGTTTGGTAAAGTTGCATGAATGCTTATTAAGTTAGAAAATATAACTGACAAAATAAACTCAATTAATACAAATTAACAGACAAAAAAGACCAAGTACAAATTAAAAAGGATTGTTTGCCTCACAGGGGCGGCACGGTGGCTTAGTGGTTAGCACATTCGCCTCTCAGCGCTAGGGATTCCTGGTTCGAATCCCCATCTGGGTGGAGTTTCCATGTTCTCCCCGTGTCTGCGTGGGTTTCCTCCGGGTTCTCCGGTTTCCTCCCACAGTCCAAAAACATGGATCAAGTTAATTGAATTCTCAAAATTGCCCAATTTAGAGTGTGTATGTGTGAGTGAGTGTGTGCCCAGCGATGGATTGGCGCCCCCCCCCCCCCCCCCCCCCCCCCCCCCCCCCCCCCCCCCCCCCCCCCCCCCCCCCCCCCCCCCCCCCCCCCCCCCCCCCCCCCCCCCCCCCCCCCCCCCGCCTCACAAGACATGTTCTAAAAATTAAATATCGTGCCATTTGGTATAAGCATTATGTGTGGAGGTTAAAATTAATTTACATAAAATTGACAAACTGCTCAACTAAATAATTTGAGCAGACTTGCATAAAAATGTGCCTGTCACTATTTAAAATAAATTATTAAAAAAATTTATTTAAATTTTATAAGTCACTTTTTTCAAGCTGCACTGATCAAAGATGAACTGCTTTTAATGTACTCTTTACATTCCAGAAAGATGGCTAATGCTTAAAGCTAATTTAATCTATTATCACTTTCTATATATCACTTTTTATCTAATTTCACTTTTACTATCCATTCATTTTTTTCACTGCTGCCAATATGACTGGATAAAAACAGGACATGCATATATTTTTTTGCTTAATAATATGAACCCTTTAGAACTTTTTATTTCTGCATAAATTTCATACAAAAATCTTTATCCTTTAAAGTTCTTAAGTTAGATATAGTGGAGAAAGTTAAAAACTATTATTACCCTTCAAAGGGGTGGTTGACTGACACACCAAGATCACACCAAGAGCAAGGCATGTAATAGTCCCAGTGATCACAAAGAAACTTGAGACAAATTTTGAACTGCAACATGTCTTATTACCATTGGCTGATTTAAATGTTTTTGAGTCCATGATCAGGAGAACACTAAACAACAATGGTGTGCAAGAAAAAAACTGTACAAGCCCGAATGTGGCTTATTTGTACAAGGCAGCAGGTTAATGACCATGCACTTATAGGTTATTTTACCAAAGAATGGTTAAAACAAAGAAAATGTATTTATGGGGTCAAAGTCCTTACCCTAATCCAATAAAAATGTTGTAGAATACTTGAATTAAGGTGATGTGGAAGACTAAACAATAATTATGAAAACATTTATTTGCAGAGACATTTGAATAAAGTTAGCTAGAAAACAACCAAATCCCATGCTATATGTATGATGTCATTATTGTTATTTTTTTGTTATATTTAAAGTTTAGGTGGTTTTATATTTATATCCTGTAGAAATGCAGTACACCTAAATCGTTATTGATTTCCAAAATTAGACAGTTAATGTTCATTGCTTATTGCAATGTGGTTTCCTTTTAGAAACAAAAGGAGGATGACGAGCCTTTATGAAGTTTCAGTGGCACACACACACACACACACACACACACACACACACACACACACACACACACACACACAACGCACACATGTGCATGCACACACACACACACACACACACAGAAAATAAGATGTCAAACATCCTGTAAGCATAGTAAACAAGTATTTACCTCTTGCAAATTTCTTTTTTTTTTTTTTTTTTGTTTGTTATAAAGACATATTTCAGATTATAAAACAAATTAAAATTTAAAATTAGGCAAAAAAATCTGAATACATACAAAATGCAGTTTTTAATTATGATTGTATTTATTAAGGGAAAGATATTCTAACCAGCCTGGTACTATGTGAATAGTTAAAAACTACTTCTGCCATCCTCGGTGATAACAAATATTTAAGTTTGAATAACTGGCAACACGTTTTCCCCATCTTTTTAGATGCACTCATTTTTGTACAATGAGTTTAATTTAGCCACATTGGAGAGTGGTTTTGAATATAATTGGCCTGTTTAAGGTCATGCCACAGGATCTCAATTGGTTTTAGGTCCTGTGATTAAACCACTCCAAAACATTTATTCTGTTTTTTGAGCTATTCAGAGGTGGATTTGCTGATATGTTTCTGAACATTGATGTGCTGCAGAGTCTAAGTAGGCTTGAGCTTAAGGTCACAAACTGATGGTCGAACATTCTTGCTTTGTATTTTCTTTTAGAGCGCATAATTCATGGTTCCATCAATTACAGTTAACAAATTAATAACCAATTTAAAACATTGAGCAGCAAATCCTATTGTTCTTATTATGAACACTGACCTTCACAATGGCAAGTGAAGTATGGTGCTTTGAACGTTGTTCTGTGTTCTTTTGTGATCTCCTAGGTGTATTGTCACTGGGCTCTTGGAGTAGTTTTGGTGGGCTGGATATGTGGCATAATGTGTTTTGATATAGCTGACTACTTCCTGTTACTACACAGGTTCTGTTAAAATGCTTCCTTAATTCAACAGGTCTTGCAGTTAAACGTAAATTAAAACTTGGCTTCAAAACTTAGCTTTCCAAAAAATGTTAATTTATATTTATTTATTATATTATATATATTTTTTGTTATAGGTGGATGGGATAAATTCCCCTGCATTTATATTTACTCAGGTTTTTCACATAAATGTGCTAAATGGAGCCTAACAATGTGGTAACCATGGTTTATTAAGGGAACAGCATCCAAAATACAACGTTCAGTGCATAACCTATATTATGCTGGAGCACCAAATTAATATGTTTTTGTTATTTATTCTCTATTTTTATTAAACAGGTGAAAAAAACACTAATGAGAACATTCACAGAAATATACAATGAGAAAAAATAGAATGGAAGGTATTCAAAATTGCTTGATATTCGGAATTTAAGAAGAACAAAATGTACTCATGATACTATGAACTGTAGGTAATAAAGGACAGCTTTGCAATATTATAGGGTCACTAAGAGACATTGTTTTTGAACTGACTGCCATTATACGTTTACAAAAATTGGCACCAAATGCTTTTTTTATATCTATGTATAACCTGTTTCCAGTATTCATTCATTTATTCATTATCTCCCGCTTTATACTTTATTAGGGTCGCGGTGGGGTTGCCCATGCCCATCCAGGGGAGAACGTTTCGGGAGCTGGGCAGATAGACCCAGGACAGGGTGCCAGTCAATCGCTGGGCACACACTCACTCACACAGACACACTCTACATGGGGCGATTTTGTAGAATTCAATTGACTTGATCCATGTTTTTGGACTGTGGGAAGAAACCGGAGAACCCGGAGGAAACCCAGGCGGACACGGGGAGAACATGGAAAATCCACCCAGATGGGGATTCGAACCGGGAACCCCTAGCGCTGAGAGGCGAACGTGCTAACCACTAAGCCACCGTGTTGCCTCTGTTTCCATTAAACCTGCTAATTTTGAAGCCTTCTAGAGCAGTGTAATCAAAACATTTTTAATATTTTTTCTTTTCAATCTTCTATCCCAATATTTGTTGAATTGATTACCTAATTTGATTGTATTAGCTAAAGACTTATTTAACTTTAAATAATTAACTATCACATTTGCTTGCAACGTTATATATATATATATGCTTGCAACGTTATATATATATAATCAATTAAAATAAAGTACAAGTACATGAGCACAATATGTGACCTGGTACTACCTGGTACTACCTTTGCTTGAATCCCATCATTCATCATTCTCATTCATTTCTTTGTGCTGTATGCCTATATAAATAAGGAAAAAAATTACATATATATATATAAATAAATAAATTCTCTGCTTTAACACAATGCACATTATTTGTTTGTCAGGACATTTTTTATTACTCTGTTTCTTAATCTTAATGTGTTTGGAAGAGACTCCATCCAACTTTGAAAATCCACCTCCATGTTTTACAGTAGGGATAGGGTAATCTACATAGCTGTCACATCTACAGAGGATTATATGTTCCCAGTCACCTGACTATTAATCACTTGATTTCCTGTTTTGATTATCCTTTTTTGTTTAAGAACTTCCTTTTCATCTACTATCACTATGGTTTAATGATTGTACTTCATTGTGTGATTGATTTGTTAGGATTAAGAACCCGAAACGTTCTGGGCATGCCCATCCAGGGGAGAACGTTTCGGGTGCTGGGCAGATACTCCCAGGACAGGGCGCCAATCCATCGTTGGGCACACACTCACTCACACAGACACGCACACATAAACACTCTATATGGGGCAATTTGGAGAATTCAATTGACATGATCCATGTTTTTGGACTGTGGTAGGAAACCGGAGAACCCGGAGGAAACCCACGCGGACACGGGGAGAACATGCAACTCAACCCAGATGGTGATTCGAACCAGGAATCCCTAGCGCTAAGAGGCGACCGTGCTAACCACTAAGCCACCGTGCTGCCCTATGATCATAACCATTTATTCTTATAAAGGGATCAGGGAATAAGGGTTGCTAAGATCTCAAACCTGTTACGGCCGCTGGGCCAATACATGGTTGGATCCGCTACTCGGAATGACCTGTCTGAAGCAGAGGTGGAGATGCTGGGCAAGGCGAGGCGAGGCAAGGGCAAGGCAAGTCGAGGCAAGGCCTGATCGAGGATTGAGGCTTGAAGAGTCTAGACTTAGTGATTCGTGGGCACAAGACTATCTGGCATGGAGGAACGGGAGTGCGGTGCTTATATAGGGCTTGGTAATAGGGAACCCTGGTGCGTGGAATTACGGGGGCGTGGAGACCAGACACAGACAAACACCACGTGACAAAACCCCAACATCACCCCCCCCCCCTCTCAACACGTGTCTCCTGGCGCCCTAAAAGGCTTGTCGAGGAACCACTTGTGGAACTCCAGGATGAGAGAGGGGTCTAGGATGGCTGCACAGGGGACCCAGGAGCGCTCCTCCGAGCCGTATCCTTTCCAGTCTATCAGGAACTGTACCCCTCTGCCCCGGCGGTGGGAGTCCAGGAGTCTGCAGACTGTGAAGGCTGGCTGACCGGGGGGCTGGTGCGTCATGGGGTGTGGGGATGAGAGGGGTGTGGGTGACAGGCTTGATTTGGGAGACGTAGAAGGTGGGGTGGATGTGCATATGGCGCGGTAACTGGAGACGAATGGCTGCCGGGTTGATGATCTTGGAGATGGGGAATGGGCCAATGAACCGGGGGGGGCAGTTTTCTGGACAGTTTTCTGTCTTGAGGGGTATGTTCCTGGTAGAAAGCCAGACCAGCTGCCCGATCTTGTAGGTAGGGGCCTGGCGGCGGTTCGCAGAAAAGGTGGCTGTGGCTTGAGCCTGGCGGAGGGCTATGAGAGTGTTCCGCCACATCTTGCGGCATTGGCGGAGGTGTTGGGCCATGGACTGCTGTTCCTCAGGAAAGAGTGGGGGTTGGTAGCCCAGCGCGACCTCGAATGGGGACTTCCCAGTGGCGGAGCTATGCCTGGTGTTAATGGTCGCTCCAACGGTGTCGGGCGGAAACACAGTGCAGGGTGGTCTCCACCACTTGGTTGGCCCTCTCCGCTTGGCCATTGGACTGGGGGTGGCCTCCTGAGGTCAGAGAGACAGAGGTCCCGAATTGACTGAAGAAAGCTCTCCATACCTGCGAGATGAATTGCGGTACCCGGTCAGATACGATGTCCATGGGAATGCCGAAGATCCTGAATACATTGTAGAACACCAGCTTGGTGGTCTCCAATGCCGAAGGGAGCCTAGACAGGGCCACAAGGCGTACCATTTTAGAAAATCTGTCTATGATGGTGACAATGACCGAATTACCCTTGGACTCCGGCAGACCCGTGAAGTCCCCATGTGGGACCAGGGACGCCCAGGTATGGAGAGCGGCAGGAGCAGACCAGATGGTGGCTGATGGGAGGCCTTATTCTGTACGCAGACCGCGCAGGCAAGGATGAACTGTTTCACGTCCGGGCAGCCCCAGGGTGACAAGCTCAGCGGGACTCATGACCCCATTTGAGAACGGTGGGCCGGGCGGCGACGGGCACGAACGTATGATTCGGTGGTCCCTCCCCTGGATCAGGGTCCTTGGCCAGCTCCCGCTCAATGATGTTTCACACCTCCCAGGAGACACCTGCGAGAAAGAACTTGGGCGGCAGAATGGTGTCGTGCGGTGCGTTTACCTCTTCCTCCTCCACCGGGAAGAGTCTTGACAGGGCGTCTGGCTTGGTGTTGCGAGTACCAGGTCGGTAGGCGAGGGTGAAGTTGAACCGACCAAAGAACTAGGCCCAACGTGCCTGGCGAGAACTCAGCCTCTTTGCCGACTGAATGTAGGCCAAGTTCTTGTGGTCGGTCCAAACTACACACAGCTGCTCAGCTCCTTCCAGCCAGTGGCGCCACTCCTCCAGCGTGAGCTTGACTGCTAGCAGCTCTCGGTTCCCCACATCGTAGTCCCTCTCGGCAGCAGAGAGTTTTCTAGAGAACAATGCGCAGGGGTGAAGGCGGCCCTCCTTGGACTTCTGGGAGAGGACCGCCCCAACTCCTGCGTCCGAGGCGTCGACCTCTACAATAAACTGCTTGGTGGAGTCAGGCTGTACAAGGATGGGAGCAATGGTGAACAGGGCCTTCAGGAGCTCCATGGCCTTTTGGGCTTCTGTGGTCCAGCGAAAGCGCTCCTTGGTGGACGTGAGAGCGGTCAGGGGTGCGGTGATGTTGCTGTAACCCCTGACGAAGCGCCTGTAGAAGTTCGCAAACCCCAGAAACCTCTGTAGCTCCGTCCTGGACGTGAGGGAAGGCCACTCTGTGATGGCCTGGATCTTCAAGGGGTCAGGTCGGATAGCCCTGGGGGACACAATAAACCCCAGGAAGGACACGGAGGCCTGATAAAACCGGCACTTTTCCGCTTTTACAAAGAGCCGGTTCTGTAAAAGTCGTATCAGGACCAGACGGACATCGCGGTGGTGTTCCTCGAGGTTACTAGAGAAGATGAGGATGTCATCCAGGTACACAGAGATGAAGCGGTCCAGGATGTCTCTCAGGACGTCGTTCACCAGGGCCTGGAAGACAGCGGGGGCATTCTTGAAGCCGAAAGGTACTACAGGGTACTCGTAGTGCCCACTGGAGGTGTTGAAGGCTGTCTTCCATTCGTCCCCTCGCCGGAGGCGGACCAGGTGGTAGGCGTTCCGCAGGTCCAGCTTGGTGAACACAGTCGCGCCCTGCAAATTTGTAGGGGACCGTGGTGTTGTTCAGCCCCCTGTAGTCTATGCAGGGTCGCAACGAATCGTCCTTCTTGGAGACAAGACAAGGAGTATAGCCTGCTGAAAGGGAGGGGGGCCCCAGGTAGAAGATTGATCGCGCAGTCGTACGATCTGTGGGGAGGAAGCTGGCGGGCCTTGTCCTTACTGAAGACCTCCCCCAGGTCATGGTACTCAGTGAGTACCTGAGAGAGGTCGATGGGAACAGTATTGCGGGAACTGGGAGTCCTGCGGGGGGGGTTCCCCAGAATCTATAAGAATCAGAATCTTTAAGAACGTTGACCGGCAGGCTCTTCTCCCGGAGAAAAAACACCAGGAAGAGGCTGAGCCTGGGGGTTTGGGGTCTTCGGGTCAGGCTCGACATGACCCCAAGCTCTACTGCTGAGTCGCTTCTATTGGGCCGCACCAGGCAGTCCTTCACCCGGTGGTCTGCCGTGCCACAAGAGAAGCAGAGCCCCTGGTCCCTATGGTTGCGGTGAACCTCTGGTGTTAATGCAGTGCGTCCTAACTGCATGGGTTCGGGCTCCGCGGGTTCCTAGGGAGGTGCGGCTGGTCGGTGCGTGACTGGCAACCCTGGTGAGGTGGTGGTGCGGACGAAATCCCAGCATAGACGTCCGCGCTGGCACTCATTTATGCCACTGTCCAGGCGGATAGCGAGGTCTATGAGGTCCTGGAGCGTGTTGGGCCTATCGCGGGTTGCCAGTTCTTCCCGAACCCGATCATTCAGAGCGTGTCGGAACACTCCGCGCAGCGAGCGCTCACACCAGCCCGACTCCGCGGTGAGTGTTTGGAATTCCACGACAAACTCTGCTACCGATCGGGTTCCTTGAGCAGGCGGCTTTCTACATCGTCCGCATGGTCCGGCCAGTCAATTACGGAATGAAAGCGTTCAATAAATGTGGCGTAGGTGGCGAGTGGAGAGCCCTGAGACGCCTCTGTCCATTTCAGCGCACGTCCATGCAGCAGCTTGATAACGAAAGTGATCTTGTGTGCGTTGGTGGGGAAGCACGAGGGGCGGATTCCGTAGTATAGTTCGCATTGAAAAATAAACCCTCTGCACTTCTGCAGGTAACCGTCGTACGGATCGGGCTGCACTGTGGCTCCGTTGGAGTGACACGGAAGACGGATTTAGTACCTGGTTTTCGAGGGTATCCTCCGTGATCCGGGTGTAGGAGAGGATTCAGGCAGGGAGGCGAGCACAGTCTGAACTTGGAGCCCCAGGCTGTTGACCATGTCCGCCAGTTCCCCCTGGCGGCTGAAAAGTGTGTCGAAGCGGGAGTCTGTTCGCTGGGTGGGTGGAGGTAATGCTGGCTCCACCCCAGTGGTGGGCCACTCCAAGGGATCCATGTTTGGCCCGATAGTAATGTTACGACTGCTGGGCCAATACATGGTTGGATCCGCTACTCGGAGTGACCAGTCTGAAGCAGAGGTGGAGATGCAAGTAACGAGGTTTTATTTAACAGTTTGTGTATAGTTTTGAGATGTGGACGGGGTTCGTGAGCGCACAGGAGCGCTGTGACTAGATGACGTGGCGCACGCCCGGTCCTGACATCACACACGGGCCCTCGTGGAAGTCGGCTTGATCGTGGCTGGAGCGCTGAACACAAAACACAGACGAGAGCGACACAAAACAATGGGACAATTAATGGGATTAAGATCTGGCGAGTTTTCAGGTAATGGACCCAAAATCTCTATGCTTTGTTTCCTCAGCCATGTAGTTATCACCTTTGCTTTATGGTAAGGTGCTCCATCATGTTGGAAAAGGCATTTTTGATCACCAAACTGCTCTTGGATGGTTGGGAGAAGATGCTCTCGGAGGATATTCTGGTACCATTCTTTATTCATGGCTGTGTTTTTAAGCAAGACTGTGAGAGAGCCGATTCCCTTGGTTGCGACGCAACCCCACACATGAATGGTTTTAGGGTGCAGGACCTCGTCTTCTCCGAATAAACTGTTTTCCAGATGTCCCAAACAATCGGAAATGGGATTCATCCGAGAAAATGACTTTACGCCAGTCCTCAGCAGTCCACTCCCTGTACCTTTTGCAGAATATCAGTCTGTCCCTGATGTTTTTTCTGGAGAGAAGTGGCTTCTTTGCTGCCCTCCTTGAGACCAGGCCTTGCTCCAAGAGTCTCCTGAGCAAGCTCTGCATGGCTGGTAGCCCGATCTCGCAGCTGAAGCACTTTTAAGAGACGGTCCTGGTGCTTGCTGGTCTTTCTTGGGTGCCCTGGAGCCTTTTTGGCAACAATGGAACCTCTCTCCTTGAAGTTCTTGATGATGCGATAGATTGTTGACTGAGGTGAAATCTTTCTAGCTGCGATACTCTTCCCTGTTAGGCCATTTTTGTGCAGTGCAATGATGACTGCACGTGTTTCTTTAGAGATAACCATGGTTAACAGAAAAGAAAAACAATAATGCCAAGCACCAGCCTCCTTTCAAAGTGTCCAGTGGTGTCATTCATACTTAATCATGACATTGATCTCCAGCTCTGTCCTCATCAACACCCACACCTGTGTTAATGGAGCAATCACTGAAAAGATGTTAGCTGGTCCTTTTAAGGCAGGGCTGCAATGAAGTTGAAATGTGTTTTGGGGGATAAAGTTCATTTTCTAGGCAAATATTGACTTTGCAATTAATTCCTGTTGAGCTGATCACTCTTTATAACATTCTGGAGTATATGCAAAATGCCATTATAAAAACTGTAGCAGTAGACTTTGTAAAAATTAATATTTGTATCATTCTCAAAACTATAGGCCATGACTATAGTTGCAAATGTGGCAGACAGTTGTTACAATGAATACATAGTTAAAATAAATAGTTTTACAAACAGCATTCATCTATTAACATTTAAAAAAACATATAATGGGTTTATCATTGCACAGCACCCTGTTCAACCACAGCTTCAATTAAATTTAAATTTTAAAGCACATGTATAACAGTGATACAATTTCAGTCTAGTGCCTTTGACTATAGCAGCAATACTGAAACATATCTTGCCAAATAGTACAAATTTGTTTAAACTGTTCTATGATAATTGTTTCACAATTAATTTAATACTCCAGGCTTTATTGGGCTTAATATTAAAATTCTCTGTATAAATAATAACAAAATATTAATATGTTGTGAAATTGCACTGCTTGTGCCAAACATACAGAGGAAGCTTGCAAATGCTCAAGACCGGCTTTTCTTTTATTAACCCACTCGTAAAAACAGAAACACAACATCTCGTGATGCATGCATTCCACTTCGTCAGTCATTTACATCTAATTGCATCATACACCTACAGTGATAAACAAACTGATACTGAAGCCACATGCTTGCTACTGTTATTTTCCATGATTCACCTTGATGTTTCCATTTCTATAAATTCCACTATTTAGTCTTTTAAATTTTAAATTAATTAGTATAATTAGTGTTGTGCAGTACACCAAAAATAAGAACATACATAATAGTGAACACATGTACAAAACATTTTGTGTACTTTTCTTATCCTAAGGCTTCATAGTGGATCTTAAAATAAAGCAGCATAATTGTCTTATAAACTTGCCAGTTCTACTGTAACAAGGCTATAGGATTTTTATTATTTTTTTAAATATTTTTATACTAGCCATGCATTTCATATTCAGAGGAGTGTGATGTAATGACAGCACTCCTCCTGTACTTGTTTTGTTACTGTGTATGGCCTACCAAATTCTTTTGATTATACTGGTCATCATACACTCTAGGACTGTTTGAGACCCACAATTCGGATGTCTGTAGGAGGCACAGTGCCGTAATTCATGCCGCATGCACTTGCTAAATAGAAGAGTGAGCGGAATGCCATAAGTTTCTAAAGTGCTGGCCGGTCTTCTGTACTTGCACTGTAGTAAGAGCAGCGCACCATCTGATGTATGTTTCTGTTTGAAGGGGTCACATGTTCACAGGAGGCATTGTCTGGCACTTTGTAAGTTGTGCATTTGGCCTTAGATAATTTATGTTTTTGACTTTTAGAAATATTTATTTGTTGGAATATAATAAGTTTACACTTTTTTGTCTCTCGTGGTTCAGTCTGATGTACTAGTGTCCAGTATGTTGTAACAATAATAATTACTCATTAGCCTTGAATGTGTGTAGACTTTCCCTCTGTACACTACATAATGACTGAATTTAATCACTATATATGACATATATATATATATATATATTTCGGGCGCTGGGCAGATACACCCAGGACAGGGCGCCAATCTATCACTGGGCACACACTTACACACACAGACACGCTCACAAACACACTCTATATGGGGCAATTTAGAGAACTCAATTGACTTGATCCATGTTTTTGGACTGTAAGAGGAAACAGGAGAACCTGGAGGAAACCCACACGGACACGGGGAGAACATGGAAACTCCACCCAGATTTGAACCGGGAATCGAACGTGCTAACCACTAGGCCACAGTGCCGCCCTATATATATATATATATATATATATATATATATATATATATATATATATTTTATTTTTTTATTTATTTTTTTATTTAAGATTAAGATTAAGATTTCATAAATATTATATATGATATTTACCTTTTTTTTCTTTACTTTAAAACAGAGAAATTATGTGATTAGTTACATTTTCATCCATTTTTTCCAAAAGAGTTGAGATTTACAGTAATGATTCAGCTTGTATTACCTGATGATTTTATGTGTTTAAGTTTAGTAACTATACATAGGCAGATGTACACATAACATTTTTGATCTGGTTCTAAAAGCAGCAACTGCTTTAAGAACATTAAATTTAATAGGGCGATTTTCCTTTTATCCTTTATCTAATTCTAAATGGTGTTTCAATTCATTTTTTTCCGTTTAACCCCATACTAAGGAGTACTGTTGTAGGGGGCTCTCAATGCCCATCCAGAGGAGAACTATTCAGGTGCTGGGCAGATACACTCAGGACAGGGCACCAATACATTGCTGGGCACACTCTCACAGACACACAGACAGGGGCAATTTAGAGTAGCCCATTCACTTTGAATCTATATTTTTTTGGACTATGGGAAAAAACAGAGAATCTGAAGAAGACCCACGAAAAACATGGAAACTTCATCCAGATCAGTACTCAAACCTGGAACCCCAACCTTGAGGGGCGAATGTGCTAACCACTAAGCCACCCCTCTAAGTGATATGTTTATATATTAAAACATATGATGTAACACAAAATAATGAAATTTAAAGTGTAACACAAAGAAACTTTATTAGTTATGGTTTTATTAAAGGTACAGTATGTAACATTGTTGTTTAAAATAAGGAAGAAAACACTGTTTTTAAGAATTTGAAATTGTAAAGTTGTCTAAAATATCCGCTATACTTTGTACATTACACTAATGCTAAAAACTTATCAAAAACTGTCAAGGATTGATTTCATTATTAGACAATATCCACTGTACAGCTGTTCTCTTTAATTACACTGAAAAGCTGTGTAAGACAGGAAGTTCTACTGAAAGCTACCTCAGTAATTTATTTTTAACAGAGCGGCTTCAAACTACAAGTTTGAAGTACACACTGCAGCTTTTTAAAAAGTACAAACAGTGCCAAACATTATTATAGCATTAAAAAAAAAACAGGTAAATAAAAATCATTTAGCAAAATCATTATTGAAATGCTATATCCAAATTAATTTATATTGTACTTACTATCTTTTTTAAACTCAATGTTAAAAATACCGTGATAATTCAAATGTTCACTGTAGTGAAACTGAAAAATAAGAATGGAAAAAAGGAGACACTTCACCCAACGAAAGAAAAGTCCTATTTCTTGTTTACGTTATCCAGTGCCACAATTGAGTCATTATGGAAAACATTTAGCAATTACAGTATATATATGTGAAAATGTAAATAAGTTACTAATATATATATATATATATATATATATATATATATATATATATATATATATATATATATATATATATTACCGTGAATACCATTTATTTACTTGTATAATAAAAGAATGCTTAATTCTAAAAAAAAATCTAACCCTTAAGTATCCCAAATTGTTGTGATCAACATTTCAACTCAACTCAAAATTAACCCTTAACAGTCAGTAGCACTGAGTTTAGTAGGTTCTGACTAACACACTTTAAAAATTTTAAATAAAAATTAATTAAGGTTTAATTCTCCTCACAAATGATATTTCACTTGTGAGCCAATTTCACTGTGAAATTTTTAAACAATTAATATTTTAAACAATTAAGAATTTAAAAAATGACTTTGTTTGTGGTTAAGCCAATAAATAAAAACTTCATCTGCAGTATTTCACAAGGCTGATCAAAACCTTTTAAATAAATCAATGCAATGACTTGATTTGACCTAACATGCTGCGTTATGTCAGTTTTTATCCTTTACCTTTACCTTACTTCATCTACCTTTGTTGTTTCCTCTAAAACATTGTTTTTGGAGTTACTAAAAGATTTAGGCTAAAATCGTGCTAAAAAATTAAGTTCACACTGTCACTATTTCTTTTATGATAGATCAAAACATCTGTTGATGTTAATTATAATGATAATTTTAAATTATTAGATCATCTAAAATCCATTATTTTGTAAAATCATTAAGATGATTTTAAGACAGAAATGAACAAATACTTAAAAATTTACATATTATTTGTATTACAAATGTTTTGTAACACAACTAAAATAGCGCCAGAAAAAAAAAGATCAAGAGCACCGTTGTAGTGTCAGCGGTGAGCTTGAGAGTAAATATCGTTGCTACGAGTAGCTGCATTCAGTTCCTAAAAAAGAGAAAAAGTCAAGGCATAGCATTATACATCTTTAAGAAGTGTGACAGAATACATTTTCATCCTAACAGACACTTTTTCCTATGTCTCTGTGACCACATTAGTATAAACTGGGAACATTGGCTAAGAAAATTTAATAAACGTAGTATCACGGTATACAGTTAAACACATCAGAGGGACATTGTAGGACTAATATTCCTCTAGAAAAAGGGTAAATTACAAATTTATATTAACCATAATTTGAATATCATGCAAATACAGCATTAGTTAAAATCAGGAGATCATATCCTTACAAACACTTATTATGGTAATTCACTATATCTAACTTAAATTTAGTTTCGAATTGGTGACAGAAAGAAACACTGAAAACATTTTAGGACAGTGTTTTGCAGGTGAAAGTTAGATAGAACTAGCTGGCAGTGTGAAAGCAAATTTTTAAGATTTTTAACTCACATTGTGTTAACTCGGTTAATGGATTTGCATCAAACTTTTTTTCCACTATAATTCCAACCTATAGTACTATATTTCGTACACTATAGTTCTGTTTGCATGTAACTTGTGCAAACAAAATTTATTTACCTTTATTTACCTAAAATAAAACTAAGATTATATTGATGACTTTTGCAAATTTATGCATTCACACACAAAATCCTTATTTACCTGATAATCTGGATTAGGAACTGGAGGTCCTCTTGCTTGTTGACGTGTTGCTAAAAAACAGAATAAAAATGAATTTTGGATTCACATCTTCTATTACAGCATCAATAATCCACTATAACTTTTACTGAGCAAATATGTAGGTACTTACAGTAATGGCTTCACTAAAGCTTATTAGATTGTAGATTTAATAGGTCTAAGTGATGTTGGAATTCTAGATTGTGATAGTATTGATAAACTAGTATTGGTGTTTTTTTATGTTTTACCTCTCTGGGGAGGTAAGGTGTCTGATTTCTGTCGTGCACAGAGGTAAACGATGAGCACAACACCCAGCGTAATCAGAACATCTCCGACTATCACCCCTATTGCCAAGGTCATGTCCAGCTCATAACAGTTTTCACACACTAAAAGGAAAGCACATCAAAAGTGTTACAACAAAGAATTTTAAGATTTTCTGTTAAATTAACTGTTTAATTGTACGTCTTTTTCTTTTATATATTTTTTACATTTACATCATCGCCAATTCAGTTAAAATTCAGTACAATTGAGTTTTTAAACGTTGAACGCCAACTTTAAAACCCTTTATCTAAAACAATAATATATTTATATTGGCATTTTAGTCTACACATTGACAACATTACATGACATATACATGACTTGTTTATAAACATAACATGTTTTGGTGCCTAATTGAACGCTACACATTGATGATGCTTTAGTGCTTAATACAAACTTATTTATAACAATGGGTGTTATTTTTGTATTTAAAACCAGTAAAACTGTTTTGATTCTGGCATTTTTTCTTAAACAGCCTAAAGTATAATTATTTATTTATTAAAGCTTAAGTGTGTATGTTGAGAGTATTGTTCATAGTGCCTTTGTGTTACAACATGAAGGCCCTGGGTTTGATCCCTGAGCGGGCCAGCCAAAATCGTTTGTAGTGTTTAAATGTTTATCCCACACCTGAATGTTTTTTTTTAACAAGAGCTTAATTGACCTTTGGTCTGAACATGCTTGCGATTGGCTGGTGAACTCCTTAGGGTGATTTTCTGACTTTCTTAAATTAATTTATGGGACAGGCTCCAGCATCTGCTATGATTCTAGTAATTTCGGTATGAGTAAACCAAGCTTGAAAACATCATTATTTATTGGATTTTTCTTAAGCTTGAATTAAGCTTAATGTGTAATTTGGAAATAAACAACTGCCTATTATTAAAATACTTCTGGTGTGTATTGTTGTATACTTCAACAGTACAAAGTGCAAAGTATCTTATTAAAATAAGGTATTTAAAATGATAAGTCGGCGGCACGGTAGCTTGAGTTAGCACGTTCGCCTCCCAGCGCTAGGGATTACCTGTTCGAATCCCCATCTGGGTGGAGTTTGCATGTTCCGCGTGGGTTTCCTCCGGGTTCTCCGGTTTCCTCCCACAGTCCAAAAACATGGATCAAGTTAATTGAATTCTCAAAAATTGCCCAATTTAGAGTGTGTATGTGTGAGTGAGTGTGTGCCCAGCGATGGATTGGTGCCCTGTCCTGGGTCTATCTGCCCAGCGCCCAAAATGTTCTCCCCTGGATGGGCATGGGGAACCCCGCCGCGACCCTAATATATAATGATATATATTATATTATTATATATAATAATATATAAGAAGATAATAAATGGATGGATGGAAAATGTTCAGTCTACTTACCAACTGCTTTTATGTAAAATTGATAGACATTTCCTCTTTCATTCTCACATGCGTACACTCCATCCTTATCATCTTTATAGTTCTTCATAATTAATGTAAGATTATTTTCCTTCAATAATTTACCCTTTTCTTGCCATTTTACATGCTTATCACCTTCTTCATGAGGACATGTAAGTTCGACTGTTGTACCATCAATATTCACATGTTCCTCCCTCATGGCTGAAAAAGCACAATATAAACACATTGTTATTATGCATATATTTTACCACACCTCAAATCCGACTTGTTTATTTATTATCTGTGTTTTATATCTGGTATTTTTTACTTTCACAGTAACATCAAACTCCAAAAATGCACTGAAATTTATTCAAAATTTTCCCATTGGTAATTTCAGCCTCAAGAATCATCTAAAATACTCAAAGCAACATATTATTATGAAAAGTATTTGTTTGATTTATAATGGTCAAAATACAAAAAAAATCATAAATTTAAAGATGTAAAATGCAACACTGAAAAAATAAATAAAAGATTAAAGCCTTACCAGTATATTCTGCTGTAGTAGCTGAAAAGACAGCAAGGAGTAAAATCAGCACAGCATGGCTGTTCATTTTTACAATTTGTGATGAGTTTTAGAAGCTTCACTGAATTTGTTACCAAGAAATTCACACAGGGAATTAAATCTAGAAATGACTTAAATAACTTTCAATTCAAGAATCTTTAAACTTGTATTTTTTCTGTTATCAAACACCTTTCTCTCTTTCTCTTTTTCTCTTTTTTGATTTCTCTCTTGCTCTCTTTTTGTTTGTATCACTTCCTGTTAAAATTTGACAGGAAGAGAGTGCGGGAGAAGGAAGAACCTCATATAAACTATTATCTCTTTATTACTTTTTTTATTAAGTGTTATAGGGTCACGTGTTTGATAAATAAACCCATGAAAACCGTTGAGAAAAGACATTTCTGTGACAAAATTTTGAATTAAAAATTTACACATACGTTCTTACTTCTTTAGGTTTGTTAAAGAAACTGGTATTTTTGAGCCTTTATCACCATCAGGTGGGAAATCAATGTACACACATCCATGCAAATAATTGCAGATGCTTTAGTGTCATTATTAAAATATTGTTGGTTATTGTTTTTAGCAGTATTATGTTTGATATGCTAAACATTATAAAAATACTTTAATGTGCAAAAGTACATTATTTGTTTTTAATCATTATCTCCCACTTCATCCTCTATTAGGGTCGCGGTGGGGTTCCCCATGCCCATCCAGGGGAGAACGTCTCGGGCGCTGGGCAGATAGACCCAGGACAGGGCGCCAATCCATCGCTGGGCATGTTTTTAATCATTCTTAATGTAAATGTGGCATGGTAGTGCAGTGCCTAGTGCTCTTTAATTTACAATCCAAACAGACAGGTCCTTTCTGTATGGAATTTGCATGTACTCCATTATCTACATAGATGTTCTCTTATAGTCCAAAATATGCTAGTAGGTAAATTGTCAAAAGTAAAATTTTTGTGTTTGTGTTCATGGGTATTCCATCTTTCTGCTCTGCAAAGGACCAGGAACCTGTTTAGAATGCTGCTCTTACATTTACCCTATGTGTAGTTTATGCCCTTATAAGTTAAGTTCAAGTTCAAGTTATTTATTTATGTAGCGCTTTTTACAACAGTACATTGTCACAAAGCAGCTTTACAGAATGAAAAGCCTTTAAACCCCCAAAGAGCAAGCCGAAGTGACAGTGGCAAGAAAAAGCTCCCTGTTATGCTGTTATTTAAGGAATAAACCTTGGGAGGACCAAGACTCAGTGGGGGACTTATCCTCCTTGAGCAGCCAGGCAGCAACAACAGTGTAGGACAGCAATGTACAGATATTTAACAAAAGGAAAAACTCTAACAACTGGAGAACTATATGTGAGTCCATTAAAGGGGTCCTGCAGGACCACCAGTCCAATTAATATTCAGGTTCCATCCAGTATTCGTTAGCAGAGCCATGGATGAAGATCTCCAGGAAGCTGGTCACACCTCAAAAGAAACAGACAAGGAAGGCAGTTAGAGCTAATAATAAAGCATGGCATTTAATTAATAAGTAATTGAGTGACACAGTGCAGCATGTGACTCCGGCATCACTGACTAGAGCAGCATAACTAAAAGAGGCAGATACTCTGCAGACTCTACATAGTTGAGATGGCGCCCCAGAACAGCATCACTTCAGCACCCCCCCCCATTAATGATAAGGTGGATAAAGACATGAAACGCCAGCTTACACTGATCACAGATTACCACCCCAACACAGCCAAGCCTGAGATCTACATCTTTATCTAGAGGGGATTAATTAAATGCAAGATTAAAAAAAGTGTTTTTAATTTATTTTTAAAGATTAATAGTGATTCAGAATCACAAACAGTAACTGGAAGGATATTCCAAAGTTGAGGAGCCTTGTGGGAGAACGCTCTTCCACCAGCAGTAATTTTCTTTATTCTAGTAGCTAAGAGTAGACCAGCACCTTGAGATCGGAGCTCACGTGTTGGCTTGTACAATTGAATCAGCTCACTCAGATACTGTGGAGCCTGATTATGTAGAATTTTATATGTTATTAATAAAATTTTGTACTCAATACGAAACTTAACTGGTAGCCAGTGCAAGTTTGATAACACAGGACTGATATGATTAAACTTTCTGGTTTTAGTTAAAACTCTAGCTGCAGCATTTTGCACAAGTTGTAATTTCTGTAATGATTTATTAGAACATCCTGTCAGAAGTGAATTACAATAATCTAACCTTTAGGTAATAAAAGCATGAATTAGTTTTTCTGCATCTTGGAGGGAGAGGATATTTTGTAGCTTCGAAATGTTACAAAGGTGAAAAAATGCAATTTTAGTAATATTGCTAATGTGCTTTGTAAAGGAGAGATCTGAATCAATAATGACACCGAGATTATTTAAAGATGAACTGGGTCTAATTAAAGAGTTACCAAGGTTTAACATAGTGTTAGAAGCTTTGATAATTTTGTCCTTGGGTCCAACTTTCAGAAACTCTGTTTTATCAGAATTTGGCAGTAGGAAGTTTTTTGACATCCATATTTTAATATCTTGGATGCAGTCCTCAAGCTTACTGACTGAACGAACATCATTAGGGTTAGCTGAAATGTATAACTGTGTATGATCTGCATGAGAGTGGAAACTAATTTCATGTGTATCTCCCACAGATTCAAAGTTGACAGCACAAATATACTTGCCAAAACTGATTAGGTTTATTTTTGAGTTTGCACCTTAACTTTGTACATAACCTTATACCCAACCGAAAGAACTGTAACATAAATCAAATAAACAATTATATAATAAGCAATTTACATATTGTAAACTATTAATCTTAAGACTGATCTGACTGTGTTGGTTTTATCACACGAATTTACATCTTGATTTAGAACCCTAATTACATATCAATTCACTCTAATGCTAGATAAGATAACAAACATAATTGGTATACTAACAGAATACAAACCTCATTGGCTGCATGAAATATCTAAGAAAGCTATAGTTTCATGTTATAGATGTTATAAAATATACCTTTATACAGTGTAACTTAATTTAAACCAATTAAAATACAAACTGCTCAAGTAGGCAGTTACACTCCCACCAAAATCTATGATTTTAAATTATGAAATGAAATTATACCACCAAGCAGATTATTTTACAATACTAGCTTGGTCATGAATTTGCAATAATTTACAACTGTAAAGTGAAGATGAAGATGATGGTCTTCACTCAGCTTCTAGTAATGTCACCGTCTTATGGATAGGCCTCTCCAGATAAATTAGTTTGGAAACACGCCTTCCTTTCTTATCCAGGTTGGAATCGCTGATGCATAACTTAACCTTTCTCACTCTACCATCTCTTCCTGGATACACTTCAACGACTCTTGCCAATTTCCACAGGTTACGAGATGTAGCGTCTTCTTGCAGAAGGACGATATCGTTAACCTTTGCATCTCTGTGATCCTTGATCCACTTCTGTCTTGGTTGAAGGTTCAGGAGATACTCTTTTTTCCACCAACTCCAGAAGAGATTGGTTAACAATTGAACACGACGCCATCTCTTACGAAGATAAAGATCTTCTTTGATGAATTTCCCAGGAGGTGGAGCAAGAATCGTCGACTTCATTGTGAAAATATGATTTGACGTAAGGGGTTCCGGACTGTATGCATCATAGAGACACTCTGTAGAAAGAGGTCTACTATTCACAATTGCCATGACTTCATACAGAAATGTTCGCAAGGAAGAGCAATCGAGTTGTTTAGTTGACTGTTCAAGAATAGATGTTGAAACGCCTCTAATGGTACGAATTTGTCTTTCCCAGACTCCGCCCATATGACTTGAAGCTGGGGTATTCATGATGAATTCACATCCATGGTTTTTAAGCTCTTTCTGATCCATTTCTTTTAGGGATTCGGTAAACTCGTGTTTACCTCCGACAAAGTTTGTCCCTTGATCACATCTTATCTGATGTACCGTTCCACGAATAGCATAAACGAACGCAGAGCATTGATGAACGCATCTGTGGACAGGTCATCGAGCATCTCAATGTGTATTGCTCTAGATCACATGCAGGTGAATAACAACCCATAACGTTTTAGCTCTACTCTTTTTTCTTTGATGTAAAATGGTCCAAAACAATCCATCCCACAATAGGTAAACGGAGGAGAGGTTTCCATCCTATCTTGTGGCAAGTCTGCCATCATTTGTAGTTCTGGACTTCTTCTTGATATCCTGCAACGAATGCACTTGTAGATATGGGACAATACTACTTTACTGCACCCTAGTATCCATATACCATTGGATCGGAGTGCATTCGTAGTCATACCACGTCCCTGCTAAAACACCTTTTCATGAAAATAAGTGTGTCATGTCATGCTGACACATGACATTCTTTTGGAAGAATCACTGGGTGTTTGACATATGGATGTAGAGTTGCATGACTTAAGCGACCACCTATTCTCAGAATACCTTGATCATCAAGAAATGAAGTTAATTTACATAGTTTCTTATCCTTACTTTTCACTTGTGTCTCCTTGTATTCTCGAAGACATTGTATCTCCTTTGGAAAGGAGGCTTCTTGAACCATCTTGATAATAGTCAACTCTGCTTCTCTTTTTTCTCTAGGTTGGTGTCTTAATAGGATGTCGGCTTAAGTCCTTTGAATTTTCTCACATAGCGCTTGAGTCTGGCAATAGCCTTTACCAGTCTAGACCAGTCAGAGAATTTATGTAAGCGATCTAACATTGACCTTGCTTCATTTGTTTCCTTTGTCTGAACGTCATGGACCAGAGCAATTTTGAGCTCTGGATCATCGTTTGAAATATCTTTAATTTTGATCCTTTCACTTGGTAGCTTCTTCTGCCACAGAAGCCTTGGACCAGTAAACCAATCAGAGGATACTAGCTGCTGTACTGTGAGGCCTCTTGACGCATGGTCTGCTGGATTTTCATTGGAGGCCACGTACTTCCATTGTATGGATTCTGTACTTTGCTTAATGTGTTCCACCCGATTTGCTACAAAAACATGAAATCTTCTGGCTTCATTATTAATATACCCAAGAACCTCCATAGAGTCAGTCCAGAAGTATTCTTGTAGATAGTCTATTTCTAGCTCTCTCTTAAGCATATCACTGATTCGCACGGCTACCACTGCTGCAGACAGCTCCAGTCTTGGTATAGTAGTAACCTTGATAGGGGTGACTCTTGCTTTTCCCATTACTAAGGAACAGTGTACTTGGCCAGATTTACTAATTGCTCTGAGATATGAGCATGCACCATACCCAGATATGCTAGCATCAGAGAAATGATGAAGTTCATAGTACTGCGTATCAAAGCTTGGTGGAACATAGCATTTTGGAATCTTAACATAAGCCAAGTTCTGTAGATCTTGAAGCCAGCGTTCCCACTGAGGTCGCAAATCATCTGGTAAAGTATCGTCCCAGCTAAGCTTGTTACAACACATTTGCTGTAAGATTTGCTTTCCGACTAAAATAAAGGGTGCCAACTGTAGCTAACACTCCTCTCCGGGTGTGGTTTCTCCCTAATAACTATTAGAGTAATTGGAATTCGTCAGAAGTCAAGCCCCACTGTACTCCAAGAGCTCTTTCTATTTGCGATTCTCCTTATGCCATATCCTTGGTTGTAGCAGCTTCAGTACATTCCTTCTTGGGAATGGAGTCAAGGACTTCCCTACTATTGGAAACAAACTTGTGAAGTCGTAGGTTGCCTGTGCTGCAAAGTTCTCTGGCTTCTTTCACCAGCTGCATTGCTTGACTTGTAGATGTCATGCTTAACAGGCCATCATCAACGTAAAAATTCCGTTATATGAACTTGATGGCGTCTGCACTAAAGCATCCCCGTCCTTCCGCGGCGATATGCTTGAGTCCATAGTTGGCACACCCAGGCTGCACCAAACAAATGGACCTTCATTCGATAGGTGGAAGGATGAATTTCAAGATTCCCATTCTCCCACCAAAGGAATCGAAAATATTCTTGGTCTTCTGTTTTCATATGAAACTGGTGAAACATGCACTCTATGTCACACATGATTGCAATCGGACCTCTTCGGAAGCAAAACAAAACTCCCACCAAGTCAATCGTTAGATCTGGACCGGGTAAAAGATGATCATACAGAGAGGTTACTTGGAACTTGGCTGAACAGTCAAAATTTTTCCCGGCTTCTTTGGATGATAGACTCCATGATGTGGGATGTACCACGCTGGAGTTTTTTGGATGTCTTCCATTGGGACCTTTTCTGCGTCTCCACGAAGAATGATATCGTTCATGAAGGCCTTGTAGTCTTTCTTGTATTGCTCATTTCTTTTTAGCTTTCTTTCAAGACACTTAAGGCGGTGGATGGCACACACCTTATTATTAGGTAGCTGGGGCCTGTCTTCCTTGAATGGCAGCGGCATTTCATAATGACCCTCACTATTGAGTGTGATGCCTTTTTTCAGTTTCTTTAGAAATCTGTGATCTTCTTGAGAAACACGATTAGCTTCAGAAGCTCTTTCAACAAAATCAAATTCCAGAGCCTTGATGACATCTACAGGAGTAATGATTTCCTTGATCTGTGTTCTGTAGACGTAATACACTTCACTTCTAAGATTTGAGCAAGACTGAAGATCTGGTACCACTTTCTTCACTACCACTTGGTGGCTTACTCCCATACCATCTCCATAGTTGAGACATGGATTACCACAGCCTACCACACTCCATCCCAGATCCGTTTGCTGTGCAAAGGGTTGGTTTCTTTCACCAGACACCATTTGTTTTGGTAATAAAGCCTGAGGAGAGTTGCTGCCTATTAAAAGGCCAACTTCACAGCTTTGCTGAGGAGCAATCTCATCTGCAATATGTTCCAGATGAGTCCATAACCTTGCTGTCTTCGGTGTAGAAATATGATTTCTATTTGCCGGTATAATTTCTCTGAAATAAGTCACAGGAAGTGGTATTATCTCGTCTGAATAGAACCCTCTTACTTGTAAACCGGTCAGCTTCTTGCAGGACACAGCGCTATTTGTTAAAGATAGCGTGGTAATACTCAGCTGAACTGGTTCACTCCTTACATTGAGTGCTCTTGCAGTCTCCTCAAGTATAAATGTTCAATTACTCTGTGTATCCAGAAGTGCATAAACAAGAACCTCACGATTTGGCTCAGCCGCAGCAGAAACCCACACCGGAATTATTGTAGATGTATGGGTGTGGCTGACACTCTGGATGACCTTATGTACTATGGCTTCACATGTACTTGTAGATGTACTTGGTTGATCTTGTGGTTGTTTTGGCCTTTCATCCTTTGGCTTGTTTCTGTGTTTTGCTCCATCAGCCTTTTCTACTTGCATTCTTCTTTAGCACATTTATCATGAAGGCAAGTTGGATGACCTTTCTCGCAGGTCTTGCAGATATTCCTTTCACCGCAGTTCTTGGAACGATGACCCCATTTCAAGCAACCAAAGCACAACCTTTTCTCCTGGACAAACTTGATTCTTCCTGTGATTGTCTTCTTCATAAACTTACGTCAATCTGGTAAACTGTGTCCTGCCTTCTCACTGAAGACACAGTCTTTGATGTTTGTGTTCTCATCTGAATTCGTTATTAAAGCATTTGCTTTTGGACTTCTATTACTTATACCCTTAATCTTCTCTTCTTCACGTGGATTTGGTGTATGGAAAGATGCCATTGGGTTACAAACGATTTTGGCTTCACGTGTTAAAAACTGGACAAACTGGCTGAAGCTTTGGAATTTTTGACCCTGTTCTTGTATTTCTATGACTTTCTGTTTCCATCCCAGGATCAACCAATCTGGAAATTTAGTATGTATCTTTCTGTTCTCACTGCAACTGTTAAGTACTTCGAGATCTTCAATTTGAGACATTGCAGATTCACAACTACGAAGGAAGTCAACCAGTTCTGGCAGTTCCATATTATTTTTGGTACCTATTTTGGGCCATGCTTTAATCTTATCTCTGTAGGCTATGGCAAGGATGAATGAACTTCCATAACGTTCTTCCAGGATACGCCATGCATCAAAATAGGCTGACTCAGTCCCTTGCAGAAAGTAACTTCCTATGGCCTTCTTCGCATTCCCACCCACATATTTTCGTAGACAATATATCTTTTCTTCGTCTGGTATGATCTTTCTGTCTATAAGCGTCTGAAAGGACACTTTCCAGTCCTTATACCGAAGTGGATCACCACTGAATATTGTTGGTTCTGGGATGGGAAGGCGATTAGCATTAATCGATTCTGCAAGTACTTTAGCAAAGGATACTGTGTTGTCTTCAGCTGGATTTATAACAGCTTGTGGTGGGAAAGAACAAAGTGCTGGACTCAGTTCCTCTTTGATTTTCTTTCCACTCTTCGTAGAAATAGCTTGATGAAGCAGCTTATCTATTTCGTCATTTAAAAGTTGACTCCTTTTAGATGTTCGATAAGAACGTTCACTTTGTTCATATACTTGCTGCCTTGCCTTAGCAGCTTTCAGTTCTTTAATCATTTCCAGACGTGCTATTTCTCTGCGCTTGGCTTCCAGCACTCCTTGTCTCTCTACAATTTCAGCTTCCTGTTTAGCCTTTAGCCGGGCCTGTTCAGCCTTTAGCTGGGCAGCTTCAGCTTCCTGTTTAGCCTTTAGCTGGGCAGCTTCAGCTTCCTGTTTAGCCTTTAGCCTGGCCTGTTCAGCCTTTAGCTGGGAAGTTTCAGCTTCCTGTTTAGCCTTTAGCTGGGCAGCTTCAGCTTCTAGCCTCTGTAATTCTTCTATAAGATGTTCTTGCTCTAGCATTACTTTCAAGGTGGCTTTATTGGCAGCAATTTCGCCAGCTGCGCTCCTTTTGCTAGCAGAAGATCGATGAGAATAATTTGAATTCTTGCTTATGCGAAGGCGAATGCTGCTCTTGGCTGACCTTGGCTCTTCAAGACCATTTGTTGCTTGACGCACTTCTATGACATCTTCTATATCACTGATTGACAGATGTCGATTTTACCACGTGTATCTTGATCAGGAACACTGATTCGTCTTAGCTCGTCATAGATAGCATTCAAGTTTTTTGAGGCATCATTCACCTTGGTAACATTTTCATCCAACAAGTCGGCTGAACACTGTCCACCTAAATTTTGGTTGATGGTCTGAATTACTTCCTTCCACTTCTTGCAGCACACACTGAAGCGACGTTCAATTCTTTTCACTTGTTCATCGTGTAGTGCTTGACCCTTCTCCGTCATCTTGCGGACTCTTTGGTCTCTTTGTGGCTCTTGTTCAGGAATTAAATTAGGACCCTTTGGACAGTCAGTCACTTGTGAATGCGCGTCAGCATGAGGCTGCGGATCATCCATGATGCTTGATCTTGACTCATGAGCGTTTGGCTCTGATCACTATTCGTATCACTATGACTATTTGACATCTTCTATCTGCAGGATTCCTCAAGCAGTGAAGCAGTGAGTTCTTAGAAAGGAAGGTTTGATATTGGTCTATAGTTGGACAGTATTAGAGGATCTAAATTAGTTTTTTTAAGTAATGGTTTAATGACTGCACACTTCATATTTTCGGGGATATAGCCTTTTTTAAGTGATGAATTTATAATGTTTATAAAAGGCTCTGTAATATTTGGTAGGAGGTCTTTAAGCAGGTTTGTATGTATTGGGTCTAACAGACAGGATGTTGTCTTTGATTGTGTGAATGAGACAAGCTCTTTTTTAGATATAGGGTTAAAGGTATTTAACTCTTGTACTATATTATTTTCTCTACCACTAGATTTTTCAGAAATTGTTGAGGGTTGATTATTGTTTACGCTACACGATGCATTAGATGATTTAAGTCTTATGTTTTCAATTTTATCACTAAAGAAATTCATGAAATCATTGCTGCTGAACTGTGAGTGAATCTGTAAATCTGATTCAGTAGCACTTCGAGTTAATTTGGCAATGGTACTAAAGAGGAATCTTTGGTTGTTTTTGTTGTTCTCTATTAGTTCAGAATAATATTTAGTCTGCGCTGCATTGAGTGCATGTTTGTACTCAGTCATACTGTCCTTCCGTGCAACCCTAAATACCTCTAATTTAGTTTGTCTCCATTTATGCTCCATGGCTCTAGTGGTTTGTTTTAGGGCACGTGTTTGATCATTAAACCATGGAACGAGTCTCTAATGTTTAATCCTTTTTAGTTTAAGTGGAGCGACACTGTCTAAGGTTGTAGAAAACATGTGTTTAAGGTATTCTGCTGTGTTTTCAAGTTCATCGGGTCCTGATGCTGGTTTAATGTTTAATTCGGGTAAATGTTGTAGGAATGACACAGAAGTAGAGGGAATGATTATACGCTTCATATCATATCGCGGTTTAATGACTGGATCAATATCAATTTCTAAATCGTAGGTTATCAAATAGTGATCAGAGATGATCTCACTAATAACAGTTAAATTATTAATGTTAATACCATGTCATAAACCTAAGTCTAATGTATGTTTACAGCGGTGTGTTTCACCAACCACACTTTGAGTAAAGCGCATGGAATCTAGGAGTCAAATGCTAATTTAAATGAGTCTAGTGGGTTTTCAAAGTGAACATTGAAGTTAGAGAGAAATTCACCAAATTCTTTAATAAACTCTGCATATGGGCCGGAAGGGCGGTATATGGTAATAAGTTGCATTAGATTGTATTTAAACTTTAATGAAGATGAGCTGCTTATGTTAAGTCCAAGAGCTCATTTTTGAGCTAATACTTATTATTTTGACTCAAACTTCTTATTAAGTGTTACATTTATATTTTCTTTATAGATAGTAGCCACTCCACCTCCTCGTTCACTAAGACGTGGTTTATGAGCATAAGTATAACCAGGTGGTCATTTAATGCTAAGTATGCATTGGCCCTAATCCAGGTCTCTGTGAGACAAAAGACATTTAGGAAGGTAATCAGTTATTATTTTTTCAACTATTTTGATGAAAGTAACCTAATAATAACCCAAGTTTTAACTTAAAAATGTTTCTTACATTACTTGAGATTGTAATAATATTAATGAGATTTTTTTGGCACACTTTTTGGACTCACTTGCTCACTGCGATACTTGATAACTGTCTTAATGGTATGGGACCTCATTATTGTGGGTGACGACTCCTGGCAGTTCGCAGGCAGTTGGTTAGGCCATTCTGTCTGCTTCCTGGCCTTGGCTCTGAATTGTCAATTTTTATTCCTATCTGAACAATAAACCCTATTTGCTATTTTATGTGACATGAGTGCAGCACCCTCCCGGGAAGGATTTCAAAAGGCCAGGCCTTTCCTCAAAAGTTAGTTACCAATTATCAATAAAGGTAATATTGTTTTCTGTGCATCACTTAGACATTCAGCAATGCTGCGACCATAACCTGCTGTAGGTTTCGCCGCCACGCCTAATTGGTAGGGGACCAGAGACAACTACTTCATTAGACATCATTGCAGCGATTCCACACACCTCTTTAACATTAGCCTTAGTAATCTCTGACTGCTTAAGATGAACGTCATTAGTCCCGACATGGATAACTATTCTAGAGAATGAGCGTTTAGCATTAGCCAGCACTTTGAGGTTCGCCTTGATGTCTGGAGCCCTGGCCCCGGGACTTTTAGCAACCGGTCTCTCAGTGGGTGAGTCACTGAGTGGGGAAAACCGATTGGACACGTGAATCCTAGAAGAGTGATGCTCAGTTCTACGTGTATGTTGCCTGGTCGTCACCCACTCGCCCTGCTGCGAGGGCTCTGAAGCTGGAGATTTAGCACCTGAACCTGTGGCATTCGGGCTGGCTAAACTGGTCCCTGACACACCTTTACTAACATGACCCTGTTCTAAAACCCGAATGCGCTCTTCTAGCACTGAAATCTTCTCTGTCAGCCTAAGGACTAGGCTACACTTCTCACAAGCTGAATTATCAGTTATGACGGAGGAAGACTGTCTGTACATACTGCACTGAGGGCACGCAACCAGAGGGGAAAGTGCCATTGTAAAGTTTATATATAAATGAAGAAATAAACTTAGCTTTGGGTGGGTAGAGATGTAAGGTTAGTCCTGGCTGTTACAGCTGATGATGAAACAAAGCACCGGCAGCAGCTAGTGGAGATCCAACTCTGTAAATCTGGCTGTATTAGCATCGGATGGAGGTTGAGTCCTGGAGGTTCTCACAATGCGGTGTGTGAAGATCAGCGTTGAGACCAATAAAATCCCATCCGAAAATCTGAACAGTTGAATTCGGCGATATAGATCAGGAGATGGCTCTTTTATAAATATAGCCTATTATTCATAAAAGTAGCTGGTAATAAATGCAGCAGAGTTGGCAGCAAACGACCATAGTAAGCAGAAAGTGCTAGCGTTAGCGGCTAAAAATGCTAGCAACAATAAGGTTTTAATCAAACACCTCCAGCTCACCTTCCAAATCAGTCAGGTGTCCTCCACAGGTCGAGAAATTATACCAGCACCAATTGTTACCTGTGATGTAAGTGGTGAACAATTTGATTTTCTAATTAACACTGGGGCCACTGCTTCAGGGAATACAGTAGAATATTTAGTACAAATAGGGAACACTTAGTACAAATGCACTCACTACCATAGGGTGCTCGAAATATATTCATACTCAGCATTACTACTCCACTGGTTCTGGAAATTGGAAATCTGCTATTAATAAATTCCTTTCTGTATTCTCTAAATTGTCCAACTAATTTGTTAGGTCGTGATGTTTGAACAGATCTTGTTTGAATTCAAAGCTCATTGTCATAAGCACATATAGAAATGTGTTTCCCGGTGCAATGTAATTCTTACTATACCGTCCACCCTGTACAAGTAAGAAAAAAAATAAATAAATAATAAAAAAAAAATATATATATATATATATATATATATATATATATATATATATATATATATATATATATATATANTATATATATATATATATATATATATATATATATATATATATAAAACTCAAAAGAGTTCTTTAATCTGCTGGTTTTGCAGTTCACACTTCTGTACCTGTACAACTAAAACCAAATAGTAAGACATGTACAAGTGTTAAGTGAATTATTATAAAAATTAAGTGCTTTTAGTCTTGGTGAATTTTCAGCTAATAATGTCATTTGTTTGTTTATATAAACGACCCACACAACTTATCCCAGGATTTCACCTCACTAGCTGCTCTTTAGCTATGCACAATAACAGTCACATGTGTAGATGAATTTATAAAACAAGCGGGTTTAATAATTACTCTTCAGTGCTGCCTGTCATAAGGTGAAAGAGAAAAACCCTAGATTGTAAAGGTCACATTAAAGCTGCAGTGTCACTGTAAACAGAGTTCTGTAACTTCATTTGTTTAAGTACATATTTTAGGTATCTCCTTCTTTCCCGTGCTCCAGTCCTGTCCCAAAGCCTGCAGATGAGGCTGCAGTGTACACTGAAGCAACCTGATTCAGCTTTAATAAGACCATGCATGTGATGGGGCTTCATGTCACATGTGCTTAAGCAGTGATTGACATGTCAGACACACCCCCAGACTTGGGTTTTGTCCTTGTTCATGCATATGCAATATCCTTACAGTAAAAGGACACAGTGACCCTTATCTACAGCAGCTTTAATACACACTTATTCAATAATTATTATTCTAGATCCCCCATCTTCTTTTTACTGTCTGCCACACACACATGTCGTTGATGGTACAGGTGTTTAACAGTGACCATCAACTTTCAATCAATCTGGTTACCATCGACTTTCCTCCACCTTCTAAAAGTTTTTGCATATGGCTCTTTATATGGATTTCACGTCTTGTACCAGTAATCAAATGTCAGAAAATACCACCTTTAAGATAATGACTGTTTTATTGTCACTTATATCCAATTACACTACAGCTCTGCAAAATAGATGTGTTTTAATAGGACCTAAGTCCCAGAGTTCATCTAGCTTCTGAAATAAATGGTTATTTGTAGCAACACATCTTTGTAATTAAAATTGCTGCTTTTTCATAAAATATTAAAAGCCTTTGTATTGTGCTCATTTAAATTTCAAAAAGAAGTCATGCCATGTTTTTAATTGCTCACACAGGTGCTTGAGTGGTTCAGCAATCTGATTCGCCATCACAACACACTGGACACAATTTTACATTGACACCTGAGCGTTGGGTTTATAGGTTTTGCATTGACACCCCTCCTCCACACACTTAATACTTTGTGCTATGTGTGTCAAAGGAAGTGCATGCCGGCATTAACTTTTTAAATAGAAATGAGGGCTAGTTTTTTTTATTATTTTAATGTATTTTAAAGTTGGGATCCCAGATAATTTATTAAGCCTATATTACTGCTGATTCAGACAAATGTGACGACATTTGTACACTGGATCAGATATTATGGTAAGAGGTATATGGTCATTAAAGTGTATTATATGAATCCTCAGCTCTAATATAGAGCCATGTGGTTAATACTCATGTTATGACCCCACATGGTAATATATTTGGTTGCTAGAACCTAGAGTTGAGTAGTATATTTGGGATAGAGGAGTTTATCTGAAGGACACAGTTAAAAGTTATCATTGATATGGTTTTCAGTCCACCTAAGAAGGTAGAAGCTTGACGGATAAATTTAATCAATTAAGGTACTGCAAGTGTGGACTTAAACTCCATGTTGGACGAGGTAAAGCTGTTGAAAGCAATTAGTTAACATATTACAGCAACTTGGTAAAACAATACATGAGACTGGACAGTACGGGGAAAATGGTCAATAACATTCAATAACTATACAGATTGGGCAAAGGGTTTACCAGCCATGAAGCCATAAAGAGGGCATAATGACTAAATTGCCACCATTAGGTGAAGGGAGTCAAGTGTGGGTGTTGAAAGTTAAATAGTACACAGCTGGTAAGATGCTGTGTTTGGGTAAAGTAGGGGTAATTAGAAGGTAAAAGGAGGTGAATATTGATTGAAAAGGTAGAAGAGGTTTGAAAGGAAGGACAGAAAACACTATTATCATTCATTATCTCCCGCTTATCCTTTATTAGGGTCGCGGTGGGGTTCCCCATGCCCATCCAGGGGAGAACGTCTCGGGCGCTGGGCAGATAGACCCAGGACAGGGCGCCAATCCATCGCTGGGCACACACTCACTCACACAGACACACTCTAAACGGGGCAATTTTGAGAATTCAATTAACTTGATCCATGTTTTTGGACTGTGGGAGGAAACCGGAGAACCCGGAGGAAACCCACGC